>LPNX010236596.1:346633-416781 GCA_001517045.1 Pseudotsuga menziesii
TTATTGAATGAAAACGAGAGTGCATTTTATTGAAGGAAAACAGGAGTGCGTTTTATTCAAGCAAAACGGGAACGTGTTTTATTGAAGCAAAATGAGAGCACGTTTTTGTAAGGTAAAACATGAGTGTGTTTTTGTGTACTATCCTAATTGGCATGCATGTTGGTGGCCTTGGGACTAGGCTTGGAAGGGTCGGGATTGCTTGGGATGATTTCTATTTTATGGATCAAGAGTGATAGACTTCACTCTACCGTTGCATCTAAAAGGTCCCTCAACATTGTGCACTCACCTGGCTACAAGTTTAAAAGTAGTAGTAATTTATCAACATCCCTACCAAGCTTATCTTAACAAGTAAAAGAACTTGTTGATTGGGAGAGAGACCCAGTTCCTATTGTTTGTGATGGGGATTGTGACCTTAGTAATCTAGATCATATAGAACACAATTGAAACAAATCAATGCCATTTTTGAACAATGACCTTGCCTTTGTGGTATCTCCTCGCTAAATACTTGTTTCTTTAGCCAATATAAAACAAATACTAAAGGATATCCTTGCTAAAGACTAGTCTATTTAGCCAACAGAAAACAAACACTAAAGGCAAGGACTTGCTGCTATGCAGCTTGTAACATCTCCAAATTTTGTAATTTTTTTTTAAATGCACATATAATTGTAAATACATAAAGCAAAACAATGCATACTAGTCTTGACTTGTACTTGGTACCTTGTCTATTAACGTAATGACCTCCGTATGAGAACTTAATAATGCGACATAAAGTTATAATGAATTATTAATTGCTTGTCGTCAAAATCATGGAAGAATGTCATGTTTACTTCACGTCATTTACAATTATTATATTTGTTGGTTATGTTCTAAATGTTTGTTAACTATAACAATGATGCTTAGGAAGATGGGTGTATGGTCTTACTTATCTTACTAGTTAATGCATAAACCATTTACTTCATGTAGGTGATCTAAGGAGGGGTTTTGACCTCACTAAGGGCCATCTCCAAGGTTTCTAAGCTAAAGCATACAAGGGGAACCCTAGCTATACAATGCAACAACATCCTAACCAAACAACTACTATATGCTTGGATATACTAAATGTTATAACATACATAAGGTAATGTGATGGAAAGAGATGTTTGAGGAGTTGGAAACTATAGAGTTTTTGGGTTTTTTCATAAAATCAATACAGTGGCATTTAAGAGATCACGTGCTGGCCTTATGGCCTCCAGTTGGAGAGCAGAAAGGTCATGTCATAAACCCTAAGCATTTATCTTGTCTTATTTTCGGCCTTTGTACAACATTGTTTTTGCCTCTACACTTTGTAGGAGACAAAGCTTTTGGCCTCTTGGCGTTGTTTTTGACGTTGTCTTGCAGGCTCTTGGCCTCTCATTGGTTCACGATACCTCAATCTATAAAGTGGAAAACCTTGGCCTTGAATTTGTTTCTTGAGCTACTCCGTTTGTTCATAGTCTGTGTTTAATCTGCAGACTTCTTTGGAGAGCCTTCGTCACCAACGTTGCTTCCAGTAAGGTATGTCTTCTCGGCTCAGTTTCACGTTTTCCTTTTTCATTGATTTTCATATTATATATATATATATATATGCCCTTGGTGAAATGTTGTTTGCAGGAGTTAAACATTTGCAGGGGTTTCGACCGTGGTGGCTACAATGAGTAAGGCCATCCTCTACGAAGGAAACAAGGTCATTTCTCCGGTAAGACCTGTACTCGCATTCCTTGCTCATTATGGTTTGAGGCTCTATGACTCCCTAGCTTTGGGGTTCCATGGCTCTGGATTGGAATTCGTCTTTTTGCTTTCTTTTATTGAACAACAAATGGTAACCCTCAGTGGTTTCGACCTACGACATTTTCCAATTAACTTTTATAATTAGAATTCCTTCGACCGTGGAGTCTAAAGAGGACTGTTTGCAATAGTTTTAGTTTATGTATGGTTAAGAGCTCTTCACAGAGTCTTGTATGGAATATCTTGCTCTCCTGGGGTTTTATGAACCTATGACTTCCTTTTCTTTGACTATGAAAATGGTTTAACTTTTGGATATATATATATATATTGTTTTTGGTTCTATTATTACATCTATGTCGTGACTATTCTTTTAAAAAGAAATGGGGTCGTGAGGCCACTGTATCATTTGAAGCATGTGCTACTCTGTTATATATATATGGACAAGAAAACCACCGTTGAGTGAATAATGAAGCTGTAAGGTTGTTTATAGACTATAAACCAAATAGAGTTGTGTGCATGGTTATATGTTCTCCTTAATGGTTATTTTATCATTATTTTAAATTAAGATTTGGGGTCATGAGGCCTCTGTTTTCCGCACAATATGGTAGCTCTGTCATTGTTTCTATTTTGATTGTTTATATATGTTTAAATTTGAATTGAGATGTAAGACTTCAATCGGTATATCGTTAATAGTTTACAATGTTTAACTATAATAAAGACCACTTACGGAATGCGTCCGGTTTATGACATTGGTTTGATTTCTAGTATCATTTGGTTGGATAACTTTTGTTTTATGCAAACCTGTGTGAAGCTGCTTACTATAATTTAGGTTACACTATAACCCTCGAATGGCCTTTAGGCCGTGAAATATTATAATTGTCAACCCTTATTTTTAAATATTTCAATATTGTTGCTTAATAGGGTTTTCTAATATAATTATATAGTATATACAATAATAGAATGAGAAAGTAGTGAAGGTATTCCTTCTAGAGGTTGATCCGTCAGTTTTTACAGTTGAGAAACTCTAAAATTAGTTATTTAATATGTAATACTATATTTTAGATATTTATATATAGTACTTAGTAAAAACTCTTGTAGAGTTAATATGATGTTCTTATAGGAGTTTTGAAATGGATTCTTAAAACCCTAGTTTAGCTTGGGTGAATGTTTAAACCTTTCTACTGTAATCATAAAGCTGGTCTTTATAAAAGACCTCTAGTACAAATTCGTAATAGTAGAAACCTTTTAGTCGTAACTATGTTCCTTAATCTTAGATAGAAAACATGTAAGTTTTACTACTACATATATTGTACTATCCTAGATAAATCTATCAAGTAATAATAAGTAATAAGAGTTACTTTGTTTTTTAGCAGTGAAATACATTAATCTAAGAATATATTGAGATGAAACTGTCAAGAGAAAATCAATACTATAAACTCAGAAATTGCAAATATTATATGTACTAGGAACAAAGAATTGTACTATAGTCTACCATTTTCCATTAACTTTATGGAAGGGAAAAATTGTAGCATTCTTTGCAATAATACCGAGAACATAAGATCTTCCTAATCTACTCACTTTAGTAATGATTACTTGGTTCAGATAAATCCATAACATTCTTAAACCTGTAGTAAAAATATGAAGTAATTTTATAGTTAATAAACAAAACAGTTTAGAACCTGGATAATTGCAGAAGGGGGACAAACAC
The DNA here is from genome assembly GCA_001517045.1 of Pseudotsuga menziesii. Taxonomy (NCBI): domain Eukaryota; kingdom Viridiplantae; phylum Streptophyta; class Pinopsida; order Pinales; family Pinaceae; genus Pseudotsuga; species Pseudotsuga menziesii. Next base: position 350,085 of record LPNX010236596.1, read on the forward strand.
CCAAAGGCGACCGTTCCTCCCAACCAATCTTCTCCTCAAAGCAACCACGATTACTTGCTTTAGGACCCCCGAGCCTATTCATTGAACCACTAGGACAAATATGTTGTTTTAACATCCCACACTTAAAATCTATGCAACTTAACACTCAATAACAGACTTAACTCTCAGCAATTTCACTTTAGCTATCCCCTCATCGAATTTCCTTGTGTTCCTGACTTCTTAGTTTGCAGCAAGTAACAAGGATCTATCACTTGGAATAGAATGTAATGAACCTCCTGCTCAATTCGATGGTATTTATAAGATTTCCTACGTCTTTGGGTCAGTTTTGAATTTAAATGAGCCACCTGCTTAGTTCCTCCTCTCAAGGAACATGACCACAATTTTAGGGATTTTTTTTCCTACAATAGCTAGAAATGCTAGTGCTGCCACTTGTCATTTAGCCTTCTACAACTGCTCATTCCTTCTAGTGGGTCAGTGAAAACTCTTTCAATAGTCTCCTTTAGATAGGTGTCTTTCCATTTAATTTTTTAAATAAATAAATATTCAACTACAGTCATCCTTGACCAACTTGGTCATAAAAACTTTACAATAACTTTTAGCATAATGTTTTCTCAAATAAATAAAAATATTTATTTTTTAGTTCTAGGCGGGTTACAAACACCCCCCCTTAAGTTCAACATCATCCTCGATGTTTCTTAAGTTTATTCTTAGTCTTCTTGGAACAGAGCTGGATATGCCACCCGCATATGACTAAGCTAATGTTATGGCCCTCTAAAAATGGGTGAGCTGAGCTCTTTTACTTATGTGTGAGTACCCCAACTTTATAACTATGGTTCAATTTCGTGTAGAAGCCCCCCCATAGGCAACCTTCTGTGCGATAAGGTTTTTTACATTCCTAGCTAGTGAGTGGAAAATATTTCTCCCACACATTAGGTTCATTACGCATAGGTCCTTTTCGTCTATGGAAGTTCTCTTCACCCATGTCTGGTATAGGTCAAAGAACCCAGCCGCCTCATGAAAACAACTTCCAAATGAAAATGAGGGGGGAGAGAAAATCCCCATATGCTTCATCTAGACTGAGATTTTTCCATTGCACCTTTACCTATCTAATGGTACGATTTCATAGAAAAATTTCCCTCCTGTCGAGAATACAGTCTGGTTCCACTTGAAAATCTCCTTTGGGTTCTACCTGAATAAAATTCTAGTCGATCACATGATAGGCCTCGTGCACATACTTTTTCAATATGGAAACATGAAATACATTATGTATTATAATATTAGGTGGCAAAGCTAACTGATATGCCACTAGTCCAACTCTTGCGAATGTTTCGAATGGTCCACAATACTTGGGTGCTAATTTAGCATAAATCCCCAACTTAAAGGAGCTCTTTCTGGGTTTTACCTTGACAAATACATGCTCACCTACTTGGAATTCTTTCTGAGTTCTTTTAAGGTCTGCATGACTCTTTTGTCTGTAATGTGCGGTTTTCAGATTGCTTTGTGCTTGTTTCACTGTTAGTTCCAGTTCTTTTAAAAGTTTAGGTCCTAACATCAACCTATCAATCATATTACTCCATGAAATGGGAGTATTACATTTCCTACGATACAATATTTCAAAAGGACTAAATTTAGATGAACTTGCTTGATAATGATTATTATACGCAAATTCGACTAAGTGTAAATAATCTTCCCATTTCTTGGGATAGTCTCTAACATACATTCGTAACATGTCTTCTAGAACTTGATTGACTCTTTCTGTGTGTCCATCCATTTGCGGGTGATAAGCAATACTAAAATTCAATTCAGTATCTAGTCCTTTAAACAATGACTTTCAAAAATTAGCAGTAAACTTAGGATCTCTGTCAGAAATTATTACCTTCAGAATTTCGTGCAATCGAAAAATTTCCTTCATAAAGATGTCAGCAATGTTAGCAGCCTTATGATTTGTTTTAACAAGTATAAAATGTGTTGCATTGCTTAGTTTGTCTACTACTACCATTATAGAATCATTTTGTTTCTGATTTTTAGGCAATCCAGTTATAAAAACAAGACTGGTAAATTCCCATTTCCAATTTTGAATTGGCAGTGGTTGCAAAAGACCTGCTAGGTGTTGATGTTCAGCTTTAACTTGTTGACATTCTATACACCTAGCTATATATTCAGCAACTCCGTTATTCATATTAGGCCAAAAATATTATTTTCTTAACATTGTTATCATCTTTTGATACCTTGGATGTCCAGAGTAAGGACTTTTATGTACTTCATTTAAAATCAGAAATTTAATTTCTGGTATGTTAGGTACATAAAGTCTGTTTTTATAGAGCATTAAGAATTCTTCATTTAAACTGTAATCGATTTTTAGTTTTTTCAGATTCATTATCAGTTATTTTTTCTCTTAGATTTTGGTATTCCTTGTCCATTTTTATCACTTCTTCCAATTTATCATCTAATTATGTTTTGTAATTGCTAATGGCAGTTATAAAAATTAAATCTTGCATTCCTGCTTAAGGCATCAACCACTTTGTTTTCCTTCTCTTTGATGTGTTTGATCTCGAAATCGTATTCACTAAGGAAAGCTAACTATTTATCTTTCCTTGCGTTCATATTTTGTTGATCAAACAAATATTTCAAGCTTATGTTATCAAACATTAATAGAAATCTTTTACCGACTAGATGATGGCACCACATTTCCAGAGCATGAATTATGGCAGCCAGCTCTAAACCATATGTTGCATAATTCTTTTCATGTGTTTTTATCTTTCGTGATTCATAAGCGATTACGTGAACTTCTTGTGTTAGTACTCCACCCAAACCTATATTGCATCCATCAGTGCACACAATGAAATCCTTGTTTGGATCTGTTATTTTTAATATAAGTGCAGTAGTTAACAATTCTTTTAATTTATTAAAACTTTATTCACACTTTTGATCCCAGACAAATCTTTTTTCCTTTTTCTGCAAGGATGTTATGGGATTCGCGATCTTCGAGAATCCTTCTATGAATTTCTGGTAATAACCCGTAATTCCCATGAATGATCGTACATCTGTTACATCTTTGGGAACATGCCATTCAATTATTTCTTTTATCTTATCCGGGTCTACTGATATTCCTTCTCTGGATATCACGTGTCCTAGATACTATATTTTATGTTTGAAGAATTCACATTTATTGAATTTAGCATACAGCTTATGTTCTCTTAGAACTGTAGTATTATCTGCAAGTGTTCATAATGTTCTTCTTTCGTTTTTGAATAAATTAATATGTCATCTATGAAGATGACTACAAATTTATCTAAGTATTTGCTTAAGACACTGTTCATTAAACACATAAACTTTGTTGGAGCATTCGTTAGCCCAAAGGGCATAACTACAAACTCATAGTGCCTGTGTCGGGTTCTGAAAGCAGTTTTAAAAATATCTTTGTCTTTAATTATGACTTGATGATAGCCAGATCTCAAGTCTATCTTTGAAAATATCGTCGCTCCACGTATCTGATCAAACAGATCATCGATGTGAGGCAAAGGATATCTATTTTTAATTGTCATTTTATTTAGTTGGCGGTAGTCTATACATAGACATAATGTACCGTCTTTCTTTTTAACGAATAAGACAGGTGCTCCTCGAGGGGATACACTTGGTCTTATATAATTTTTGTCTATTAGTTCTTGTATTTTTAATTTTAATTTGTTAAGTTCTAAAATGTTCATTCGATAAGGAGCCTTTGAATAAGGTACAACTCCTGGTACTAACTCAATAGTAAAATCTTGATCTCTCTTTGTAGGTAATCCTGGAATTTCTTTCGGGAAAACATTTGAGAAATCTTGTAAGATTGGAATATCATCGAATTTCATCTTATCTTCTTTATTGATGTGCTCGTTATTTATTATATGTACAACTAAAACTCTACATCCTTTCCTTACAACCTTTTTCATTTGTAATGCTGATATTTGTCTGACAGAAACTTTCCTAGGTATCCCTTTGACTGTATTCTTTCTCCTTTATCATTTAAACATGTGGATGTTTTCTCAAAACAATTCAAAACTACTTGATGTCTTTCCATCCAATCCATACCTATTAAAATGTCATAAGACCCTAATGGTAATACATTAAGCTTTACTTGAGTTTTGAACTGACTCATAAGCATTTCGCAACTTTCAACATAATTAACTACTTTTCTTTTGGTTCTTGTAGCTAACTGAACCAACCAAGACTTTTCAAACTTTTTCAAAGATAAATTGCATTTTTCTGCTATCCTAGGTGAGACATAGCTTAAACTAGCACATGGGTCAATCATAATAGAAACATGTTGGTTTTGTATCATACCTTGTATTTCCACCATGGAGGTTTGATGATCAGCCTGTTGATTCTCCAAGGCTACATTGATTCTGGGCATTTCATTTGCTACGTCACCAACTATTTCTTCCTCCTGGATTGTATGCACATTATTGAAGTTCCCCTTTCTGTTCGGGCAATACTTTGCACAATGATGTCCCTGACATTCCCAACACTTTATAGGTTCTTTTTGTTCATTGTTTTTAACATAAGTATTAGGCATGTCTTTGCCTTTTGGTGTTGTAATGTTCTTTTGTGTTTTACCTTTAAAATATGTTCCTTGATAATTATTCTTAGAAAAATTCCGAGAGTTACTTCCGAAGCCTTTATTAGGATTAAAACCTTTTATTTTCTGATCAAAGTTATTGGTTCTCTTACTTTTCAACTTAGGTATGTATTCTTTCTTATTCTTACTTTGTTCGTAACACCAACATAGATCCAAATCCTAGGTTCTATCAAGTGCCGTGAGGGATCAAATCTTTGGAGGTGCAAACCTCTTCTTATGTTAGTTTACATCATCATATTAATAGTATATTTAATATAAATATTAATTTAAATTTTTTAAAATTAAAATTAAAATTATATTTTAATTTAATTTATTGAATATATATTTCAATATATTTATATTAAAATATATAGTAATATATATTTCAACTTCCATTAAAAATCCATTAAAATATTAAAAGGTATATTAAGATATATATTAATATATTATTTAATATATATATTTGTTTTGTGTCTTATGGTTGCGATAAATGCAAATCCTTGATGGATGGGCGATGGCTGTGTGATATTAATCTTTCTCACAACATGAGATTTTCCAAAAGATTACTACATGCAGCAATACAACTATCAGGTACCCATTCGGTTTAGTAAAGCCGGGATGCGGTGTCTCAAGCTTTCAAATCGACTGTGTGGAGAACTCAAGTCTAGTTATAGAAAAATGATGGAGATGCTGGAGATGGCTGCGCCAGCACTGAGCAGGTGGAGATGGTTGCCTCAGCCGGGAGCTGACGAGTTTGAAAGTTTGGTCTGAGTGGACGTTAACTATCATCATCATCATTGTATTTTGAATTTTTTCAACACTATTAATATTAGCCATTCTGGCCTTCTTATTCGCGAGTCTCCCTCAATTATAGAGAATTTAGATCTAGTTGAAATAAAATTTAAAATTCTTACCTATTGCATCAAAGCTTCCAAGTTGCGATAATTCTTGGTGTTGTAGTTTGCGATACTTCTTGGTGTTTATATAGTTGTTTAATATTTTTAATTTTCTAATTTTTTTCATTGTTTATAGCCGACATAACGTTAGAATATCTCCCCCATAACCTCATAACGTTATGTAACGTTACAAGATCTCCCCCATACTGGGTTGTAGAGCGCCTCTCGGCGCAATAAGTTAGCTTTTCTCATTGCCTATTCAAGGGTCTTTGGATTATCAAATTCAATTCTTTCCTTGAAACTAGTAGGAAAACAACTTAGAAACCTCTGTATCTTAGGCTTTTCGTCAATTATATATGATACATATCTTAATAAACTTAAAAAAATGACTTTGTGGTCATAACATATATGTTACACCGATCATGATGATATATACGAGTTGATTCACCAATTAAAAGGAAGCGTCTCAATGGTCTCTGAATTAGGGTTTTCTCCTGTAGCCTAATGGCCGCTCTATAACCGGCTCCACCCATCTTTTGCTCCTTCTTCCTTGGTCTACTTTTCCAACCCCTTGGATTCTCCACATTGTCACCTGCGTGGGGGGGATGCAATGCCCCTCCCAGCCACTGTCATATTCCACCTGCCCCATGTAGCTTCAAGACTATTTCCCATTTCCCGACGGTCTTCTTCCCACTGATACCCTGTCAACCGATAATGTCCTTCAGACTGAGGCTTTGTCGAATCAGCCTACGGATACGGAAAAACCCATAACCCACAATTGCAATTCCAAATCTGCAGAACAACCCAAAATCAATCTCCCTCCCTCTAGAATCAATGCCAAAATTGAATACATGAAGAGGTACACACTTATTTGGAAATTTATAGGGATCTGGCCGACTGAAAAGGCTCTGCTCAACTGAATTGCGGTCAAATAGAGGTCAAAAGCACATTTCGATCTTCATCTCGGCTCAAAAGGATTTTCGCCATCATATTTTCGCTGATCGAGGACAAGGACCGTGTGCTGGAAGGAGGGCCATATTTATTCAACTTGGTGGGTCTCTCCCTCAGAAACTGGATTGAACGTTTCAACCTTGACACGAAAAAATTCTCTTGGGCACCAGTCTGGGTCTGGCTATATTCTCTACCCTAGGATTATTGGGATGAATAAACCCTAAGAGATATCAGCAACACCTTAGGGGATTTTGTCAAGTTTGCATATCAAACCAAACAACAAAGGTATACATCTTATGCTCGTATTTGTGTTTACATGCATATCGCCAAAACCCTTCCGGACTCCATCACGCTTGCTCACGAGGACACAGAATAGACACAACTGCTAGATTATGAACATGTTCCCTTTCGATGAAGGAAATTCCATGAGCATGGCCATCTGTACAGAGATTGCCCAAAAAATAAGACACCCATGGATAATAAACAAAATCCCCCTACTGATGAAGAAGGTTTCAAGCAAGTCAACAACAAAAGGAAACAAGGAAAAAAGAACCCCATCATCAGCAAACCCTCGAATCCCTCCACCAGTAACAACTTTGGGATTTTAAGGTCTCATCCTGAGGATCTGGGAAAAGAGGAGCAAGCCCCCCCATCACCGAAGCATTTTCATTAAGAGACCTAAAAGGGAAATAAAATGGAGGAACCCAATCAACCCGTCATGAATGTTGCAACCACGCAGCCCCAACCATCAATAGGAAAAATCTAGGAGCAGGAAACGCCAACTCCCACTCAAACATCGATGTACCAATGGATGAATGCATGGGAGATATAGATCTGGGAGATTTAGATCTTCTAGGAGAGGATTCCTGCAAAAATGACACTCTGCAAACAATTACTCCTAATCAAATACAACTGCTCACCGATATATTGCAATCACCTAGCACCCATTCCAAATTGGGAGTTATCATTAGCCATCTCAAGGAGATGAAGAAAAGTATCAAGGAAGCCAAGAAGCAAGGGAGGAAATCATCCATCGAGAGACTATCTGCCCTGGGCACCGGGCTAGTTGAATCGGGACAATATTCTTAGCTTACGGAATTCTTCCCCTCCAACTCCACTGTTCCCCAATGAAAGTGATCTCCTGGAACATAAGAGGCATCAACAACCCCAGTAAACATAGAATGATAAAGAAAAAGATTCAGCAAGAAAAACCCACCATCCTAATGCTATAAGAAACCAAATCCAATAGTGATACTCTGCACACTTTGGTACCCAGACTTTGGCGAGGCAACCATTGCATCTTTGTTGACTCCTTCAGCGCCTATGGGGGAATAACCATCGCCTGGAATCATGAAGAATTTGAGCTAGATAACTTTCTAGCCTCACGCTACTCCATCTCTGCCCACTTTCACCCTCTTGGAACCACTCTCCATGGCAGGATCACTAATGTCTATGGATTGTAACTTCCATATCATAAAAACTCCTTTCTGTATTTTCTCCATTGGCTAATCAATATCAACCCTATCCCATTGACATTATTGGAGACTTCAACCTCATCACTTCTCTCAAGGAGAAACGAGGGGGGCATCGTTTTCTTTCTCAGGAAGATAAACTCTTCAAAGATTTCATTAACAATAACAGGTTGATCAATCTAAATACCAATAATGGGATCCATACCTGGAACAATCGCAGAGGAGGAACTGATCAAATCACGACTAAGCTTGACCACTTCCTCATCACTGAACATCTCATGCTAAAAAATGAAGAACTTACCACCTCCATCCTCCCAGCTGCTGGCTCTAATCATTGGCCTATATGCCTCAATTGGTAGCTGGATGAATCAGTCCAGAGAAAGCATTTTCAATTTGAAAAATTCTGGCTCACACATCCCAACTTCTCTGAGATGATCAAGGGATGGTGGTTGAACACTCATGTTACTGGCTCCTCCTGTATGTATAGAATGAATACCAAACTAAAACTCCTAAAGAAGCACCTCAAGCATTGGAATAAGAACACCTTCGGAAACATATTTACTAGTAAAGCCCTTCTGGAGTAGGAAACATAACACCTACAACAACATATTATTTCAAACAGTAGAACAGATGAAGCATATAACAAGGAACAACAGCTTTACTCCAAGATAGAGGAGTGAACGAAGCAAGAAGAGATCCTCTGGAACGAGAAATCTAAAATCAAATAGCTTCTGGAGGGAGAGTGCAACACTTCCTTCTTTCACCATTCCACTATTCAACACCGAATGCATAACCGCATTACCCACCTAAAAAACAACGAAGGAGCAAGATTGGAAACCTATCAGGAAATAGAAGCGTAGCTTTTCTTCTTCTATGAGAATATCCTCACCGAAGATGATCAGGATTGGGATGCATCTCAGCAACATGTCACTTCTCACATCCCCTCCCTAGTTATGACTGAGTAAAATATCATGCTCACGAGGCCTACTACTCTCCAGGAGGTGGAAACAACTATTAAACAAATGAAGGAGGACAAATCCCTCGGACCAGGCGGCTTCACTATCAATTTTTTCCATTCTTGCTAGGATCTGCTCAAACATGAGATATGGGAAATTGTAGAAGAATCTCATCACAACCAAAATATGCTACCAACTATCAATGCCACTTTCCTCATTCTCATCCCTAAAGAGCACAAAGTCTCTACTCCAGGTAATTTCAGGCCATAACTCTTTGCCATGTACTCTATAAGGTTATCACCAAATTCATTGCAAATCACCTCAAACCCCTCCTTCCCTCTCTCATCTCCCGAAAACAAAATGGCTACATTGAGGGACACCAAATCCTAGATGGAATCATCCTGGCACATGAATTCATTCACTCCCTAAAGCTTTCCAAAAAGCCGGGCATTCTTCTCAAACTTGATCTCTCCAAGGATTTCGATAAACTGAACTGGACCTTCATTGAAAAAACCTTACATGCTTTTGGCTTCGATCACTCATCGACAAGATGTATTCTCAGTCTCATCACTACTACCTTCTTTTTTGTCCTTATTAATGGCATCCCCTCCAAACCCTTCAACCACTCCTGCGGCATAAGGTAAGGAGACCCGTTCTCCCCCTTCATTTTCATCCTCATTACGGAAGGCTTGGGGCGCATGCTTAGCCATGCCAAGGCTCAAGGAGATCTAAAAGGTATCTCCCTCCATGATCACACCCCTCTTACACATCAATAGTTTGTGGATGAAAACCTGCTAATGGGACACCCCTCGGTCTAGGAAGCCAGATATCTCAACACCATTCTTGCCACCTTCTCCAAAACGAGAAAAAATCCTTCGAAATATATTGGTGCCCCCTCACTGAATCAACCCTTAAACATTCCTCTTGGAAGGAACTTCTCACAAAACTGGAACTCTGTCTCTCTTAATGGACCCTATGCATGCTCAACCTAGATGGATTCCTTGTTCTCATTAAATATGTTCTCTGAGCCATGCCTCTCTATTTTTTTTCCATTCTTGCTGGCCCTAAATAGGTCCTCAAAACCATCCGCTCGCTTCAGAGAACTTTTCTTTGGCAAGGGGACAAGCATGCGCATCATTGGGCTCTTTTTAAATGGGACACTGTTTGTCGTACCAAATATGACGGATGATTAGGCCTTCGAGACCCAGCACAAATCAATGAAGTCCTCAGTGCCAAAATATGGTGGAAATGGATAATAAAAAATAGCAGTCAGTGGGCACAACTCTGGAACAAAAAGTACGTTGTTGATTGGTTGACTTAGAACCTAATCAGGTACTCACAAGATATCAAAGGCTCTCTCATTTGGAATGTTTCCAACTCTCAAAGACCAATCATCCAGCAACATAGTTTTTGGGAAATCCATGATGAATCTTTAGCTAATTTCTGGACTGATTCTTGGAACCAAACTTCCACCACTTAAGAACACCTTTAATCTCCATCACTTGCATGACAGCTTCCTGATTCCCTCTCACAAAAAAGTACACACCTTTTGGGCTGCAAATTCTCAACAGGATTTCTTGGAATGAATCACTCAGGACAACTGGCATCCACAACAACAATAGGCCTATTCCGTCATATTATGGGAGGACATCCAATAACGATGCATTCGAGTTATATATGGCAGCGACATACTTTGATGGGGTTACAAGCCCAGAGGTATGTGCACCATCAAAGAGGCTCATCAGCTCATCAACAACTCACACGAGCAGACGTCAAATCCATGTGGGACAAAAATCTAGGGAACCAAGACCTATCCCAAGTCACTACCTTTCTCTGGCTGGTTTCACACAGGTGCATCCTTACTTGGGACAACCTCCTCAAAAGGGGATTCATCATAACTTCACAATGCTCGCTCTGTAAAGAACAAGGGGAAACTATGGATCATCTTCTTTATCAATTCCCCTTCTCCAATCAGTTATGGGACAGGATAGCCTTCATTAGAAAGAGAACATATTGGTGCAAGGGAAACATCTCAGAAACCATAAAAATTTGGCATTCTCATCCATACCAAAACCCCCTTCTCAACAGAATTTGGAAGCTCATACATGGATTCCTCATTTGGAACATTTGGAAGGAACGTAATCTTAGGATCTTCGAGATCAAAGCGAATTTTGTGGATAAATTTTGGATTCAATGCCAGCAGAATCTCAAGGAGACCACAATGCTTGCCAGATGGCAGGATAAGGATCTTCAAGCCAATCCCTTGGAAAAAGAGATCCTGGATAATTGGTTCACTCATTCTCCAGTCACCCTCATCACTCCAAATCCTCTCCCTCTGCACCCCAAGGTTTCTACAAACTCAACTTTGATGGGGATTCAAAAGGAAACGCAGGAAAGGATGGATTTGGAGGAGTTTTCAGATCCAACACTAGTCAGATCCTTTGTATTTTCTATGGAAAACTAGGGATGGAAAGCAACAACGCTGTCGAGCTGATGGGGCTTCTTCAAGGCATCACAATCGCCTTCCCTCAGGGTTTCTTTCCACTTGTTTTTGAGGGCATCATAATTAATTCTGAATATGGATATCAAACTTCAAAATGACTCAAGCAGTGGCAAGGTCTCCTCTTGTTGGATATTGGACCATGATCTTCAACAATTAGCAGTCCTCCTCTCTCAATCAACTGCCATCACTTTTCAGCACGTCTGACGTGAAGCCAATTCTCTTGCAGAAAAAATCACCAACTGGGGAGTTCTCTCACCCTCCTTCCTCCAGCAGAGATCTCAAACTTCAACTTCAGGAGCGAATGCATTCAAATCGCTGCAAATGATATCTCCTCGGATGCGGGTGATATAAAGAACCACGACACACAAGGAAGGGATGGCGGGACAACATAGGCCACGAGGAAACATAGACCACATGGTCTTGCTAACAAGGCACTCCACTGTGCCCAACCGATGCCATCCTGACGTCGTGTTGATGCATCACCGGTACATGTCTCCTCCTCCTTCTAAACTGGCGGTGCTTCTTAATTCCCTCATCATACGTATCCTCTCTGCAATCAAGGCCTGGTAAGATGAGGTTAGCATAATGATGGCCTGCCTTAAATTGTATGTGGTTTCGCGCTTGGGTGTTAAGTTCACCAGCAACCAAACTTTTCCTCCCCTATTCACCTCTGTTCCTCTCCCTCAACCTCCTGTAGACAACCTCTCGGCATTGTCTCCTGCAACCTTCCTGCTCCTCGCTCTCCTGTACTATGTTTGCGTTATTCCGCCCAAGCAATGAGGTAGTCCCAGGAGGGGACATGTGCGTAGTTACGCTAACAGTCCGAGGGCCATGCCCTTCAACGCCCAAGCCAACTATGATGGCTACGACATTGAAGTTCCGGCTCCCCTACACACCATGATCGACGATTGGGAGGATGAGCTCAACATCCAACCGCACTACAGATCGATGAAGGAACTACTAGGTGATTAAGAACCTGCTAACTCGCCTCATTCTCTGCTATGTCAACCTCCACGCTGCTGGTCCCATCCCTGATTCTAACCCAGCTGGTCCTGGTATCCCTAGTCATTCTGCTCTCCTGGCTCCCTCTATCTTCACTTTTTCCACCGCCCCTATCATTCCTGACGCTTCTCCTTCACCGACTCCCATGGACGCTGCCCCCCTATCAGCCCCACCTCAGAGATGTTTCATCGCTTCTACAGGTAAAGACCCTCCCAGTGCGGCAATCCCTAGGAAGACCGAGCCCCTATCGGTCAAGCGCGCTAGTTCCAGCACCAAGGATGGCTCGAGCAACAGTGCAAACTCTAGTGATGAGGACAACTCCAATGATGATGTAGATGACACCAACGGTAAGAATGCGCAACTGGGTACCGGTTTTGGGTTCCCATAATCGAGGAACCCTTCACCAAATTCTAAGATAGGTTTTATGTTTTAGCTTCTCATCTTTTTGACAAATTTTCTGGGACTGTGGCCTCCCATGTTTATGCTCATCAAGCTAAGCTTGAAGTTTTTTTGTAAAATTCTTAAACTCTATACTGTATGGATCTGTTTCCCATCTAAAAGGGAGGATCTCTTTGAATACTTCAGCTTGCCTTTCCTTCATGGAAAGACTGGTTTCTTTTTTCTGTTTCTGCCTATCTGCAAGTCGGATACATAGTTTTGTACTTTTACTTATAACACTGCTTTTTATCAATAGAATAGACTCTAAACTTACAAAAAAAACCTTAAAAATTTACTACTTAACTCTTTCATTGACATTGACCCTAATTTAAGTTCATAAAACTTTTTAGCTCTTTCTTCATAATACTGTTAAGATAAGAATTTCCTTTTGAAGTATTTTTTAAAGACTCTCTAGGTTAAATATTTTTCTTAAAGGTTTTTAACTCTTTTTATGTCCTCCCATCGGATGTCAGCCTTTCCGGTTAGGTTGTAGATAGCCATCCGAGCTTTCAGTCTATTAGAGTAGTTATAAATATGAAAGTATTTTTTCATACCCGATAACCAAGCCTCGACTTATTCACCCTTTTCCACTTCCCTGTTAAACATGGGAGGTTTTTTCTTTTTAAATTCTCTCGAGATCTCTTCATAAGGTTTATACTTCCTCTTTCTAGGACCACTGTCGCTTTCACTACTTTCACTAGTGTATTTATATTTTCCTTTGTGTGACCTTACTTTAAATCCTATAGAAGATTTACTTTCACTATCATAAAATTTTAATTTCTTACCCTTGTGTTTGTATGATACTGTTCCAGAATCAGTTTCATACTCCTCTCTTTTATCTTTACCTCTGTTGTGTATTTTGTCTAGTAATATTTGATTTAGTTTCTCCTGAGCTCTTAAAATCCTTTCCTTATCTTCTTTTACAATTTGTAATTTAGCTTTTAAATCTTTCAACGTTTGAAGTAGTTTTGAGGGTTGATTATTTAAATCCACACAAATGTTATTTGGATTATTGTGATGGGATCCATCTTCAGTAGATGCTTCAACTCCTTCCATTTCCTGCAAAATACAATTTTATATTTCTGTACAGAAATAGTTTTAAAATATGATCAGTATATTTTGTTTCCTATTTGCATGCGAGTGAGCCAATCTTTAGGCCTAGTGTTTGGAAAATTGCTTTGATACCACATGTAACATCTCCAAATTTCCTTTTTTTTTTTAAATGTGGGTCTAACTGTAAATACATAAGTAAAACATTGCATACTAGTATTGACTTGTACTTGGTACCTTGTCTATTAAGGTAATGACCTCCATGTGACAACTTAATAATGTGACCTAAAGTTATAATGAACTGTTATTTGCTTGTCGTCAAAATCATGGAAGAACATCATGTTTACTTCACATCATTTACAGTTATTATATTTGCTAGTTATGTTCTAAATGTTTGTTAACTATAACAATGATGTTTAGGAATATGGGTGTATGGTCTTACTTAGCTTAGTAGCTAATGCATAAACCATTTACTTCATGCAGGTGATCTAAGGAGGAGTTCTCGCCTCACTAAGGGCTATCTCCAAGGCTTCTAAGCTAAAGCATACAATGGGAGCCCTAGTTGTACAATGCAACACCATCCTAACCAAACAACTACTATGCGCTTGGTTATACTATATTTTATAACATACATAAGGTAATGTGATGGCAAGATATGTTCGAGGAGTTGGAAACTATAGATTTTTTGGATTTTTCATAGAATCAACACCGTGGCATTTAAGAGACGACGTGGTGGCCTTACAGCCTCCAACTAGAGAGCAGAAAGTTCATGTCATAAACCCTAAGGGTTTACATTGTCTTATTTTCGGCCTTTGTACATCATTTTTTTCCTCTGCACTCTGTAGGAGCTGAAGCTTCTGGCCTCTCGAATCTTGGCATTGGTTTTGGCGTTGTCTTGCAGGCTCTTGGCCTCTCCTTGGCTCACTATACCTCAAGCTATAAGGTGGCCAACCTTGGCCTTGAATTTGTTTCTTGAGCTACTCTGTTTTTTTGTAGTCTATGTTTAATCTGTGGACTTCTTTGGAGAGCCTTCATCACCAACGTTGCTTCCAGTAAGGTATTTCTTCTCGGCTCAGTTTCACGTTTTCCCTTTTCATTGATTTTCATATTATATATATATATATATATATATATATTTGACCTTGGTGAAATGTTGTTTGCAGGAGTTCAAAATTTGCATGGGTTTCAACCGTAGTGGATGCAACGGGTAAGTCCATCCTCTGTGAAGGAAACAATCTCATTGCTCCGGTAATACCTGTACCCGCATTCCTTGCTCATTGTGGTTTGAGGATCTGCAACTTCGTGGCTCTAGGGTTCTGTGGCTCTGGATTGGAATCCGTCTCTGCATTTTCTTTTATTGAACAACAAACGGTAACCCTCAGTGGTTTCGACCTACGACATTTTCCACTTAACTTTTATAATTGAAATCCCTTCAACCGTGGATTCTAAAGAGGATTGTTTGTAATAGTTTTAGTTTATGTATGGTTAAGAGCTCTTCATGGAGTCTTGTCCCAACTCTACTGGGGTTTTATGAACCTACGACTTCCTTTTCTTTGACTGTGAAAATGGTTTAAATTTTGGATATATATATATTGTTTTTTGTTCTATTATTAGATCTCTGACGTGACTATTCTTTTAAAAAGAAATGGGGCCGTGAGGCCACTGCATCGTTTGAAGCATGTGCTACTGTGTTAGATATATATGGACTAGCAAACCATCGTTGAGTGAATAATGAATTCGTAAGGTTTTTTATGGACAGAAAATCAAATAGAGTTGTGTGCATGGTTATATGTTCTCCTTAATGGTTATTTTATCATTATTTTAAATTAAGATTTGGGGTTGTGAGGCCTCTGTTTTTTGCACAATATGGTAGCTCTATCATAGTTTCTATTTTGATTGTTTATATATGTTTAAATTTGAATTGAGTCGTAAGGCTTCAACATGTATCTCATTAATAGTTTACAATGTTTGACTATAATAAAGACCACTTATGGCCTGCGACCGGTTTATGACATTGCTTTGATTTCTAATATCATTTGGTTGGATAACTTGTGTTTTATGCAAACCTGTGTAAAGCTATTTACTGTAATTTAGGTTACACTATAACCCTCGAAGGGCCTTTAGGCTATGAAAAGTTATAATTGTGAACCCTTATTTTTAAATATTTCAATACTGTTGCTCAATAGGGTTTTCTAATATAATTATATAGTATATACAATAATAGAATGAGAAAGTAGTGAAGGTATTCCTTCTAGACGTTGATCCATCAATATTTACAGTTGAGAAACTCTGAAATTAGTTATTTAATGTGTAACACTATATTTTAGATATTTATATATATTACTTGGTAAAAACTCTTGTAGAGTTAATATGATGTTCTTATAGGAATTTTGAAATGGATTCTTGAAACCCTAGTTTAGCTTTGGTGAAGGTTTAAAATTTTTTATTGTAATCATAAAGCTGGTCTTTATAATAGACCTTTAGTACAAATTCGTAATAGTAGACACCTTTTAGTCATAACTCTCTTCCTTAATCTCATGTAGAAAACTTGTAGGTTTTACTACTACATATAATGTACTATCTTAGATAAATCTATCAGCTAATAATAAGTAATAAGAGTTACTTTGTTTTTTAGCAGTGAAATACAATAATTCAAGTATATATTGAGATGAAACTGTTAAGAGAAAATCAATACTACAAACTCAGAAACTACAAATATTATATGTACTAGGAACAAAGAATTCTACTATACTCTACCATTTTCCATTAACTTTATGGAAGGGAAAAATTGTAGCATTCTTTGCAATAATACTGAGAACATAAGATCTTCCTAATCTACTCACTTTAGTACTGATTACTTGGTTTAGAGAAATCCATAATGTTCTTAAACCTTTAATAAAAATATGAAGTAATTTTAGAGATAATAAACAAAACAGTTTAGAACCTGGATAATTGCAGAAGGGGGACAAACACCTAAAGGAGACTGTTCCTCCCAACCGTCTTGTGAAAGCAAACAAGATTACTTGCTTTAGGACCCCCGACCTTGTTCACTGGACCACTAGGACGAATATGATGTTTTAACAATCCACACAGAAAATATCTGCAACTTAGCACTCAATAGCAGACTTAACTCTCAACAATTTTACTTTAGCTATCCCCTCATCTAATTTCCTTACTGAACCACTAGGACGAATATGATGTTTTAACAACCCACCAGAAAATATCTGCAACTTAGAACTCAATAGCAGACTTAACTCTCAACAATTTTACTTTAGCTATCCCCTCATCTAATTTCCTTGTGTGCTTGAATTTTCAGTTTGCAGCAAGTCACAAGGCTCTATCACTCGGAATAGAATGTAATGATCCTAATGCTCAATTCGATGGTATTTATAATATTTCCTAGGTCTTTGGGTCAGTTTTGAAATTAAATGAGCCACCTGCTCAATTCCTCCTCTCAGGGAACATGACCACAATTTTAGAGATTTTGCTTCCTGCAACAACTAAAAAGTGCATTAATGCTAGTGCTGCCACTTGTCATTTAGCTTTTTACAGCTGCTCATTCCTCCTAGTGGGTTAGTGAACACTCTTTCAACACTCTCCTTTGGATAGGTGTCTCTCCATTTAATTATTTAAATAAATAAATATTCAATTACAATCATCTTTGACCAACTTGGTCATAAAAACTTTACAATAACTTTTAGCATAATGTTTTCTCAACTAAATAAAAATATATATTTTTTAGTTCTAGGTGGATTACACATCTTCTCTTGTTTTTCAATACATATATACTTCTTTAAGAAACTTGGAGTTATCTTTTGTTTAAGCACACCATGTCTTGTAATGGTCTTGTTGTTTCAAGATTAATAATGCTAGTAACAATAAGATGAACTTGCCACTTTGATGACATGATTTGCATTTCTTCGTTAAATTCAAAATCAATGTTTAATTAATTATTTTTATTTATTTGTTAAAAATTGATATATAATTATTTAATTTTCAATATTTATGTAAAAGTAAAATTAATACAATTATAAGTTACTTTAAAAATATATATATAAATTTATATGCAATAAAAACTTAACTTATCATGTTTTATAAATTAAATATCAGCATGAAAACTTATTTAAAACATACTTCGTTTTTCATGGCCTGAACTAGTTTTTCCCTCGTGCCATGAATTTGGAATCTCATTACCAAGTTTGTGGTAAATGATGACATTAAGTATAATATTTAATATACAAATTAATGTTTAAAAAAATGTTATACAATTAGAAGTTCCTTTAAAAAAAAATTATATTCAATAAAAATTTAACTTATTATGTTTTATAAAATACCATGAAATTTGATGAACAAATTTGGATAGTAATTTATGTATTAAATACCATGAAAAGTCATTAAATAATCATTAATATATTCACGAGATGATCATTGACATCAAGAATGAAATTTGATTGTCAAATAGTAATAACCATTTGCATGAAAAATCATTAATGTGTTCATGAGATGATGACTGACAGCAGACATAAAATTTGATAGAAAATGTGTTGTATCATCAACTGACACCAGACAGAGATAGAATTTGATAAACAAATTATAGCAGTCATTTACCCACTAATAAAATGTCTTATAACTTGTGATTAATAACGTTGTAACATGACTTGAATTTGAAATTCCAACCTTCACTGACATCACTGGGCTTACACATTTGATTCATTATTTTGGATCATACAAAAGGTCTACATATCATTAATGTCTTCACAAGATGACTGACACCACTGGAAGCTTGAGGGTGCTGTTTGTCATGGATTCATGCTTGCAGTCAAGTGGTATTAATTTCATTTTCAGTGACAAGGCATGTTCACTTCGGATTTAGACCTCAACGACGCAGTGCACGAGGATTTGTTTACTGTTATACTGCAATGCTATCTATCTGTGTCATTGAATGCCTTTTTCAACCCATTAAAAGAGTATCTTCAGATTAAATCACATCGCCATGCTTAAGAATCTTAATGCTGAACCATTATTTTGTATCATTGAATTTATGAGGGCAGAGATTTAAGAATATATCTAAATGTGTAGATTAGTAAAATAGTATCATTGTTTATAAAAGTTAAAAGTTAGTTTGGCTTATTATTATTATTTTAAATAACTACACCTAAATGACTCTACCTAGCCGTGGACCACCTAGTTGACTAGATAAATTTTCTCCTGGATTACATTAATATATATATCTGTGAAAGGAAGGAGAGGAGTACCTGCGGTGGCATTAAAATGAGTAAGCATATTGAGACTGTAGTTAGCAGGATGTCTGGGCCTGTCCTCATTCCTCCCTGTGACGATAATGTAAACCCTAAGATGGACAGGAGGATAAGGATGACAGAGCTCATATTGCGTTTCGCTGTGGTGATTTTTGCTCTTCTTTCAGCAATCATTGTAGGAACTGCGTCTGCAACTCGAGACTTCGCTGGAATGCAGAAACATGCCCGATTCACGTTGGTGAATACACTCCTGTGAGTTTTATATGATTTTGTTTCTGCAGTACTTGTAAGAAACCAGCTCTTATTAGTTTCTTGAAATTAGGTATTTCTGCAGTACTTGTAAGAAACCAGCTCTTAATAGTTTAGTTTCTTGAAATTAGGTATCTTCACAAACAGTGTAGTGCAAGACAGAGAAGATCTGACATGGGTTGGTGCATTGTTTATTTATCCAGATTCTTAGTCATTGCAGATGGAATTCTTGCAGTATACTCTCTTCTGCAAGGCTTGAGATGCTTAGTCAGTCTGTATATGGGAAGTATTCTGTTGAATAAGGCATTGGCTTGGACGATATTTTGTTGTGATCAGGTATAATCATCTGAACCTATTTCATTATCTTTGTAAGATAGACTCTTATTAGCATACTTATTTCATTATCTTTGGACTATAGATATTTAGATAGAGTCTTATGAGCATACTTAACTTTTTTTCGTACAATTTTTTTTGCAATTTAGAAAGAAAAATTTGTTTATTTATCTCATATTGTAAAATATAAAAGTCTATAATGTAACAGAAAATCTGTCTGAACCTATTTCATTATCTTTGTACCATAAAGTTTTATTAGCGTTTTATTAACATACTCACCTAATTCGTGGTCTATGAATAATTGTCTTATTTTCTTATCATTTTCTGCAATTTAGAAAGAAAACTTTGTTTGTTTATCTCAAATCTTTAAGATATAAAGAAAATTTGTGTGAACCTATTTCATTATCTTTGTACAATAGAGTGTTATTAATAATTGTCTTATTTTCTTATCATTTTCTGCAATTTAGAAAGAAAACTTTGTTTGTTTATCCCAAATCTTTAAGATATAAAGAAAATTTGTGTGAACCTATTTCATTATCTTTGTACAATAGAGTGTTATTAGCATATTTACTTAACTTGTAATAGATAAATAATTATCTCATTTTCTCACCATTTTTTTGAAACTTAAAAGAAAAAAATTATCTATCTCAAATTGTAAAATATAAAAGTCTATGATGTAACAGAAAATCTCTGAAATGTAACCAAAACTCAATCTTTTCATTAATGATATTGGTTTGTATGTACGTTTTCTTATTATGAAGTTTATGCAATGAGCAGGCCATGGCCTATGTTACCTTCGCTGCAGCAGCATCGACTGCAGAAGCAGCCTATATTGCAAAGCAGGGTCTGGATGAATTTGGGTGGTTCCAAGTATGTGTATTTTTCAGGGCATTTTGCTTCAAAAATGGAGCTGGAATGATTCACGCATTCTTGGCAGCTGTGTGTATGGTATTTGTGTCTGGAATGTCTGCCTTTCATCTTTTCAGGCTCTACGGAGGCAAACGGGCAAACGGACATGTTCTGATCAGTAAACAGTCAAATTGGTTTGATAAAATATAAAATGCTTCTGATAAGTTGCTCAAATAGCCCACCTACAGTTGTCCTGTACCATCACAGCTTTCAATTTATTAAAATCACTCCCTCTTCTGTTAAAAAGTTTATTTAGAATTTACAGGTTTTTCCAGACCTTTAAAGCAAAATCTTTTGAAGGCAGGTCAGTTGTAACTCTGATTAGATGATGTTATCATCTACAGGTTCAATGCTCAATCCTAATTGTAGTAGTATTTATTTTCTATAATTGTAATGGAAGGTAGAACTTAGAGTAAGAAATAGTAAATGTTTATAGGAGTTAATTTTGACTAAGCTATAGAGCATTTAGGATAACCTTGATATAGTTAATCATGGGTTTATTGTTTATATTTTAAGGGCTTCATGGTATTACATAATCTATAATATTTGTTCAATGTAATGTATTATACATGTTTCTGAATGCTTAACGTCAACTTTAATTTACTTCCTTACAATTAAATGAAAGAAAGAACATGAAGAAAATATTTTATTTCTTTAATTTGGTTCACATGAGATTAAGTATTAACTTTCCAAAAAAAATGAAGTATTAAGCACTTGAATGTGGTGGATCAAGTGAGAATAAAAATGAGACAAGGCACTTAAAAATTGTGTTGCTAGAAAAATGAGGTGTGAGTAAGAGTGATGCATGCATGTAAATATGTGTATATGTCTTTGACATTGCCAAGTGATGTTGCAAGTTAACGACAGTAAACTAAACTAAGCAATTTTGTGGTAACACAGATTTTCAAGTGATCACTTCAGTCACATAAAGATTTCAACATTCATGAAGTTTCACAAATACTAAGGAGGGAAATATGTTATTAGCTGATATTCCATTGATTTGTGTATTAAGTTAGAAGGGGAATGCACCAATAGAGTATTCATTGAGAAGGGGAATGTACACTTAGAGATTAGCTTATGAGATTCTCTTTTATATACACTTTGGTTGTAAGAAAATATTTATTTGTAAGCAACACTATACAACAAAGACAAGTCATGGTCACAAGTTTGCTTCAATCTTTATTCTTTACCACCATGCCCCTAATCAATTTATAAAACTCCAAAACCAAAATAATAAAAAAATATATAAATTTAAATTAAATTAAATTTAAACCATTTAAATTTAAATTTTGTCTTATATGCCCTCCATAGCGATGGCTTTGCTAGTTTTTATTACACCTCATAGCGATGGCTTTGCTAGTTTTTATTACACCTTAACAAATTTTACTTATATTAGCTATTAAGAGATAGTAAATTATATCATTTGCATATACTTTAGAATAGGAATAAAATAAAAACCATTTTTTTTAATCTTTATCATCAATTATCCATCTTGTATATTTATTAATATATCTATAAGCATTTTTATTTTTTTAATATTTAATTAATTAATTAATTATTATAATTATTAAATTCAGTATATTCTTCATGTATAAGAAAACAACCATAACTCATGATAACCATGCATCCAATTAAATAGACTTTCCCAAAACTCATATACTTTAGAATCACAAGGAAAAGAGGAAACACATTTTTTATCCTTATCATCAATTACCCATTTTTAATTTTTCTAATTCTTTTATTCAAAAATTATTTATTATTTATAAAATTCCTCAATAATAAATTAGTAACATTATTTTAAATGCACACATATAGTACACATACCATTCTTATTTTCTTGAAAACAACCATAACTCATGATAACCATGCATCCAATTAAATGGACTTTCCCAAAACTCATATACTTTACAATCACAAGGAAAAGAGGAAACACATTTTTTATCCTTATCAATAATTACCCATTTTTAATTTTTGTAATTTTTTTATTCAAGGATTATTTATTATTTATAGAATTTCTCAATAATGAATTAGTGTTAGGATATACATTATTTTAAATGCACACATATAGTATACATATCATTCTTATTTTCTTGAGTATTTAACTTTTATAAAATGATTAATTCAAAAACATATAAAACATAAATTTTAAATATCTATAATTTTAAGTATTAAAATATAATTTTTATGTATATTTTATTTTTCCATCTAAGATAATGGATATTCAATATGTAAAAATGGTAAAGCCGAAATAGCGCATATATTTAGCACATATGTTTTGGATATTCTTTCCTTTGTGGCGAAGAAATGGTAAAGCCGATCACTAATGTTGGATATTGGATATGTAAATTATGTACATCAATTCTCCAATTTCAACTTTGTCTTTTAACTCCAACATAATATTATGATCTTTGTTATAATATTATGATCTTCGATACAAAGGAAAAATAAAAATTTGAGAATTGTGAATCCATGCAACCGAATGCTTGTATATGGTTCGTTCATGTTTTAATTGCTAGAGAAAACTACTGCAACAACAATTATGAACAACTTGCACAATTAAAGTCTCAAATTGAAACTAAACATATAACAATTCAAACCAGGAATAAATCCACTCTCAAATATCTGCAAGATAATTTATTTTTGTTTTAAGAGCATTAAATGGATTGTATATTTATATGTGTGGACCAAAAATAAACTACTAAAATTAAGAATTCCTAGGATTAAATTTCCCATAAATCGTTTGAGTTTATAAGATTGCATTGAGAATTAAGGCCACTTAGTAATTGTTCTTGAGGATTAAATTTCCAAAAAATCGTTTGAGTTTATAAGATTTCATTCAGGATTAAAGCCAATTATAAGATTGCATTGAGAATCAAGGCCAATTAGTAATTGTTGTTGAGGATTAAATTTCCTAGAAATCATTTGAGTTTATAAGATTTCATTGAGGATTAAAGCGAGTTAGTAATTGTTGTTATATGTATGGAACCTACATATAATTTTGAATCGGAATCTCATGGATCACGTTGTAGAATGCACCAATCTCCTTTAGAGAAATGTTTGGTTGGAGAGTATTGAAATTGTATTATTTAGGTTTTAAGAGTTTGATGATTGAGAACACGAGGTTTTCACTCATTGAACTCCTTACATAGAATGATCACTAAATATTGGAAAATCCCTCCTAAAATTGTATTGTTGAACCCCCCTCCCAATATATCTTTCCAATTAAGAAAACCTCTATTTTCATAGGATATTGTAGGTATCCATTTTTAGCAAACAAGATCCCTAACACATCTTAAAAAATATTATAATGTTAATAATGTTCCCATCGGGATTGCGCAGGTGATTGATCAATTTGTACCATTGGATAGTGGAAGACCCAACATAATAGTTACGGGGAAGGAAAAATGCATAAGAGGAAAGAGAGTCAAGAAATCAATGTAATAAAGAATGTAAAAGACCGATAGTTCAATAATCCATGAAATTCTTAGAAAATATAAATACAACTATAGCCATAAAGATATCATGTTTTCTATATTATTAATAAATTAAAATACATAAAAATTAAAAATTAAAACCCTTTTGTGGATGGAATTCTCTACCTTCCTATCAAAACAAACATCATTGATGTTTGAACCCAAATGAACATAGAAAAACTCCTCTTACTTTCCAATAACACCATATGATCATGTGCATACCTTGTATTTGGGCCATTCACAAGATGTAATGAATTGACTCCACTCCCTCTACATTTATTCTTGTAGTCAAGGGAATTAACAACATTTAAGTACATTTTCTAAGGTTATATATAGGTTTTTTTTTAAATCTTTACGATAGAGGGAAAAATATCAATTGTTAAGTTTCAAGCATGCAATAATTATAAAGATACACAGATGGTGAAAGTGATATGATACAATTTCATGTTAATGATAACACATTGGGTATGAAAATAAGGATTTATATTTTCACCTATGTTCATGTCAGTTCCAATACAATATTAAGATGGATTCCTTGCATATAAGAATTGAAATTACAATTATGAATGTAACTTTGAGGCTTGAATGCAAGCAATGATGAATCCAAGGCACACATCAATAACTCAACATGCAAAGGAAGGAAAAATAGTTCTAGTGTTTGTGCCAACACATAAACTTGCATGAACTAATACATTTTGAATTGAAGACCTCTTCGATATTTCTCCAATAACACAAAGTTGGATAGCTGATAATACTTGAGCACTCAAGAAACTAGGACTGATATGAATCAAGTCCATGATTTGGAGGTATTAATTCATCCCAAATTTTCGATGTTATTCCTTAGAAACAAGTAGGATTTATGGGAATCCATCCTAAGATTTGGAGGTATGAATCTATCCCACGATTTTGAGGTTATTCCTTATAAAAAACTAGGATTAATATGAATCCAACCCATGATATGGAGGCGCGAACTGAGCCCATGATTTGGAGGTATGAATCCATCCCAATATTTGGAGGTTATTCCTCATCCCACTAAAATAAACTAACCCCCAATATTTACATTACTATTACAAATTAAAAATATCCCCTTAACCCCTAAATATGGGGCAGTATATTTTTTAGGTTTTAAGGAGTATTCAAACCCCCAATATGAATGGACGTGATATGGTATTTCCTTGCTAGTGAACCCCCTGTGTTTGAGAATAACAAGGTCGAGGAGGTCTTTATTGTACTTTCTGAGTGTTGTTGGTCTCATAACATAAGATCATGTGTTCAAGCATCTTCATACACCAATGCATATGTTACCCAGATTACACATTGCATTCTTAAAGTCTCCCCATTCCAACATTCCTTAGTCAATATGCATAGTGTTCAATCCACATTTAGTACTAAATTAACTATCCATTCTGGTAGCGAGCTGTAGGGAGCATAGTGTTTTGATTTAAAACAATGTACTACAAGTTGAACTCAATGTGAAGTGAAGATACTATAGGTGAATATCTAATATATTCGGCCTTTCAGATGATTTTGACAAGGGCTCCTCCCTTTACTTTGAGGGCTCCCCTGAACACATATCCTATGGGTGTTGCCTTCGGTCATCAAGACTTGCAGGTTGTTACATTTTATTTTCAATTTGAATCAACACTCTATCATATGAACGGTCTTCTTGCAATACTTGCAGAAGATAGAGGTACCTCGAATAGTTGAATAAGAAACACTACACCCACGTCCAATAAAACCTTGACCATGTCTGTGTTAAGATTGAAGTGCGGCATGGTCCACATCTGTAGGTTGAGTTTCAAATCCCATTGCACGTTGTCTTCTCTCCTTATTAATAATATAAGGAAGGACCTCCTTAAGAGAATGAACAGACTTAAGAAGAAGCTGCCTTTTGGCAACATTAAAGCAGCGAAAGAAATCAATGGCATCCTTCCTATTCTAGGGAGATGTATTGAAATGCATTCTTCAGTAAATAAACATAACTTTAAGTCCCCACAATGAGACTTTTACCTGCCTCCTATAGATATCCATACCAGCTAGAATAACATAGTCGTAAATATCAAGATGATCAGTCCCCCCATTGCCATCACGCAGCAACAATCGTAGTTACTCATCATAGCCATATATCGTAATGAATAGAATCAATATACCCCATGAGAACTAATAGAATACATCCAAACAAAGCAAATCATAGCGTAAATCCGAGCACCTATAGCTTGCCCGACACCTACAAGCTCAATCAATCACATATCCGTTTATGGGGACAGGGACCTACCTAATGTTGGGACCCATCCAAACAAGGTGAACTGATCTGAATGCATCAATCATTCGAAAATGGTTGTTTTCATATGCCATTTGAACCAATCACCAATTGCATGCTTATTGATCCTAACCAATTATTGATTCACCAAGGCAAGCAACGGGAATATTATATAATCTATCTACATGCACTGAAGGACACCACCCAACGAAAGTGTGGATCCTGCGCCTTACCCTGACATGACCTGCTAGGAATCTGAAAGTGGTCTTAATTAATTAATGAGTGTAATATCCTGAATTTTGGACCTAACACTTATAGGCATGTGCTTATTGATTATGATGATTATCTTGATGTTTTATTTTTATATTGGGTCGAAGACCCCATTGCATATGAACATGATGATTTGTTTTATATATTGGGCGTAATACAATTATTGTTGATATAAATATATGCTTGTTTGTGTTGGGCATGGACCCTGAAGCACATGATTGATGAGATGTTTTGTGTTGAGTGGGAAGCTCTGGAGCACTTGAGTGATTGATGATTTGTGTGGAGCGGGAAGCTCTGGAGCACTTGAGTGATTGATGATTTGTGTTGAGCGAGAAGCTCTGGAACACATGAAAAGATAATTGGAAGTGTTGGGCATAATCCATGGAGCCTTCCATGTTGATGTTGAGCATAATCTTTGGAGCATCAAATCCTTGGCCATTGTATCCCTAGGTGTATCGTACAAGTACATCCTAGCATTAGTGTTGAGCGAGGAGCTCTGGAATTGCACTGAATTGTAACTCCCTATTAAAGCGTTGAGTATGGGCTCTGGTAAGCACTAGGGGTTGTTGAAAATAATTTAATAACTTCCAAGTGAAAACGACTCGAGGAAAAATATTGATCGCACCATACTTATTTATAATTGATTAAATGAAATTTCAAATTTTTGTATTCTCATCAAGTACTGAAGAGCTACCACGTTATACGAGGGAATTCCAACATGCAAGGATGTTTAGAGTTTCCTAGCCTAGTAGACTTAAACCATCTAGCTACATGACCTTAATGAATAAGTGTCATTAAGTCTAGGGATCATGGTATATGATGCCCAAAGACAAGTGTTAACAAGTGTTATGTTATTATGTACTTTATACATGGTATGTATAAAGAGTTAAATATAATTATAATTATTAATGATGAAAGAAAAAGAAAAGCTCATTCCAATTATTATTTATTATGTAAAGATAATAAATAGTCCAAAACCTAAAAAGTCTAACTAGGAACTAGTATAAAGTTCCTAAAATAACATAGTAATAATTAACCAAAGTAATTGAAAAGGGTTAAATCAAGAAACCAAGGTTTCTTGATTTAACTGTCCCTTTGACTGAAAAGTCTGTCTATAAATACTCAAGCCAAGGAAAGGCTTGGGGGTTGTGATCTATCATTAGAAGAGTCATTTTCTACCTATTTTTCTCTCAAGAAATTCTTGGAGAACATTTCCCTGGAAGGAAAAAGGAGAACTGATCCAGATTTGATATACCAGATAGGAAACCCTACCTTAGGAGCTCTAAGCTACTTGCATGTTGGAGCCATTTTCTAAGCTTAGGGAAACCTTATTATGTTTAAGGCTTTAAGGCTTTAAGAATTAAAATTATTAACCCTAGGATGTAAGTGATTTCCTATACCAGGTTATCTAGGGTTTATTTATTGGTTTATTTCTACAAGTTCAATTTATTTACTAATGTTCATCAAGGGTTCTACACCCTAGTTTATTTTATGTAGTAGTATTACTGATAAAATTGGGTTATGTACAAACTAGGTTATTTCAGACTTGCTATTATTGTTCACTTAGTCTTTATACACTCTATTGACATATTCCATTTGTCAGTAGAGACATGTTATAGATTTAGATAGATTAATCTTAGAAGTAGGATCTAAATACATTTAGGTATAACTTACAATCTATATAACCTAAGGTACTATCTACAAACTGAACTACTATGTATATATATAAACATATATAGACATCAAACATAAACAAATAAAAATACTATCTATAAGAATTCTATACTAAGATATAAGATAAATAAACCATTAAAATACCTTTCAAGGTCTGTACATTAAATACCTGCTAAATAGTAAAACATTCCATCTAAAAATACATCATCATAAATAAACGAACAGAGTAAGCATCGTGACTATCCATTTGGTCCAAGATCAAATCTCTATTCACATATATAAAATCCACATTCCTAACTGAACCATATCATAATTGCATGCATTAATCTTTTAAAGGTCCCTCGTAACTATTGCTTATAAATTAACTAAGTAAACCATTAAAACAATGAAAGAACTCTGCCATTTTAAACAAAGGTCATGATATCGACCTAGTGGGTTCACAAACCCAAGTCGCAGGCCTCAATAAACAACCCTATCATATATGCCTAAACATTAACCAATTAACTAACAAGCATTTCATCCATATAACAAATTAAACACTATATTATACACAGGAATCGATTCATGTAATAAACATATCAAAATCGTATTACAAACCACAATAATTACAATGGTGAACAGGAATCGAATCATGTGGGCATACAAGCCCAACCCTCATCCATATCAAATTTGCAACTCGTTACATTAAACCACGAACAGATTCGAACCCTTAGGGTTTTGTTTGAATCCAAACTACGGCCACGATATACATACAACATATGCGGGCTACATACTACATTAACCAGAATATTTCTTAAATAACAAACCATTAAGCTATAGCTAAGTCGCAAGACTTAAAGCTCTGCCTCCGCGCAGTAAGTCACATCCTCGGCCAAACCAAATAACACAGAGGCTAATAATTCAATGCAGTAAACCAAAATACATAGTTATATAAATAAAAAATGAGCACTGTCAATGCTTTTCCCTACAATGACGAAAGCTATTGGGGGTTTGTACCCATGGCTTTGTTCCATTTCACCCCACACTCTAATCAACGAAGTATGCAAAGTAATGAAATCCATTGGAGCTATCGCAGCCACTAAGGGAAAGGCTCAATCCACATACAGCATGGCCTTTACCCCACGCTGTCAAACATTACAATCAAGATTTAAATAAAACATGTATACACAGTCTATCAACGAAGGTGATTGCCTCTTTACACCCACAGGAAATAACGCAGCACAAAATCCATCCACATACACCGTACACATAAATACCAATGCCCATTTATATACACAGTAATGCCATCATCGTAGCCAATTCCACATAGGTGTGCCAATGGGCTATGGAACCATTGCAAGCAATGGTGCAGCCCATGGCTTAAAAGCCCAAACCCAAAATAACAATTTACCATCAACATAACTTATACACAGAGCCTATAAGGGTGTAAGAATCATCCACAGCTTAAAAGCCTAAAAATATTTACAAAACCCAAGTATGTTCATCCAAGCCCGAAGGCAAATCCAAAACCCCACAGAGAAGCCCCAAACCAAAACAACAAAACTAAACGTTGATAGTATGAGAGACAACAAGCGTAGGCTTGTTGGCAAAGCTTACCTTGAACCTTGGCTCCACAGCCAAGCCAATGATAGATCTTGAGCCACGCTGCTCGTTACCATACTTCGACACCTGCAAACACCAAGCAAAACTAGAAGTGAGAAGTATGGCAACGTTGAGAGCCATAAAACAAAATGAATTACAGACATAAAAACCCAGAATGGAGCTTACCTTGAAGTCTGGAGGTCGCCTCCATTTTCCCTGGACAAAGGCAAGACAAAACCCCCAAACAACCCAAGTGAATAACAAACCCATTGTGAGCCAATCCTAAGTCTGGGCTGCCATGAAAACCAAGGTGCATTAATGCCACCAGTTGGTTTCCAATATCGTAACCAAAAACCCACTTTGCCATAGTTTTATATCGTTGCAACATGATAGTCTCCACTACCATGCAAATCGTTAAACCCCAACGTATATGGTTCGACCATATGATATATTCGCCACCCCAAATCATATCATAGGTTTAATACATTGCAATGTTAGGCTTAGTGCATAGTCCATGCTTGGTCTGTGCTAGTCCTAAGTCAAGCCATAAGGCATACATATTAATTATAACATGTAAACCATAGGCTTAAAGCCTTAAACATAATAAGGTTTCCCTAAGCTTAAATTCTTAGTAAACATGGCATATGGAATATTCCATGTTAATATTTACACTTTATACAAATCAAGGTCTGGTTTTTAGGCCAAGATCATAGCCTACAATAAGAAAACATAGGATTTGTTAATAGTTTTAATAAAATAAACGTAGAATGTAAATATACTAAGATGTAAAACGATGAATTATAAACCATAATGAAGTATAAGTAGTACATAGGAAATTTAGTTGTGATATCTAAATTGACAATAACAACACTTACCACATTATAAATCTGAGTCGGTGAGGAACCGTAGCAACGAGTAGTAGGTCTTTTAGAATCAAAGTTTCAATGCTCTTTAAATATGACTTCGTCGCAAATTATGATATGCATATGAAATAAAAAAAGGTGCCTTAGTTTGAAGAACTAAGTAAGCCTGCAAACAAGTAAACACCTTTACTTCTCAGACCGTCATGGGGGAACGAGTCCCACCACTCCGCCCACTTTGTTTGCACAAACAAAGTTAAATTAGGACTTTTTAAATAACAAGTAAGACTATGCAGAAAGGACGAAGCATTTGAATCATATTAGAGGAAATTTCAACTTAAAATGGGCCTCCTAAGGAAAATTAATAAAATAATAGTTAAAATAATAAAATAATATTTATTAATTTTGGAGGAAGAAAATAAAAAACTACTTTTTTTGTTCGTATTTTCGACATATCTCCCTGTGTTTTTATTCAAATTTCAATCGAGAGATCTTCTTGGATGCGGAATTAAATTCCGCATCCAATGAGTACCCACTCGACATACTTTTGACGGGCCTCGCTACCCAAAAAACAAGAAATACCTGAAAAAATGTGATGATGACATCATCATCACATTTTTCAGGTATTTCTTGTTTTTTGGGTAGAGGGGGCCGTAAAAAGTATGCTGAATGGGTACTCGTTGGATGCGGAATTTAATTCCGCATCCAACGAGCTCTCCCGATCGAAAGGTGACTAAAAACACAGGGAGATATGTCAAAAATACGAACAAAAAAAGTATTTTTTTTATGATACCTATCCCCAATTTTATATT
Organism: Pseudotsuga menziesii; assembly: GCA_001517045.1. NCBI lineage: Eukaryota > Viridiplantae > Streptophyta > Pinopsida > Pinales > Pinaceae > Pseudotsuga > Pseudotsuga menziesii. Next base: position 381,629 of record LPNX010236596.1, read on the forward strand.
AAAAAATTGTTTAAGAGGTGCTCCCTTTTTGAATTTTAAAGCATTTTGATTGGATAATACATGATGACATGGAATTTGTATTATTTTTGGAAGGCCCATTTTAAATTGAAATTTCCTCTAATGCAAATAACGACACCTACATGACAAATGTATAACCATAAGAAATAAGCAGTAAACAACAGTACGACATCGTAAGGAAAATACGTTAATAATAATGACTGAAAGTAAAACGACAGGACGTAAGAACAACTTATGAGTAAATAGTGGTACATGTAGTGTACGATATATTTCTGCAAGTCAATAATGTTCCGTATAGGCAGTTTTTACTAGCCTAATAAATTTTTATTTTTTTTTTCAATTTTTTGGGACATTACAAGTGGTATCAAAGCCCAATTTCAAAACTAAGAGACCTATGGGCACACTAAGCATTTACTATCAAGAAAATAAATTATGACATTAAAATTGTTACTAACAGGAAATTTTTTTCTTCTGTTATTTAAAAGTTTTGAAATTTCACGAAAATTTTACTGTATAGTTCAGTTTATGAACACTGAGGAAGATAACAGCCGACAAGGAAGAATGAACACCCACACCCCAGAAGGAGAATTGGTGGTGGAGCTAAATTCTGATATTTTGAATAATATACATAGTCTTCAAGAAGAATTGCGAAGTCTTAAAGAAGACAGTCTGAATGAAAGAAAGGAGCAACAAGCTATAAATGAAGCATTACTAAGAAATATGACGGGAGGCAACCTGCAGGGTAAACCTACCTAGTCCACAAACAATTCCAAAAGAGAACCTTACCATAAACGGGCCAGCATCCCAAGAGAAGGAGAAAAAGAGGAACGTACCCCTGAAACACCAAAAGGAGATCATCACAGTCCTTCCAGTGATGATTCTCTTTCTCCTCGAAGAAAGAAACAAAGAAGCAATGACAGTCTTCAGGGGGAGTTTAGAAAAATAAGAGCCCTGACCTATGGTGAAGTAAAAACTAGGGAGAAGGATGAAGAGTGGCTGTTGGGCATGGGAAAATACTTTCAGGTTCATAACTACTCAAGTGAGATGAAGTCTCGTATCACCATCTATAACTTGAATGGCAAGGAAACCAGATGGTGGAGAGATTTAAAAAACACCAAGAAATATGAGCTAAGAGAAATATGTTGGGATACTTTTCGAAAATGTTTCCAAGAGAAATATACGTCGAAAAGGTTCTTCGACAGAAAAGTGAAAGAGTTTCATGAATTACGGTTAGGATCCATGACTATGGACGCGTTTATTAACAGATTTCTAGATCTATTGCATTACGTACCATACATCAAAGAAGAAAAGATAAAGATCCAACAATTCCTAGGATGTATTCCTCCTAGTTTTCGGGACAGGATTGAATTCAACATGCCTAAGACCTTGGATACCACACTACACAAAGCTAAGCTCTGTTATGAGCATGGACAGCTAAGGCAGGAGAACCTGAACCAAAATTGGGACAAGTCTAAGAACTTCTCTAATAACCGCAAACCTGGGTCCAACCCACAGCCATACAGAAAGCAGAATAACATCTTTCAAGTGAACACAAACTTTAATAAATATGGTACAAAGCCTTATGTACCAGCTGCTAATGTTAACAAGCCAGTAGCAAGTTGAGCCAATGCTGCCCCGCTACAGATCAAGTGCTGGAAATGTAGTGGGCCTCATTAAGCCCAAGATTGTAAGAACAATACCGGTGGGGTCTTGCACAACTTACAAGAGGAACCAACCGTTGAGGACATAGCGGGAACCCCGCGGATTTATGTAGCATTGGATGGCCGACGAGAAGACCATCAAACTACAATGGTTGAAATAGAAGGTAAGATCTTGAACACTTCTATTTCAATACTTATTGATCTCGGGATTTCTGGAGCTATGTTTCGCTTAAAATTGTTTATGAATGCAAACTAGGCAAAGTAAAACATGATAAACCTTGGCTGGTTCAGTTAGCCACAGGTATGAAATGGAAAGTTTCAGAAATTGTTAAAGAATGTGAGGTAAACCTGAATGGTTTTCCTACAAAAGTAAACCTCAACATCCTACCTTTAGGATCGTATGATGTACTTATCGGCATGGACTGGCTGGAACAACACCATGTCATGCTCGATTTCTTGCACAAGTCTATATTGTGTACTGATAGCCTAGGGAACCAAATGAAGGTTCAGGGAATTCCAAAGAAAGTTTCTGTAAGACAAATATCTACCTTACAAGCGAAGAAATGTGTTAGGTAGGGCTGCAAGTTGTTTGCAGTGAACATCCGAGACATAGAGTCTGATAGAGAACAACACATAGAAGAATTCCCCGTTCTTGAAGAATTCAAGGATGTGTTTCCCAAGGAAATCCCCAGATTACCTCTAAAACGAGACCTAGACTTTTCCATCGAACAGACCCCAGGATTAGTTCCAGCTTCCAAATCCCCTTATTGCATGAGTGCACCTAAGCTGGTGGAACTCAAACTACAGCTACAAGAATTTGTAGAGAAAGGGTATATCTGACCCAGTGTGTCTCCTTGGGGAGCACCAATATTTTTTGTAAAGAAGAAGGATGGTACGATGCGGATGTGCATCGATTACAGTCAGTTGAACAAAATGACTATCAAGAACCATTATCCACTCCCTAGGATCGATGACTTGTTTGATCAGGTGGGAGGACCCAAAATCTTTTCAAAGATTGACCTGCAATCCTAGTACCATCAAGTACGGATTCACGACGAGGATATTCACAAAACCGCCTTTTATACAAGGTACGGGCACTACGAGTTTGTAGTGATGTCGTTCGGGTTGACCAATGCACTCACGAAATTTATGTGTATGATGAACAACATAATCAGTAGGTATCTTGATAAGTTTTTCTTGGTATTTATAGATGTCATACTGGTTTATTCAAAGAATACAGAAGAACACCTTTGCATAGTACTACAAGTGTTGAGAGAACACCAGCTTTACGCTAAGTTTAGTAAATGTGATTTTTACAAACCACAGATACAGTATCTAGGTCACATTATCCTCGAGATAGGGATAGCTATGGACCCGAAAAATATTAAAGCCATAAAGGATTGGCCTACCCCTACTAGTGTCACTGACATTAGGTCCTTTTTGGGATTATGTCACATACCCCAATTTTGTAAAAATTATGTAAATTGTTTTAATTATATTCCTGAGAAATTATATTAAATTTAATGCTAAGTAGGAATTGATGACTCAACAGAGTCAACAGAATTGGAATGTAATTCAGAATATTTTTATTATTAATAAATAAATTGTGGAGACAACATCATGGGAGAGCTGTTAAAAAGAGGTTACTGGTCAAACTGGTGGATGGAACTAGGTGGAAGGCAAAATACAAGTGGCAGCATCCTCAAACACTTCCTAAGTTGCAGGTGGCAACTTCCCTACATTTGGGGTCATGATCCCCCAAGAAAGTGGGATCAGAGCAGGTGGCTCATTAAATGACAGTTAACCCAAAAGGACCTAGGCAATCTTTTAAAAGTACTCAATGAGGAGAGCTCAAGCTGCTCAGATATTTTTCCAGAGAGAATTCATTCAGGTGAATGTTATTCAGGAAATTCATTGAGGAAGAGGGAAAAATAGTAAGGAAGTTGTTCTAAGAGGATTGCTACAGTAACTTGATTTTATTACAGCTTTTTTGGCTGAGAGGACTGACTGATAGTTCTGAGTTAATACTGAGTTGAAGACTGGTATTTGACTTTGCTGCACCTAGTTCCAGCCATGGAGACCAGAGCAAGCTCGGGGGTCCTAAGGAGTCGTTGTCTGAGCGCTCTCCAGGAGTTGGTAGGGAGGAATGGCCTCCCATTGCTGTTGTTGTCCCAGTTTAAACAGGTTCTGTCACTTATCTATTTATGTTTTAATGAGTATGAATGGATGAATGTTATGTTAATATTATATAACCGAAGAGTTAGCTAGTTTAGTAATGTAAATATCTCAGGTTATCAGTAGTCAATCTATTGATGAAATGTAAGAATTACTGTGTTTTTCCACATCTGGGTTCACCAGACCGTACTCCAGCACAGTATCTCGGTATTAGGAAGTAGTATCCTTCTGAACCGAGTTTCTTATTTAGTTACTTTCAGTAACTATAAGTGTTTCATAAATTCATAAGTTATTTCCTTACAGTCTTAAAAACTACTTTCTTGTACTGTATTTTATTTCAGTAAAAATTCTACTGTAAAGGACAGATAGTAGAGATTAGACTAGAGTTCATACTGTTTACTATATAGTTCCTTTTCTTGTATTTGGATAATTTCATTTTTAAGAATAAACGCAAAGCAGGAACTAGTTAAATAATATTTAGATACTTCTGTCAACTATTCTGGACTGGAGGCTATGAATGTTTGTAATGTTTTTCTTTTTATTATTTATTTCTTTTATTAAGACTGAGTTCAAATAAGATACAGAGTTATTATTTCTTTTACTCAGAATATGGACAAATGATAATATTTGTACTTACAAAGTAAACCCTAGATCTAGTTAATTTAAAGTGTGTATATGTATATAAATAAGTATTATAATTAAGAATAATAATTTATTTATAAAAGAAAATGGAGTTAACTAATAAGTACTATGTTCAATAAACTTACGAAAAACAAACTAAGGTTATTATTATAGAATTTAAAGTATTCACAGAGAGCTAAATAGTTATATAACAGTAAATTTTTTATACAATATAAAAATAATCTTACTATTAACATAGGTAACATTTTATTTCTGAAAGTAAATCTTAGAATTATTTGAGGTATAGTATAAATCAATAGTACTCAGTTTTTAAATTGCAAAAAGAAGAATTAAAAACCCTATATTATTATCAGGGTATAAACAATACATCATTTACAATTTCGTATTAATAAGAAGGTTAAATTATAAACTAGATAATAACACTTATTGTTCAGCATACAAATCAAATTTTAATCTGTACAAGAAGAAAAGACAGAAGTACAAGATGCTCTGCAGTTGAGCTTAAATTGCTATAAATGTAATCAGTAACCCTAACGTTACAGCTTCCTTCTCAATTTAATTTTCAACATTTAAAGAAATAAGAACAGTATTATTATCCTTCATTGCAATTTAGGGTTAAACCCTATAAAATTCATTTTATTTACAAGTAATTAATGGTAAAACTAACAGTATTATACCCATGGTTATGTTTATAAGAATAAAAATTAAACAGACTAAGCAATCAAAACCTCCATAAGCATAAGCAAATAAGGATTGCAGGAAAATATTTCAGTAACTATCTACGTATATATTAACCGAGGGTAAACACCCTAATCTCTGCAAAATACACAAATGTATTGACTGTAAATAAAAGCCAGTGCTGTAGTATTAACCCCAGCAGTACAAAGAAGATTACGCAGTAAGGCTTACAGCCTATACAGTTTTTATAAATACATTAATAATTACAAACAAGATTTTACACTCACGGCCGAAGCCGGAGAGCTCTGTGTGAGATCTAGGGTATTAATCCACGATAATTAACATCAAAGCAAACAACCAAAAGCCATGAGGGTCAATAAGGGCCGCTACGGCCAACCCATCGCAATCCCTTAAGGATTCACACAATGAGGACAAGCCGTGAAGAGACTTGGGATTACCGTGGCCCGTGTTGCTATAACCCTCGTTCCTTTTGGTAAGCAGAGGGAAGTAACAAGGTGTATCTGCAAAATAACATTCAACCACCTGTTAACTTTATATTTTTAAAGAACGAAATGAAATTATAAGAAATGGGTTTTGTATTTAAAAGGAAATCGGATAAACCTTTACCTTTGCAATAGAAATATTGTTAACAGTAGTGCAGCGGACCACGTCAGCCTGAATCCACTGCGAGCAAAGAGTCTGCTTTCTAATGGTAGAGGATACGGCGTTTAAATCACTCAACAACCAATGACAGCTGAGAACCCAAGCTGTTCGGCAGACACAGTAAACCCTATAGTCGGCTGGGATATTATCGTTCCTTTACATTTAACAGTCATTATACAGAGATTCCAAGCCACGATATTACGAAGAAGAAGCCACTGTCGGGGTAGTATACTGAAGAATAAATGGTGAAAACTGTAACAGTCGAGGGTTCAAATTTCAGTAATGGAGACAGCAAGGAAGCAAATAGTAACACTACAAACAACCTTCATGATGGTGCAATGGACGAGCTAGCCAGGGAAAAGAAACTATAGACAGTTGCGGCTCAACACAGATGACGGAGTGACAGTGCGGCCGAACTCTTCCCAAAGGACGGACAAAAGCCTGAAGGCGAGGGAGAATAAGGGGCTAGGTCTTGGAGAAGACTATTATAAACCTGCAATGCTTGGATCAAAGGAGGCCATGTTGCACGTAAATCATTTTTGCCACGATGGGTTTCATTCCATAGTTCAACAAGCAAATCCATTTTGCAATAGTTATTCTGTTGATGAAATGTTGATGAAATGTAAGAATTATTGTGTTTTTCCACATCTGGGTTCACCAGACCGTACTCCAGCACAGTATCTCGGTATTGGGAAGTAGTATCCTTATGAACCGAGTTTCTTATTTAGTTACTTTCAGTAACTATAAGTGTTTCATAAATTCATAAGTTATTTCCTTACAGTCTTAAAAACTACTTTCTTGTACTGTATTTTATTTCAGTAAAAATTCTACTGTAAAGGACAGATAGTAGAGATTAGACTAGATTTCATACTGTTTACTATATAGTTCCTTTTCTTGTATTTGGATAATTTCATTTTTAAGAATAAACGCAAAGTAGGAACTAGTTAAATAATATTTAGATACTTCTGTCAACTATTATGGACTGGAGGCTATGAATGTTTGTAATGTTTTTCTTTTTATTATTTATTTCTTTTATTAAGACTGAGTTCAGATACAGAGTTATTATTTCTTTTACTCAGAATATGGGCAAATGATAATATTTGTACTTACAAAGTAAACCCTAGATCTAGTTAATTTAAAGTGTGTATATGTATATAAATAAGTATTATAATTAAGAATAATAATTTATTTATAAAAGAAAATGGAGTTAACTAATAAGTACTATGTTCAATAAACTAACGAAAAACAAACTAAGGTTATTATTATAGAATTTAAAGTATTCACAGAGAGCTAAATAGTTATATAACAGTAAATTTTTTATACAATATAAAAATAATCTTACTATTAACATAGGTAACATTTTATTTCTGAAAGTAAATCTTAGAATTATTTGAGTTATAGTATAAATCAACAGTACTCAGTTTTTAAATTGCAAAAAGAAGAATTAAAACCCCTATATTATTATCAGGGTATAAACAATACATCATTTACAATTTCGTATTAATAAGAAGGTTAAATTATAAACTAGATAATAACACTTATTGTTCAGTATACAAATCAAATGTTAATCTGTACAAGAAGAAAAGACAGAAGTACAGGATGCTCTGCAGTTGAGCTTAAATTGCTATAAACTTAATCAGTAACCCTAACATTACAGCTGCCTTCTCAATTTAATTTTCAACATTTAAAGAAATAAGAACAGTATTATTATCCTTCATTGCAATTTAGGGTTAAACCCTATAAAATTCATTTTATTTACAAGTAAAGTAATTAATGGTAAAACTAACAGTATTATACTCACGGTTATGTTTATAAGAATAAACATTAAACAGACTAAGCAATCAAAACTTCCATAAGCATAAGCAAATAAGGATTGCAGGAAAAGATTTCAGTAACTATCTACGTATATATTAACCGAGGGTAAACACCCTAATCTCTGCAAAATACACAAATGTATTGACTGTAAATAAAAGCCAGTGCTGTAGTATTAACCCCAGTAGTACAAAGAATATTATGCAGTAAGGCTTACAGCCTATAAAGTTTTTATAAATACATTAATAATTACAAACAAGATTTTACACTCACGGCCGAAGCCAGAGAGCTCTGCGTGAGAGCTAGGGTATTAACCCATGATACTTAACATCAAAGCAAACAACCAAAAGCCATGAGGGTCAATAAGGGCCGCTACGACCAACCCATCGCAATCCCTTAAGGATTCACACAATGAGGACAAGCCGTCAAGAGACTTGGGCTTACCGTGGCCCGTGTTGCTGTAACCCTCGTTCCTTTTGGTAAGCAGAGGGAAGTAACAAGGTGTATCTGCAAAATAATATTCAACCACTTGTTAACTTTATATTTTTAAACAACGAAATGAAATTATAAGAAATGGGTTTTGTATATAAAAGGAAATCGGATAAACCTTTACCTTTGCAATAGAAATATTGTTAACAGTAGTGCAGCGGACCACGTCAGCCTGAATCCACTACGAGCAAAGAGTCTGCTTTCTAATGGCAAAGGATACAGCGTTTAAATCACTCAACAACCAATGACAGTCGAGAACCCAAGCTGTTCGGCAGACAGAGTAAACCCTATAGTCGGTTGAGATATTATTGTTCCTTTACATTTAACACTCATTATACAGACCTTCCAAGCCACGATATTACGAAGAAGAAGCCATTGCCGGGGTAGTATACTGAAGAAGAAATGGTGAAAACTGTAACAGTCGAGGGTTCGAACTTCGGTAATGGAGACAACAAGGAAGCAAACTATAACACTACAAACAGCCTTCATGATGGTGTAATGGACGAGCTAACCAGGGAAAAGAAACTATAGACAGTCGTGGCTCAACACAGATGGCGGAGTGACAGTGCGGCCGAACTCTTCCCAGAGGACGTACAAAAGCCCGAAGGCAAGGGAGAATAAGGGGCTAGGTCTTGGAGAAGACTATTATAAACCTGCAGTGCTTGGATCAAACGAGGCCATGTCGCACGTAAATCATTTTTGCCATGATGGGTTTCATTCCATAGTTCAACGAGCAAATCCATTTTGCAATAGTTGATAATCTTTCAGCTGTCACTAAGAGCATACCTTAGTCGGGCCTGAAGTCAACCTATAATTTGCACATAATCACAAGAACAATGATAACATTGGTTATTACGTAAACTTAATGTCAAAGCTATCATCGATGCATAATATAATTTTGCTATATAGTAAATTAGGTTATAATTTCCTCATCGAAATATGATCATGTTATAACTTATATGCATTATAAGGTTAGTGGGTATTATGGTAAAGAACTCTTAACTTGATGTTGGATTTAATAAACATACATTTCAAAGTGCACTATAGTAGTAAGTGCAATCACTTATCCTTTTCGTAAATTTGATTGTTTAATGTAAACATGGGTTATTTACTGTAAAGGATTTAAAAGCTATCCTAGGAATGAATCTACAACCTTAAGTTAACGTGGATATGTTTAGGATCTGATCATATGGAGAAATGACTATTTTGAGTATTAAACTCTTTATCATCTCAATGGAATAAGCTTGTAATAAGATTATACATGGGAGATATAATACATAGGATTGAGAAAGAATATTAATATTTCATAAGTATTATCCTGTCTATTTATATTAAAAATTATAGCGTCTACTTATAGTTGATTTGTAGGAAGTTGCAAGTTTAACTCTAGTGACTAATGAATATTAAGGTAACATTATGATCTTACCATAGTTATCTAAGTAGATAAATGTGTACATAAAAATAGCAACTAAATATTTTAATGAATGCACATATATCCTGAACTTAGGATTTATCACATAGAACTGTGAAGTCATAAAAGAGGAAGTTTAGTACTGAAGTGGCTAGACCTTTAAACTTTCATAATTGGACATCCTTTATTGATTAGAATGATAGCTAATTTTCAGTATGTGATCTATTAGGTCTAAGGTAAACTTGTATGTGTTAACTCAAGGTAATGTAATTCAGATCTAGTGCTTAGCAAGAGTATTTTCCTAATCTGTGGATGGTTTGTTTAGAAACAATAAATAGGAAACCTCTTATTTATGTGTCTACAAAGTAAGAATACTTGTGTATCTTAAATATATACTTTAAGTTTATTTTTTGTTTCTGTGTAGACAATCTTATTTAAAAAAAATCCTTTAACACCAATAACTTGGTAGATAATAGACAGTTCAGTAAACCTTAAAAAGCTTTAATGCTGGTTTTTACTAGAATAAAGAACTGGTAACTAATTTATGAATTTACCTTGATAAGCTTGGAAAAAAAATGAATAGCTGCTAAGGTCTTACTAGACTGGAATTGCATTTGAACTGGTATATAAATATTTTCGAAGTTTTACTTGCAGCAGCCAATCTTCTCACCTGAAATTTGTAAGGACAGAAGGAACTTTCTGCGTTAGCTCAAAAGCTAAGTAAGCCCAGTTTTCACGATAGCCCCACCTTATGATCGCAAAAAGGAAATAAGTCAGTAACATAAAATATCTGGTCTACCAATTTATGCAATAACAAATGAATGTTAATAATAATCTAGTAATCCTTAACTAATTAAATGATTAGTTAACTGCTTTTATGTTAGTATTATGTAATTTAAAACATTTTAAATTTTTCGGAAAATTTGGGGTTTTGACAGATTAGCTGGATATTATTGAAAGTTCATTGAGAACTTCTCAAGAATCGCTTGCCCCATGACCGCTTTGCAAAAGAAAACAAGTGAGTTCTTATGGACCGCTAAGTGTGAAGAAATTTTTCAAAAGCTTAAGCAGCTTTTGATGACTGCACCAGTGTTACGGATTGCGGATCTCGATGGGGATTTTGTTGTTTGCATGGAAGCAAGCAAGGAAGGACTTGGAGGAGTCCTCTTGCAAAACGATCATGTGATCTGTTATGAATCGTGGAAGATAAAAGAACATGAGCAAAATTACCCTACACACGATCTTGAGTTAGCTTCCATCATCCATGCTTTGAGGATGTGGAGGCACTACCTCATGGGAAGGAAGTTCCTTCTGAAGACAGACAATATGAGTCTGAAATATTTATTCGATCAACTGGATCTAAATACGAGGCAAGACAGGTGGTTGGCTTTCCTTAGTGAGTACCATTTCAAGCTAAAGCACATTAAGGGCAAAGAGAATAAGGTTGTTGATGCTTTGAGACGATGAAATCATATGATATATGAGGTGAATTTGAGTCAAACCGATGCATATTTGCATGAGAGGATTAGAGCAGCCAATGGAGTTGACCCCTTCTATGTGGAAATCCTCAAGAAAGTCCAGGAGGATAGGTTGTTTCAACAACAAAAATAATACAAGGTAGAGGAATTCGGACTGCTATGGTGCAAGGATCGTTTGTATGTTCCAGAAGAAGGAGACCTTCGGTCCAACATCCTCATGGAATTCCATTGGGCACCCTACTATGGGCACCCGAGATATCAAAAGATGATATCCACCGTCAAGAGACACTTTTTCTGGCCTAATTTAAAGGCCGACATTGCAATGTTTATTGCAAAATGTCAGGAATGTCAGCTAGTCAAAGCTGAGCATCAGCATCCTGCGGGATTGCTGCAACCGTTACCCATTTCGGAATGGAAGTGGGAGGTCATTAGTATGGATTTCATCACCTGTTTATCGAAAAGTAAGAAGCAAAATGATTCTATTTTTGTGGTCATCGACAAGTTGCCGAAAGTAGCACACTTCATTCCTGTGAAGTCGGCCTACAAAGTAGTGAACATTGCTGATATGTTCTTGAAAGAGATATTTAGATTGCACGGGATACCCAAGGCAATTATCTCGGATCGAGATGTTAAGTTTACAGGAAACTTTTGGAGATCTTTATTCTCTGGATTGGAGACGCAATTGAACTTTAGAACTGCATATCACTCGCAAACAAACGGGCGGACAGAAAGAGTAAACCAGATTGTCGAGGACATGCTTCGGATGTATGTCACGAACAACCCCATGAAGTGGGAGGATTACTTGCATCTCGCAGAGTTTGTGTATAACAATGGTTATCAGACTTCCACCAAGATGAGTCCATTTGAGGTACTCTATGGCCGGAAGTGTAGAACACCAGTTACTTTGGATAGCCCGGTGGATCGGCTCATGTTAGGGCCTGATTTGTTGATGGACTTGGAATAGTTGGTTACCAAGGTCCATGTAAATCTTAAAGAAGCACAAGACCGCCAGAAAATTTATGCATATTCGACAAGAAAAGATATGGACTTTCAAATAGGCAATCACGTTTACTTGAAAGTAAAATCCAAACGAAGCTCATTGAGCTTGGGTAGGTGCGATAAGTTAGCACCTAGATTTTGCAGACCTTTTGAAATACTGGCCAAGAAAGGGCCAATGGCATATGAACTAGCGTTACCCACGCATGTAAGAGTCCATAATGTTTTCCATGCATCTTTGTTAAATAAATATGTTTATGATACTAAACATGTTGTTGATTAGTCCATGTTACAGGTGGAACCTAAAGGGGAGTTCTCCCCTGAGCCTACTCATATACTGGACAAGAGAGAGGTGCAGCTTCGGAAGTGTACCATACTCCAGTTTAAAGTGCAATGGAAGCACTTTGAGGCTGATGAGGCTACTTGGGAGAATGATGCCACCATGAGAAAGGCTTACCCCACCTTGTTTCATGATGTCATTCTGAGTCCCTAGAACACCAAGGACGGTGTTGTTCTAAGCGGGGAGGGATGTAATATCCCAAATTTTGGACCTAACACTTATAGGCACGTGCCTATTGATTATGAATATTATCTTGATGTTTTATTTTTATATTGGGTCGAAGACCTCATTGCATATGAACATGATGATTTGTTTTATATATTGGGCGTAAGCCAATTATTGTTGATATAAATATATGCTTGTTTGTGTTGGGCATGGATCCTGAAGTACATGATTGATGAGATGTTTTGTGTTGAGTGGGAAGCTCTGGAGCACTTGATTGATTGATGATTTGTGTGGAGTAGGAAGCTCTGGAGTACTTGAGTGATTGATGATTTGTGTTGAGAGAGAAGCACTAGAGTACATGAGTACTTACCTTTGTGTTGAGCAAGAAGCTCTGGAACATATGAAAAGATAATTGGAAGTGTTGGGCATAATCCATGGAGCCTTCCATGTTGATGTTGAGCATAAGCTCTAGAGCATCGGATCCTTGTCCATTGTATCCCTAGGTGTATCGTACAAGTACATCCTAGCATTAGTGTTGAGCGAGGAGCTCTGGAATTGCACTGAATTGTAACTCCCTGTTAAAGTGTTGAGTATGGGCTCTGGTAAGTGCTAGGGATTGCTAAAAAGAATTTAATAACTTCTTAGTGAAAACGACTCGAGAAAAATATTGATCTCATCATACTTATTTATAAGTGATTAAAAGAAATTTCGAATTTCTGTATTCTCATCAAGTACTGAAGAGCTACCACGTTATATGAGGGAAATCCAACATGCAAGGATGTTTAGAGTTGCCTAGCCTAGTATACCTAAACCATTTACCTACTTGACCTTAATGAAGAAGTGTCATTAAGTATAGGGGTCATGGTATATGATGCCCAAAGACAAGTGTTATATTATTATGTACTTTATACATGGTATGTATAAAGAGTTAAATATAATTATAATATTAATGATGAAAGAAAAAGAAAAGCTCCATCCAATTATTATTTATTATGTAAAGATAATAAATAGTCCAAAACCTAAAAAGTCTAACTAGGAACTAGTAGAAAGTTCCTAAGTTAAAATAGTAATAATTAACCAAAGTAATTGAAAAGGGTTAAATCAAGAAACCAAGGTTTCTTGATTTAACTGTCCCTTTGACTAAAAAGTCTGTCTATAAAGACTCAAGCCAAGGAAAGGCTTGGGGGTTCTGATCTATCATTAGAGGAGTCATTTTCTGCCTGTTTTGCTCTCAAGAAATTCTTGGAGAACATTTTCCTGGAAGGAAAAAGGAGAACTGATCTAGATTTGATATACCAGATAGGAAACCCTACCTTAGAAGCTATAAGCTACTTGCATGTTGAAGTCCAGCTCGGGGGGATCCATATTTAAACCAGGAACGGTTCTAGGTCATGGTTGGGTGGAACGTGGTAGTTCCCAAGTGATTTGGTCATCAAAAATAGAGGTCAGATTTGTCTTGAATTGTTAATGCTGGTTATTTGAGTGTGCAGGTTCAGCCATTAACAGAGCTTCAATTTACAAGTATGAATCCCTAGACTGTTTATTCTACTTTCCTAGAATAAATGCTAGCTATGTTAGGTAAATGGTTACTTTTCATTTCCTAACCCAATGTATATGTTTCTCTGTTCAAAACTGCCAGGGTTTGCATCTTAAAAGTATTAACCCTAGGATGTAAGTGATTTCCTATACCAGGTTATCTAGGGTTTATTTATTGGTTTATTTCTACAAGTTCAATTTATTTACTAATGTTCATCAAGGGTTCTACACCCTAGTTTATTTTATGTAGTAGTATTACTGATAAAATCGGGTTATGTACAAACTAGGTTATCTCAGACCTGCTATTATTGTTCACTTAGTATTTATATACTCTACTGACATTATCCATTTGTTAATAGAGACATGTTATAGAGTTAGATAGAATAATCTTATAAGCAGGATCTAAATACATTTAGGTATAACTTACAATCTATATAACCTAAGGTACTATCTACAAACTGAACTACTATGTATATATATAAACATATATAGACATCAAACATAAACAAATCAAAATACTATCTATAACAATTCTATACTAAGATCTAAGATAAATAAACCATCAAAAAACATTTCAAGGTCTGTACATTAAATACCTGCTAAATAGTAAAACATTCCATCTAAAAATACATCATCATAAATAAACGAACTGAGTAAGCATCATGACTATCCATTTGATCCAAGATAAAATCTCTGTTCACATATATAAAATCCACATTCCTAACTAAACCATATCATAATTGCATGCATGAATCTTTTAAAGGTCCCTCGTAACTATTGCTTATAAATTAACTAAGTAAGCCATTAAAACAATTAAAGAACTTTGCCATTTTAAACAGAGGTCATGATATCGACCCTGTGGGTTCACAAACCCAAGTCGCAGGCCTCAATAAACAACCCTATCATATATGCATAAACATTAACCAATTAACTAACAAGCATTTCATCCATATAACGAATTAAACACTATATCATACAAAGGAATCGATTCATGTATTAAACATATCAAAATCGTGTTAAAAACCACAATAATTACAATGGTGAACAGGAATCGAATCCTATGGGCATACAAGCCCAACCCTCGTCCATATCAAATTTACAACTCATTACATTAAGCCACGAATAGATTCGAACCTTGAGGATTTCGTTTGCATCCAAAATACAACCACGATATACATATAGCGTATGCAGGCTACATACTACATTAACCACAATATTTCTTAAATAACAAACCATTAAGCTACAACTAAGTCACAATACTTAAAGCTCTGCCTCCGCGCAGTAAGTCATGGCCTCGGCCAAACCAAATAACACACAGTCTAATAATTTAATGCAGTAAACCAAAATACACAATTATATAAACAACCAATGAGCACTGTCAACGTTTTTCCCTACAGCGATGAAAGCTATTGGGGGTTTGTACCCATGGCTCTGTTCCATTTCACCCCACACTCTAATCAACGAAGTATGAACAGTAATGAAATCCATTGGAGCTATCACAGCCACTAAGGGAAATGCTCAATCCAGATATGACACGGCCTTTACCCCACGCTGTCAAACATTACAGTCAAGATTTAAAAAAAACATGTATACACAGTCTATCAACGAAGGCGATTGCCTCTCTACACCAACAAGAAATAACGCAGCACAAAATCCATCCACATACATGGTACACATAAATACCAATTCGCATTTATATACACAGTAAATTTTTTACACAGTAATGCCATCATCACAGCTAAGTCAACATAGGCGTGCCAATGGGTTATGGCACCATTGCAAGCAATGGTGTAGCCCATGGCTTAAAATCCCAAACCCAAAATAACAGTTTACCATCAACATAATTTATACACAGATTATGTAAGGGCGTAAGAATCATCCATGGCTTAAAAACCTAAAAATATTTACAAAAACCAAGTATGTTCATCCAAGCCTGAAGGCGAATCCAAAACCCCACAGAGAAGCCCCAAACCAAAACAATGAAACTAAACGCAGACAGGCCAAGAAAAAACAAGCGTAGGCTTGTTGGCAAGGCTTACCTTTCACCTTGGCTCCACAGTCAAGCCAACGACAGAGCTTGAGCCATGCTGCTTGTTACCATACTTCGACACCTGCAAACACCAAGCAAAATAGAAGTGAGAAGTATGGCAATGTTGAGAGCCAGAAAACAAAACAAATTGTAGACATAAAATCCCATAACGAAGCTTACCTTGAAGTATGGAGGTCGCTTCCATTTTCCCTGCGTAGATCCAAGACGAAACCCCCAAACAACCCAAGTGAATAACAAACCCATCGTGAGCCAACCCTAAGTCTGGGCTGCCACGAAAACCAAGGTGCATTAATGGCACCAGCTGGTTTCCAATATCGTAACCAAAAACCCACTTTTCCATAGTTTGATATCGTTGCAAAATGATAGTATCCACTAGCATGGAAATCGTTAAAACCCAACATATATGGTTTGACCATATGATATATTCACCACCCCAAATCATATCACAGGTTTAATACATTGCAATGTTAGGTTTAGTGCATATTCCATGCTTGGTCTGCGCTAGTCCTAAGTCAAGCCACAAGGCATGAGTATTAATTATAACATGTAAACCATAGGCTTAAAGCCTTAAACATAATAAGGTTTCCCTAAGCTTAAATGCTTAGTAAACATGGCATATGGAATATGCCATCTTAATATTTACACTTTATAAAAATCAAGGTCTGGTTTTTAGGCCAAGATCATAACCTGCAATAAGAAAACATAGGATATGATAATAGATTTAATAAAATCAACGTAGAACGTAGATATACTAAGATGTAAAACGACGAATTATAAACCATAATGAAGTATAAGTAGTACATAGGAAATTTAGCTGTGATAGCTAAATTGACGACAACAACACTTACCACGTTATAAATCTGAGTTGGTGAAGAACCATAGCAACGAGCAGTAGGTCTTTTAGGATCAAAGTTTCAATGCTCTTTAAATATGACTCTGTCGCAAAGTATGATCTGCATATGAAATAAAAGAGGTGCCTTAGTTCGAAGAACTAAGTAAGCCTGCAAACAAGTAAACACCTTTACCTCTCATACCGTCATGGGAGAATGAGTGCCGCCACTTTTCCCACTTTGTTTCCACAAACAAAGTTAAGTTAGTACTTTTTAAATAACAAGTAAGACTATGCAGAAAGGACGAAGCATTTAAATCAAGTAACGACACCTATGCGACAAATGTATAACCATAAGAAATAAGCAGTAAACAACAGTACGACATCGTAAGGAAAATACATTAATAATAATGAATGAAAGTAAAATGAGAGAACGTAAGAATATCTTACAAGTAAACAGTGGTACATGTAGTGTACGATATATTTCCGCAAGTCAATAATGTTCCGTATAGGCAGTTTTTACTAGCCTAATAAAATAAAAAAAATTCAATTTTTGGGGACATTACAATGAGCTTCTGCAGTTCCATGATTTTAATAAATGCATGATGATCTCAGCCCACCACCACGTCTTGGGTAGCATTTTATGAGGATGAGATCATCGGTACGAACCAATCCCATTTAAAAAAAATGGTTAGTAAAGTAATATAAAAATTACCAACTATAGTCGAGACTTTAGAAATACAAAAAAATTTACTTCCACCAACATGAATAATGCCACCTTCATGAAAACTATATTTTCCCCCATTAGGGACATAACAAATATTGAAAGGATATATAACTTATCCCAAATTAAGGGTATATGACTTCCCCAAAATCAAGTTTAAAAGAGTAATGTTAAATTAATCTTAACTTAATCATAGAGTAGTTAAGATAACTTTAATATAATAAATTATATGTAAAAAATGATTTAAAAAGTGTAAATGACTTAGTAAAATAGGCCCACCATTTGTGCATCTTAAACCTCTTTAAAATATCATAAATTCTATCTAATTTTTAACACTTCAAACTAATGGCTTGCACTTCTTTACTCATTAAGTTATTATGAAGTTTGGTTTATGAGGCTTAGGGTTTCTGTAACTTAGGGTTTGATGGAGCTTGGTGTTGAGTGTTTTATTGTCTTAATTAATTCACCAAATATTTAATTATCGATCAAGGTTTGTAATCTTAGAGTTGACACAAAATATATGTGAAGGCAGAAGAGTTCCTAAGGTGTCGTGGAAATATTTTAACAAAGAAAAGATCGAAAGATCTTTCAAAATGAAAAACTGAGTCAAACTCCAGAAATTCAACTACTAAGGTAATTAGGCTAGATCAAGACTACTAGATTAGAGCAGTATCGAGATATACTACTCTACTCTATCAACCATGAACTATGTAGTTATAAATAGCACTATTATAAGAAGGTAAACTACTCTTTTACAGTGTACTTTATTAATTAAGTATTCTGCTTCTTAATCTGTGAATTAGAAAGGCTAAAACAAATCCATAATTCTTACTATATGAACACAAAAGACTATATTATTTGAGACAATATTACAACTACTTAGTTTATCTAAGAAATCCAATAACTAAACTATACATGCGTTTTGACAAATATACAGTGATTAAGCCAACTTATCTAGTTCCATTCTCCTTGAGTATTTCTGAGGATATGCATTCATTGTGATCGAAAATGGAGAAGGGGGTGTATCAAAATGACTTTCAAAAGAAATAAAGAAACTGAATGGAATTAGGTCTAATTTAACTTCTACAAATAAATGTAAACTAAGGAGTGTCCAATTACAGGTAATAGTAAAGATTTTTTATTTATTCCATAAGCAAATGACTTTAAAAAGATGTTACTAACAACCAATCTATTAACTCATAAATGGGATTCTTTTTATGGACCCCTTCGAATTAAGGGTATACTATTCTCACATGAAACAACTATAATTGGGAAACAAGTAGAAAACTTAATAAAAGCAAGTATAAAACTTAATAAAGAAGTAAGTAGAAAACTTAATAAAGATATTATGTTTCCTAAATCTAAATCTATTTTCTAGAAATATTCAGTAAATATAAAATAAGGAAGACAAATATTATGCTAGAGACTTTAAAAACTTAATATGCCTTTTGAACAATAGAATTAGTAACTTAAACCCTGAATTTAATTACATAAGATTGAAGCAACTCAACTAAGGCTACAATTGACAAGTCCTACATCATAAGCAAAATCAAGAACTCAAAGACAGAGGATATACAATCCAAAAACAACCTAAGGTAAAAGTGACAAAGGATAAAAGTAATTATAGGACTTGATAGATATTTTATATTATGTAAAGTAAGGTCCTAACTAGACATAGATAGTTTACTGTTCAATTGCAGAAAGGAATATATTTTCAGAAATAAGAAGACTGCACTTGAAACTAACATAAAACAAAATAGAAAATATGAAAGGCTGAACGAAGGTCTGATTGACAGTTTGGACAGACAATCCGAATGACAGTCTAGACAGACAGTCTGGATGACAGTATGAGCAGGAAAAAAAATCCAAATTGCGGAACAAATGACCTAAATGATCTTAATATCAGCTGACTTGTGCATATGATATTGCAAGGTAAAGGAAAGAGTGACTAAGCTTATTTTAACAATTAAAACAACAAAGGAATAAGAGTAACTTACATTACTTAAAATAAAGTTTATTTCCTATTATTTAACAAGTTAAATGAAAAATAACTAAAACTAACCTACAACTAAACATGAATTGATAGATTTAAATCTAACTATGAGCTGAACCTAAAATATTAGATTAATAGAATTCTATCTAATTGAAATTATAAAACTAAGAAACAATGCTGAAAAGGAAACTGAAAACAACTATTGCGCAGCCGGCCACTTGAAATTCTGGGAATGAAAACTATTTTAATCAACACAATATAAATCATATAACTTACAGCAAACACATATTACAAAATATAAGGAAATAAACAATATCAATTTACAATAGAATTAAACCACATAAAGAGACTGGAAATATAAACTACTTAGCTGCAAGAAAGGAAAGAACGAAAATACGCAGAATTGGGAGACTGTTGGTTGTTGAGGGGCCCTCTCAATAATCAGGGTTACGCTTCAATTAATCAACCACTCACGACAATAAAGACATGTATGTGCAGCTGAAAAATAGAACTTTATATTCAAATCGAAACAGAGTTTACAGATCTTCTTTTACAATGACTGATTAACAAACTAACTAGCTTGCTCAGCTCTCTCTTGGAGACATATTTATATAGGTTTTACATAGGTGAGTAGGTCGACCCTTTCAATGGTCGACCACTCCAAAAATAGTCAACTTTAATTGCTAATTAAAACAACTATGTGACGTTTGGCAACAGCGCGTTGCCACCTTCCTTATCCTTCGCGCGGGATATGGCCATATGAGTCTTTGTCGATGTGGACATGAATCATGGTGTCACATGGAGAGGGGAGGACAGCGAGCCTTCTAGAGAAAGGGACATCAAAGCAGCAGAACGCATGGACAAGAGTGCAACTAAAAAACTGTTACGTGCTTTAATTATTTGGGAATATGCCAACTAACAGCGCACGGATCGATTGGAGGGTTGGATGGCGAGCTAGATGTGATCTGTGCATATTTAGTGTGAGTGTGTGTCCACTTGGAGGCTTGTTTGAAAGTTATAATCTGCAAAACAAATCCATGTATTAGGCATGTTTCCAAATATCGCAGAATTACTTACTAAAATCACAAAATAATATAAATAAACCAAGGATTGCATAAATTCCAAATGCATTCGTACTTGGGGCTGAATGATAGGCTGGATGACAAAAAAATATGTCAAAAAGATGACAAAATAGATTCCAAAAGAGTAGATTAATAGCCGAAAATAGTGACAAAACCGATATCAACACTTGCAATGCTCGACTTGGGTTTCTCGGAGCCTGGGACTGGGTTGACCGACACACATACGCGCAATGATAAGCCCATGATTACAACAATATGTTGAAGGTTTTATGGAGACATGGGGATTTTTTATGTTGGCAGTTAGATAGGTGCGAGGTTGACTTTGGGGCCTGAGTTTCTCTGGTGGGTTCCTGGGTGGCAAAGCTCCCAGAAAAACATGGAGCCAAAAAATTGTAGAAGGTTCAATATGGTTGGGGGAGCTGGATGAAAGCTCTGTCACCAGGTGTCTGGCACTGAGACAAAGCAAGTTGTAACAATTTCCATTTCCCCAATGGTGGAGTTGTTCTATCCCAAGAAGGGTGATCATGAGTTATATTCAGTGAATCACTGAAACCCTCATTATCCAAGCTACAAATAATATTCATAAAAGCTACCTTTTGTCTCTATTCTCAATCCCTGGGGTTTTGGTATTGGTGTTAGCAATGCTAGAGGTGGGTATCACAAAAGGTTACATTTGTCTTGACCAAACATTCCCTTACTAGTGTCGGTCCATTGAGACTACTGGTCTCGACGTATTTTTGGGACATGCAGGGTGGTGAGTCCGAGATGGGAAAATTTATCCCTCTCGTTGGTGTGACGAAACTAGCCTAGGAGGTTGGATCTTTGGGTGATGAGGGTTTATTAGCCAACAAGGGTTCTGTTATGAGGCATGTACCAGATGTTCAACCAAATCACAATGACGGAGATGGCCCTGTGAGACCGGTCTCTTCCAACACTCCTATTATCTCGGCAAATAGCCCCATAAAAGGTGATACAAGGGATTTCCGCAACAAGAAGTATCCCTGTAGAAATAAGGGACTCTACAGAAAGTGGAAACTGAGACTTGACGAAGACATAATGACTTTGTTCCATGGTGTGGGGTTGGAGGAGATGGTAGGGATGACGTTGAGGGGCCTTGTAGGAAAGTTCAGTTACAAGGCCATGAGGTGCAGTGAGATAGAAACTTGGGAGGCATGGGTTTTGGGGACTCTCTTGGGTCACCAGTCCTACTATTTATGAGCTGCAAAAGGGCTAGTATGGATTTGTTTCAGAACAGAGGAACACACTACCTTTGTCCTAGAATCCTTTTGGATGTGTGGTCATGGCAGATTGATGCTCAGGCGGCAGCACTATGAGTTCGACTCGACAACGACGACGTTGAGGTTTAGACACATCTGGGTCTTGTTGCCGGACCTTCCATTACATTTCTGGAATAGAGAAGCTCTGAAATCTATTGGTGACCATCTCGGTCGATGTATCCATATGGATGTGGGGATGTTGCAATCTATCAACAGACGTATTGAAAAGATTCTTGTAGAAATTGACATGAACTTGGTATTTCAGGAGAAAGTGATCATCGACTAGCGAGATAGGAATTTCTCTCAATCCTTGGACTACAGGGGCATACCATTTCGGTTCTCCAAGTGCCGCAAGATTAGAAACCTGTGGAAACATTGTAGCTCTTTGGGCTCAGATGCAAACCATGGGTCGTCTGATGAGGGTGCTTGGTCGTTTAAAGATTCAAGCATGGAGGCCCAGGATCATTTGGATTCTTATCTAATTTCAAGAAAGGTCCCCAACTCAGCTATGCTGAAGGATCAGCCTTTCCTGTGTAAATTGAACAAAATAAAACCAACTTATGTTTCTACATTGAATGGTTATGATAGCGATTATGTTTGTGCTCTGGAGAAAAAAGGGGACGCGGTGGGGGAGTATGCCTTATCTAGAAATTCATATTTTTACAGGGGGGTGATAGTCCCTAAGGTTGACTCTGTCATAGATAGAGGTATTCCACCTTATAAACTGGTCTTGCCCATGTCAAATGAGGATGATATTATGATGGTTTCCCCAGGGTTGATACCAAACTGTAAGGGGGACTTCGGGTTCGAAGTGGGCTCGACATGCAAAGGTCTAGTGGTGGGTATGGGGTTCCTAGATACTCAGGTTAGTATTGGGCTTATTGAAGAAAAAGAACCATCTTCATCCACCACAAATACTTCCCATCCTTTACCAAATGAAGCTCATGGGCCTAGGAAGGAGATACTCTGGAATAAGCCACTGGCTATTTTCTCGGGGCCTTGTGTTGGGGGCATACCATTACCTTCATCGAAACCACCTGGAGATGATCTCGTTCCATTGAAATTCCTGACCATTTTTCCACCTCCTCCTCCTATTTGGGGGGCCAAATTGGGGGGCTTAAAACCTGACTTTTCCCCAATTAAAACACGCAGTGCGAGGAAATCAAAGAAAGGTTCAGAACTTGCGGGGGGGAAGGGGGACAATGGATAGACCCTTTCACCTCCAATGACTTCAATATCAGGGGAGTGGGGGGCCTCCATAAACATCTTTCCCTTCAAAGAATTTTGGAAAGGGAAATGTCAGATGTTTTATTTTTGCATGAGACGATGATCTCTACTCAAAAAACTAGTTCATTCTTTCTTAAAATAAAATGTGATTGGGAGGTGGCTTCGGTAGATGCTCAGGATCTGTATGGGGGACTCTTGGCGGTCTGGAACCCATGTAATGTTAAGCTAAAACCATTCTTTGTGACTGCATGGATCCTTTTGACAGGCTACTGTATGGATTTCCCGGAGGAAATAAACATCATCAATGTTTATGGGCCATATAACTCCAAGGATCTTTTTTGGGACAGGGTTATGGCAGAAGGCACCCTGGAGCTCCTGAATTTATTGATAGCTGGGGATTTAAAATTCACGCGGTCGGCATGTGAAATATGGGGGATGAACACAAAAGTGGATTCATTATGTGATTACTTTGTGGACTTGATGGGATCTGCTAATTTGGTAGACGTGGAAACGACTTCCTTGTGCCCTACATAGAGCAATGGTAGGATAGGTGTGGGGCGTGTGGCCAAGTACCTCGATAGATTTTTAATTGGTGAATCTCTGTTAGAGAAGACAGTGAAATATAGGGCTTGGGTTGACCCTGCAAGGCTTTTAGAACATCACCCAATTTTCTTGAAGCTAGAAATGAGTGGATCTGGCCCAGCTAGACCCTTCAAATTTAACCATGGGTGGTTAAAGGCAGAAGGTTTCAAAGAATTAATTTCTGAGGTATGGATTGCAGATAATAGTCATCTCAACTTGTCCACAATAGAATTACTTATGGAAAAGCTTGGCAGGATTAAACAAGAAGTTAAAGCATAGATTAAAGAACGTGATGAGTCTAACAAGGCATCCTTGATTCGTATAGAACAAAATATTGGGATACTTTGTGTGACTGCAGACCCATCGATGTGGGGTCAAGATGAAAAGGATACGCTCCTTAGCCTGTATAAGGAGAAGGTCTTAATTCTTCAAATAGATCATGAGAAGGCTCGATTAGAGAGTTGCACGGTATGGCTTGAGGAGGGAGACTTGAACACTAAATTTTTCCACAAATATGCAAATCATAGGCGAAACATAAACGACATTTGGGACCTAAAAACCAGTGATGGTCGTTTGGTCAAGGAACAAGAAGAAATTTCTAAGGAAGCTCATTCTTATTTTCAGTCATATTACAAGGCCGAAGGAAAATTTTCACTGATCAATCAATTAAAAGTCATGAAAGAATATCCCAGGTTCTTCGATGAGTCGGCTGGTGATGAGTTGTTTTTACCAATTCAAATGGAAAAGATCAAAGAGGTCATAATAACATCACCCATATAAAAAAATCCAGGGCCTAATGGGTGGACCATGGAACTATTCATATATTTCTTCGATAGCATGGAGCCGGACCTACTACAGGCAGCGGAAGATTATAGAATTAGGGGTGTAGTTTTTGGGGCCATAAACTCAAATTTTGTGGCTTTGATCCCTAAAAATTCTGCAGCGACCGTCCTGGGTGATTTCCAACCAATATCCCTATGCAACTATGTTTATAAAGTTATTGCTAATATCATCGCAAACCGTCTCAATCCTGATCTGTCGAGGGGCCTCTCACTAGAGAAATTTGGTTATTTACAAAACCGATAGATTTTAGAAGCGATGGGGGTGGCACAAGAAGTGTTTCATAGTGCAAAAAATAGATCGATGGAGGATGCAGTTTTACAACTGGATATTAACAAAGCATACGATCGTGCCTCTTGGGGTTTCCTCAGGCCGGTGTTGATCCAGATTGGCATACCATTCCAAATGATGAAATGGATCATGAGTTGTGTCTCGATGGTGTCATATCTTGTGCTCATCAACGACAAGCCCACAAAGTTCTTTGAAGCATAGGCAGGGGTGCCCACTTTCCCCCCTCCTTTTCCTGTTGGTGATTGAAGGCCTTAGTAGACTTATACTGAATTCCAAGACATCTGGTGAAGTTACAGGTATCAAGACAAGCACTGTAAATTATTCATAGCGCATCTCATGTTTGTCAACGATATCATGATTGTGGGCTTGGGATCTTTGGCTGAATGGGGGGTTATTGCTGAAATTACTAAGATCTTTTTTGTTGTTATAGGTTTATCTATTAATTTAAACAAATCATGTCTTATTTTGAATGGAGCCACTTCCCTCCACAAGTCTGTGATGGAACACTTATTACAAATGCATTCTGGCCCATTATCCGAAGGCAATAAATATCTGGGATTTTATATAAAACTGAATGGGTATAAGGATGGCAACTGGTTGTGGCTCTTGAAGAGGTTTAAAAGAAGAATAAAATTACAGGGATGGTGATGGATTTCAATTGGGGGACGTCTCACCTTAGCACGGTTTGTCTTGACCAACATGGTCGTGTATTGGTTTTCTCTTTGCAATATCCCTAAGGATGTTATTAATAAAATAAGGATGATTACAATGGATTTTCTGTGGTCGGGTGATGTTTCCCAGTCCAAATACCACTTGCTGAGATGGGAGGACTTGGCCTATCTTGTGGAGAAGGGAGGGTGGGGATTGAAGAACTTACACCTCTTCTCCCTTGCTTTGAGGGATAAAATATTATGGATGGTCTTTTCAAGCAAGGGCATGTGGGCTCAGGTCATTAAAGAGAAATACATCAAAAACATTTCAATGATTCAGCAGGTCAGAAGGTTTAGGAATCCGGGAAGGTGCTCCAATGTCTGGGTAGGTTTTCTCACAGCCTTTAAGATCTTCTCTTCCCGGTTGGCCTGGGTGCTTGGTGATGGGTGAGATGTGAGGGTTGGTGAAGCCCCTATTTTAGGAGGTCTACAGATTCATATCCTATCAAATGAGCTCATATTTTTTCTCCACTCCAAAGCTATTTTCTCACTATATCATGCTTTTATGGCTCCGGACAGGGGCTCGTCATTGCAGGGTTGGTTAACAGCAAGTCAGCTTAGACTTACTGGGTCACTGGGCGTAGAATGGACAAGATATGTTAGGGCTCTGAAGTTGGGGGAGATATGCCTGAGTGATTCTCCCGATTGTCTTTGCTAGTCATATGACACGGCTATGGGAAAGCTAATGGCTAGGATTTCATATTGGTAAATTATGGATGTATATTCTGATAATTGGGTATGGTGTTTTAAAATTTGGAGGTGGAAGCTGCCCCAAAGGTCATCATTTGCATTTGGCTTCCATTAAACAACCGTCACCTAACGTGGGACAACTTGTTGAGGCAAGGGAGGATTGGCTTAGGTATTTGCTTATTGTGGGGTGCCTCAGATGAAAGTATCTATGACTTCTTTATTTCATGTTGTTTTTGTCTGTCGATTTGGGGAATATTGGTTGCTATGATCAATGTTGCTTCATCTTGGAGCGGTGACTCTTTGTCTTCCTGCATTTGGCTCTGGTGGAAATAATATCCAAATTTGTGTACTATGTCGTGCTTTACCATTTTATTCATATGGAGGTGCAGGAACAGGCTCATCTTCGAGGGTGTGAGGTCACGGCCCTAGGACATTATTGTTTGGTCCTTGGATGCCTTTTCTGAATCAGGGGGAGTCCTCCTTGTAAGAGATCATCTAGGCATGGCCCCTAGGGTGCCAAAGGCCTTGTCACCAGTCCACGATCTGGTGGGCTTTTTTTACGGACCGTCTCAGGATTCTACCAATATGTGTGGTGCTGTATCTATTTTGAGGCTAGATGATCATAGCCACTATAAGGTGTGGATGAACTGCGGATATGGATCCAACACTAAAGGAAAAATTATTTCCCTTTGGATCCTTCTATGTCTCAACTCCTTCCTTGGTCTAGATGGCATACACGTTTTTGGAGATTCTAAGGTCATTATTGACTCAGCTTTGGGCTCCAATCACGTTCATATTTTGCACTTGTCTCCATGGCTGAGTCGTGTTAGAAGGTTGATTGATACCTTCCAAAGGATCGAATTTTCACACATCTATAGAGAACAAAATACTCTGCCAGATCTTCTTTTAAAGCAGGCACTGGTTATTGATGCAGATTTCATTTTCTATGAGAGGTGGTCGCCGGATGTTCTATTGGGCGAGCGGGCTTGTCTTCCGGCCTATGCCTGAGGGTGGTCTCAGTTCCTTTTCATGTCTGGCGAGTCTACTATTTTTCGCTATCAGTCTCTTTTTGGTACCATTCGGGGCCTCGTGCCTAGACTCTTCGTTTCTTTGACAAGCTGTGTCTTTTTGGTCCTATTTTGTTTACGATGATATGGTGTTCATGTCTGTATCCACCTCTTTCAAATATTTTTATAATAGAATATTGACTTTTTTATTGAAAAAAAAGTTATTATGAAGTCTCCTTGGTCTCTCACTCGATTTTGTGTGGACATTACTTGAAATTGTGGTCTTAAGAGCACATTAAAATAGAAAGGCATTGAAACATAATAACAATGGAAGTGAAACTATGACTACTCAATGATATTTGGTTCATTCAATATCATGGGATAAAATTAAATATAGAAGATAGTTAAACATATTTTAGTTTTATTCATATTTAATATTAAATGGTTAATTATGTTGTAGGCATTTTCACAATGAAAGAAGTTGTCTCAAAAGATTCCTCGTCTCCCTGGCCATTAACATCCTAACATGTGTTGCATGGTGATTGGCGAGTCTAATGGTTAAAATTTTCGGTTATTATATCCCGTGATCTGACAGGGACCAAAGAAGACGGCATGGAGTTTATAAGTTAAGTACACGTTCTAAAAATGATCAGGCTTTATTGTGTCAGGCTTTATTCTGTCTGTTCGTATTCTTTCCTCCTAACTTATTCCTCCGTCGAGTCCATCTTATTTTAAACTCGCTCTGCGTTCATTTTTATCGGTTTGCCTCTACATTTAGCGGAGATTAAAGAACCAGAGAGAAAATGTAGGCTATTGCAACAAGTACCAAATTCATAACTCACATTTACAATTTTTTTTATGGCAAGCAAAATAAAGAATTGTCAAATTCAGAACTCGTTGTTTTTTTCACAGCTGTTCTTTTTTAGGCGGTTTACACAAGGTTTTCACGACGTTGGAGAATTATTTTTCCACAGGTAGAGAAACTTTTCCACATGCAGAGAATTCTTTTGGCTACTGAATTTATTCCTATCATCACTATTGCCAATAAAACATAGTAAATTTTTGTTTTTATAAAATAAAAAAAAATGCCAAATTCAAAACTCACATCTACAATTTTTTTTTTTGTTCCAAAAATAAAAACATTTGTAATATTAGCTTCTCTAGCTTCTCGATTTCGGAGTAACATTTGTACAGTCTAATATATATTGGATCCGAAACTATTTATATTTTGTAATGTACACTGGATAATAATGTAATGAGTTTTATTGAATAAATAATGTAATTTGTACGATTTCCGAATTACTAAATCGGATCAGAGATCGGGAAACAAACATTCAGTCGAAAAAGATGTGGTGTTTCCGGTTTCCTAGATCAAGAATATCAGAAATCGGGAATAGAGAAAGCAGACAAAATTATTAACTAGAAATGCCTTTTTCGGTTTCAAATTATGATTTAAGTGGGTGGTGGAAGTAAATTATTTAATTGATCAATATATATATATATATATTAAATAATAGGTTGTTTGTCATTTCATTTTATAAAGAAGTTTTTTAAAATTTAAATTATATGTAAATATTATTTAAAGATTGCCGATTTTCTATTTCCTATTTCCCATTTTCGGGTATTGAAAACAGAGAAAAATAATTTGCTCGCTTCTGAATTTCCGATTCCCCATATTACTTAAATATTACTAGGTATACATATTACTTATATATTTCCATTTTTCTATTCTTTTTTTAATGTTATATACAAATATTACTTAAAATTTTGCATTTTCTTTTGTTTTTTTTAATGTTATATACAAATATTATTTAAATATTTGCATTTTTTTTAATGTTATATACAAATGTTACTCGGAAATCGAGAAGCTCGAGAAGCTAATATTACAAAGGTTTATTGGTACACTCTAATATATATTGGATCCGAGACTATTTAGGGTTTGTAATATACACTCGATAATAATATAATGAGTTTTAAGATGTGGTGTTTCCAGTTTCTGAGATCCGGATTATCAAAAATCAGGAATAGGGAAAGCATACAAAATTATTGCCTAGAAATGACAATTACAGTTTCAAACTATGATTTAAGTGCGTGGTGGAAGTAAATTATTTAATTGATATATATATATATATTGTTTGTCATTTCATTTTATAAAGATGTTTTTTAAAATTTAAATGATATGTAAATATTATTTAAAGATTGTCGATTTTCTATTTTCTATTTCCCATTTTCAAGTATTGAAAACAGAGAAACATTTTGCTCGCTTCTGGATTTTCGATTCCCAATATTACTTAAATATTACTAGGTATAAATATTACTTAAATATTTACATTTTTCTATTGTTTTTTTAATGTTATATACAAATATTACTTAAACATTTACATTTTCTTTTGTTTTTTTTAATGTTATATACAAATGTTACTCGGAAATGGGAAGCTGGAAAAGCTAATATTACAAATGTTTATTGGTACACTCTAATATATATTGGATCCGAAACTATTTAGGGTGTGTAATGTACACTCGATAATAATGTAATGAGTTTTATTAAATAAATAATGTAATGTATATGATTTTCGATTTGCTAAATCGGGATCAAAGATCGGGAAACAAACATTCAGTGGAAAAAGATGTGGTGTTTCCGGTTTCCAAGATCCAAAATATCGAAAATCGGGAATAGGGAAAGCAGACAAAATTATTAACTAGAAATGACAATTCCGTTTTGAAACTATGATTTAAGTGGGTGGTGGAAGTAAATTATTTAATTGATCAATATATATATATATATATATATATATATATATATATATTAAATAATAGGTTGTTTGTCATTTCATTTTATAAAGATGTTTTTTAAAATTTAAATGATATGTAAATATTATTTAAAGATTGTTGATTTTCTATTTTCTATTTCCTATTTTTGGGTATTGGAAACCGAGAAAAATAATTTGCTCGCTTCCTAATTTGTTATTCCCGATATTACTTAAATTTTACTAGGTATAAATATTACTTAAATATTTGCATTTTTCTATTGTTTTTTAATGTTATATACAAATATTACTTAAACATTTGCATCTTCTTTTGTTTTTTAATGTTATATACAAATGTTACTTTGAAATCGGGAAGGTGGAGAAGCTAATATTACAAATATTTATTGGTACACTCTAATATATATTGGATCTGAAACTATTTAGGGTTTGTAATGTACAGTGGATAATAATGTAATGAGTTTTATTAAATAAATAATGCAATGAGTACGATTTTCGATTTGCTAAATCGGGATCGAAGATTGAGAAACAAACATTCAATTGAAAAATATGCGGTGTTTCCGATTTTCGAGATCCGGAATATCAGAAATAGGGAATAGGGAAAGCAGACAAAATTATTAACTAGAAATGACAATTCCAGTTTCAAAGATCCTAAGTATCAAAAAAGTCTCTGTCTCATATTTTTTTATCTTATTTCCTGATTTCCGAAAGCGAAAGTCCGGAATAATGGTACATACTTGAAAATAATAGAGCTTAAATCTATGAGATAATTAAATGATATAATAATAACAATTATGCATATAAAATACATAACATGCTTCTATAGATTTAAAAAATTGTTTTCTTACCTAATTTTTTTTATATTTAAATCTATAGAAGCATGTTATGTATTTTATACGAATATTATTTAATAAACAAATAAATAAATAACTTGAATAATATAAATAAATATGAATAATGTTAATGTTATGAATATGTTTTTTAAATAATAATAAATAACTTGATGAATATGTGTTTTTTAATAAATATATAATGAATATTTATATATTTATTTTTAAATTTGCTTATTTTAAAAGAAAATTTCATTATTTAAAAAACAAGACATATGAAAAAAAAATATATGTATTCATTATTTTAAAAAACCAAATTTTTTAAATAATAACTTGAAAAACATCTAAATCACCGTTAAAACCAAGCTACTATTCCAACCACCAATATCACAATATGGTTACCATGATGTCACCCATCAATTGGCTATTGCAAATCCCAAACATTATAAAAAGGATTTTATGATAACCAAAAGTGGTAAGCATTATCATTTTTTTTTCCAATCGAGTTGTTGGTGAGGTGCTCTAACCCATTGCCATGGCAGAAAGGCAAATAACCATAGAGTTGTTGAGAGTTTTTGCAGTGGTACCGACCATCCCTACTCTGAATCACCGCATGTTCCTCTCCAATCTTGATTTGATTTGGATTCCCATCAACAAGGTACATAGGCTTCTCTTTTATAAAACAAGCTGCCAGGAGAATGAATTTTCTGCGTTGGTAGAGATGCTTAAAATGAGCCTGTCATTAGTTCTCGTGGATAAAAAGTCCCCTAAGCATATGTTGTAGCCTTTAGGGTATATAATATTTTAGTAAGTATTGATCTTGCCCCACACCTGTTCTAAGGCTCAATTTCAATTGCTTTAGGCTACCCACTATTTGGATTTAGGCAGTCCAACTTAGGCCCCCAGACTTTATATCATACACTTTAGGCTTTATGCTTTAGGCTTGAGGCTCCAGCCCTATCGGTTGGACATTAAAGGAGAAGAACAATCTGGTCGACCGAAAGTTGACTGCAACGATGCTAGAGTCGAATTCATTGAAGCTTCAATTGATATGGCTTTTTAGGACATGGGAAATCAATATTTTTAGTAGAGAAGTGTTTTCAAACAACTCACTTCCACACATGATCATAGTTTGAACCATGAAATCTACGACACGCTGCTTCTCTCCATACAGGTACTCAAAACACTCTCGGTTCTTAATTAACACAACTAGCTACCAAAAATCCTCTACTCTGAGATATATGAAATATCTATTCATGGGTTCATGAAATTATAGTTAACCAATAACATATTGGTATTAGCCCATGCATTTAGCTAGATTAGGTTTTTTATATTCCACACACTTGGTTGTAGAATGTGCACGTACTACCTCTCTACAGCCCAATAGTAAAACAACATGACGGTAATTTTTTAAGCAAAATTGGTACTGTAGGTCACATCTTTTCGAGGAGGTAGTGGAATTTGTGTGGGAACCACTCTTCATCACGTTATTGCAAACGAAAATTTGTTTTGGTAGTTCATGAAATGTTGGGTGGAGCGTAGCAGAGGATTTCCCATTTGAAATATTATTCCAGAACACATGAGAACCATCTTCAAGCACGACAAGAAGAATTACACAATACCCATTATGTATTTTATATGCATACTTGTTATTATTATACCATTTAATTATCTCATAGATTTAAGCTCTATTATTCTCAAGTATACCATTATTCCCGACTTCAGCTTTCGGAAATAGGGAATAAGATAAAAGAAATATGAGAAAAACTTTTCCTATTTCAGCATATGCGGAAGTCAAAATGTATAAAAAACTGTTATAAATCTATAAATGTTATAGATTTAAAAAACTCATATTTGCTTATATGTATAAAAATAATTATAATGTATATAATAAATGTTCTATAGATTTAAAAAAGTGTTTTCTTACCTAGTTTTTTATATATTTAAAAAATTATGATCTCATTGTATAAATGAGAAACATTATTAATTTATAAGTCATTATAAAATTTAAAAAAAAATGGAAAATATATTTACTTCTTCAAAAAATGACTTTTTATAACACATTCCTCTCAGGTTTATGGTATACTGTAAAATTGGAAAATATATTTACTTTTATAAAATTAAAAAAAAATGGAAAATATATTTACTTCTTCAAAAAATGATTTTTATGACACATTCATCCCGGGTTTATAACACATGAAATCTTGGGTTTATGGTACATTGTAATATATATTGGATCCGAAACGATTTAGGGTTTGTAATGTACACTCGATAATAAAGTAATGAGTTTTATTAAATAAATAATGTGATGTGTACCGATTTGCTAAATCGGGAATCAGAGATTGGGAAACAAACATTCAGTCCAAAAAGATGTGGTTTTTCCGGTTTCTGAGATCAAGAATATGCAAAATATTCTAACCCATTACAACTAATTTAAAAAAAAAAATATGAATCACATATTCAGAATAGATATTGATACTTTCTAAAAGAAAATACTCAACATAAACCTTGAATACAAGATTATATTATAAATATAATAGTGAAATATTCAACATAAACCCTAAATAGAATAATTATATTATAAATATAATAGTGACTTAACAAGATGAAGACTCAAGTTTCCTTCATAAACATTTATTCATATTCTTATCAATATTTGATAATACATTGATGATCCGGTGGATTATTCATCTTCAAAAATTACACTGATCCAATATGGTACAATGGTTATTAATCTATGGTTCAAAGAACATAACATATGTTTTTAACTCATATGCTAAACATGGTGCGCGGTTCGACATAACATCGCATGGTGCGCGGTTCAACATAACATCTCATGGTTTGAACGGTCAAGTCTTACGGTTAAGACTTGGCATCTGGCGATTTGTGCACCATCAAGAGGTAATATAAAATGGTTTGTAACATGCTAGTGCAGTTAGTGGCAACGTTCTGGCGGTCTTGCGCACTGTCAAGTGGAACCTCGAATGGTTCGTGAAAATCCCGCGTGGTCAAGTGTATACCCTCTAGCGGTCTTGTGCACGGTTAAATGGCACTATTCTGGCGGTTGGATGAGGGTGCGCGGTAACGTATGCTGCAAAATTTGTGGAGTTTAGTTATATGTTGCGACATCGGATATAACATTTGGAACAGCTCTAAAATGTGACGGATATCCATTGTGTGGCGGGCTAGCAATACCATACATGATATTAGATGGAACCGTTGGGAACCGCTGCCACATTTGGAGGAATAGAAATGAATGTAATGTACAACTAGTTGAAACGTTTTGACGGAAATTAAAAGATAGCATATGGAATATGAAAAGACGGGTAGCAGACGAGTCGAACCTGATACTTATCCTCCCACTGAACGCTTAAATAGAGGGATTCTGGATGCAGTGAAGGGGGGTTCATATTGTTTAGAGCACCGAGCATCGATTTTCTGTTATGAGAAGCTTGCAGAGATAAAAGAAAAGAAGCACCGAGAGTTTTGCTGTGAAGTGTCCAGATGCTGTTACGGGGGAAGTCGACATTCTCTGTTATGATTTTAGCTTTCTTTTCCTTTTGAAGGCTAATTGTAATTTCCAGAAGAGAGGTCTTGAATACTTTGTACAGCATTCTGTTTACAGTTGCTAAAGTTGATTCCAGGACCATTTTTGTACCATTTTAAAAAGATTAATTGGATCGTTACCCATTGGAGAGGGACCCGGAGACATAGCCCAGTGAAGGGGGTGAACTCCGTTATCAACTTCTGTTTGTGACTCTCTGATTTTGTGTTTTTTTTCCCACATCTGGTTATTAGTTTTGCTTTTCATTTATGTTTAAGCATTTAATTTCTGTTAATGTTGTTTCATGAATTAAGAAAACTGGTAAACGCATTCTTTAAAAAACTTTTAA
The DNA here is from genome assembly GCA_001517045.1 of Pseudotsuga menziesii. Taxonomy (NCBI): domain Eukaryota; kingdom Viridiplantae; phylum Streptophyta; class Pinopsida; order Pinales; family Pinaceae; genus Pseudotsuga; species Pseudotsuga menziesii. The sequence goes on from LPNX010236596.1 coordinate 416,483, forward strand.
TGCACTCAAGTTGAGATCCGACGGTTCATGTTATGGTATCAGAGCAGGTTAACTGCTTGTGCAAGTTTGTGAATGCTTCCCAGGTCCAGGTTAAAGCTTGGTGAAGGAGAATTAGTTGAAGGAGATCTTGAGATTGGCTCAAGGAGAACATTCTCAAGAACCATGTCTTCTTCACGAGGGGAAGAAGAAGGACATACAAAACGGGAAAAACCTGTTATTTCTGAAACTGAGTTTTTGGAGGCTTTTATCAGTATGAAAGCCATGATGGAAATTCTACTCGATGAGCGAGCAGAAAGGAA
>LPNX010236596.1:417428-432461 GCA_001517045.1 Pseudotsuga menziesii
GATAGAATTGGATGTAGTACCACTTGACATTTGTGGAATTGTACTTGGGAGTCCATATTTGTATGATCGGAAAGCAATCTTTTATAGAGAACAGAATAAGTATCTTCTTTTTAAAGATGGTGGGGAATATATTGTACGAGCACATAAGACAAAAACAAATCTAGCAATAGTCTCTGCAGGACAAATGAAGAGGCTGGTAAATGCTAGTAAGAATTTTGTGTTAATGATGGTTAAGGTGAAAAATGATGAGATCTCTAAATCTTTTGAAGGATGTGATCTTAAACATAAATTTGAACTGATTGAAATTATTTATGAGTATGATGATTTATTTCAAGATCCGAAAGGGTTACCACCAAAGAGAGAAATTCAGCATGAGATACATTTGCAGCAGGATGTGCCACTCCCGAACATAGCCATGTACCGGATGTTTGTAATGCAGAATGAGGAAATCAAGAAGTAGGTTCAGGAGCTGATTGAGAAGGGGGTCATCCGGACAAGCACTTCTCCTTGTGGCTCTCCTATAGTCTTGGTTCCATAGAAGGATGGGTCTTGGAGAATGTGCATCGACTATAGGGCCCTTAACAAAATCACCATTAAAAACAGGTATCCTCTTCCTCGCATTAATGATTTGCTTGATCAGTTGAAACATGCAACTTACTTTACAAAATTGGATCTGTGTAGTGGGTATCATCAAATCCGTGTTGCTGAAAATGATGCCTGGAAAACAGCGTTTAAAACAAACAGGGTTTGTATGAATGGCTTGTGATGCCTTTCGGGCTCTGTAACGCACCTGCTACTTTCATGCGGGCCATGAATGATGTCTTTCGTCCATTCATTGATGATTTTGTAATTGTATATCTGGATGATATCTTGGTTTTTAGCAAAACCTGGGAGGAACACATTGTACATGTGAAGAAATTTTTGAGATGTACTAAGGAAGGAGAAGCTTTATGTAAAAATGTCTAAATGTGAGTTTGCTAAAAATTCTTTAGTATATCTAGGCCATATTATAGGTGGAGGCCACCTGCGAGCGGACCCAGCCAAGGTTGCCGTCATTGTAAACTGGCCACGGCCTAACACCGTTATTGAAATCAGAAGTTTTCTGGGTGCGGTTCAGTATTGGAGGAAATTCATTTCTGGGTTTTCTTCCATTGCTACTCCATTACATGCGTCAACAAGTGTTAAAGAAATTTTCAAGTGGGGAGGCAAGCATTAGAGAGCCTTCGACACTTTGAAGGAAAGGATTAGCACCGCACTAGTTTTGACGTTGCCAAAGTTGTAGCAGCCATTTGAGATCGAAACAGATGCCAGTGGGTTTGCCATGGGAGCCATTTTGATGCAAGGGAGGAAGCCAGTCTGTTACCATTTAGAAACGTTCTCTACTATGGTAAGTAACTATCCGACTTATGATAAAGAGTTGTATGCTTTAATACAGAGTGTGAAGAAGTGGAAACATTATATCATGGGAAAAGAAACAGTCATACATACTGATCATCAGCCACTTCAATATCTGCAATCTCAAACTAAAGTACAACAAAGTAGGCATTTAAGATGGATGGGATTCTTGCAACAGTTTCATCTCGTAATTAAATACAAAAAGGGAATTCATAATAAGATAGCAGACATGTTATCAAGGCCTCCTACAAACGCTTCAATCATTCTTCAGAACAGTCCATTAACACATGAAAGTTACATTGAACAGTATGCAGAAGATAAAGATTTTAAGAATGTATATGCATCACTGATACATGGTAAACAGGAAGAAAACTATTATGTGCATAGTCAACTCCTGTATCATCTCGGTAAACTCTGTATTCCAGAGAAAGAGAGAATGCATGTGATCCGAGAAGCACATAGTTCATTGATTGCAGGACATTTTGGTGTAAGTAAAACGTTGACAATATTGCAGAATCAATGTTATTGGCCTCAGATGCAAGAAAATGTAGCTAAATATATATGAGGATGTGTTATGTGTGCAACGAGTAAGCCTAGCAATAGGAAATTGGGTTTGTACACACCTCTTCCAGTTTCTTCTCGTCCCTGGGAAAGCATTTCTATGGACTTTGTAGGAGGACTACCTATGTCTAGAGAAGGGCATGATTACCTATATGTTGTTGTGGACAGATTCAGCAAAATGTGTATCTTAATGCCATGTAACAAATAGATCACTGCTGAACAAACAGCTCATCTATTCTTTCAGAATGTTTGGGTACATTTTGGGCTACCCATGTCTATTGTATCTTATCGGGATTCCCGGCTCTTGGGAGAATTATGGTCAACTTTATGGGAGCTTATGGATACTAAACTTAAGAAAAGTACAGCTTTTCATCCACAGACCGATGGACAAACAGAGGTAGTAAACAGAACAGTGGTTCAGCTGCTCAGAGGATATTGCAGTAAACATCCTAAACTTTGGGATGAGCAGTTGCAGTATATACAGCATGCTTACAATCATGCAGTTCATTCTTCCACGAAAAGATCTCTTTTTGAAACTTGTTTTGGTTATCTGCCAAAAACACTGATGGACTTCTCTTTTGGAAAAGATGCAGTTGATGGAAATCATGATGCAGATAAAGCTCTAAGATTCATTCAAATAATCCAAGCGGTGCAACAGGCAGTTCAGGAACAGTTGGAGAAGAGCCAGGTAAAGTACAAAGCCATGCATGACAACCATCGAGTTGATCATCAATTTCAGGTTGGTGACAGATTTTGGTTACATATCACCAAAGATCGGTACTAATGCTTTTCACTTGAATTTACCTCCATACATGAAAATCTATTTAGTTGTCAATGTTGAGAATCTTAAATTGTATGAGCCTCCTATGATCATGGATGAGGAAACTAACATACAGATTCCTTCAATTGATGATATGGCACCTGAATACATGAAAGAGTTGCAAGATGATGTTATTCTTGACAGAAATGTAAGGACTTCACGAAGGGGGAATGTTGAGTATCTTCGAGTGGGGCTTAAAGGCATGCATCCTAGCAAAGTAAGATGGATGGAGATTGGAAAAGTGAGGGAGTTGTACCCTCACTTACTTGCAGAGTGACTCAGGCTTTTGGTGGTCCAAAAGCTCTCCAATGGGGAGGAATGATCCGGTGGATTATTCATCTTCAAAAATTACACTGATCCAATATGGTACAATGGTTATTAATCTATGGTTCAAAGAACATAACATATGTTTTTAACTCATATGCTAAACATGGTGCGCGGTTCGACATAACATCGCATGGTGCGCGGTTCGACATAACATCGCATGGTGCACAGTTTGACATAACATCTCATGGTTCGAACGGTCAAGTCTTACGGTTAAGACTTGGCATTTGGCGATTTGTGCACTGTCAAGAGGTAATATAAAATGGTTTGTAACATGCTCGCGTAGTTAGTGGCAATGTTCTGGCGGTCTTGCGCACCGTCAAGTGGAACCTCGAATGGTTCGTGAAAAGCCCACGCAGTCAAGTGTATACCCTCTAGCGGTCTTGTGCACGGTTAAATGGCACTATTCGGGCGGTTGGATGAGGGTGCACGGTCACGTATGCTGCGACATTTGTGGAGTTTAGTTATATGCTGCGACAGCGGATATAACATTTGGAACAGCTCTAAAATGTGATGGATATCCATTGTGTGGTGGGCTAGCAATACCATACATGGTATTAGATGGAACCGTTGGGAACCGCTGCCACATTTGGCGGAATAGAAATGAATGTAACATACAGCTAGTTGAAACGTTTTGACGGAAATTAAAAGATAGCATATGGAATATGAAAAGACGGGTAGCAGACAAGTCGAACCCAATACTTATCCTCCCACTGAACGCTTAAATAGAGGGATTCTGGCTGTAGTGAAGGGGAGTTCAGATTGTTTAGAGCACCGAGCATCACTTTTCTGTTATGAGAAGCTTGCAGAGATAAAAGAAAAGAAGCACCGAGAGTGTTGTTGTGAAGTGTCCAGATGTTGTTACGGAGGAAGTCGACATTCTCTATTATGATTTTAGCTTTCTTTGCCTTTTGAAGGCTAATTGTAATTTCCAGAAGAGAGTTCTTGAAGACTTTGTACAGCATTCTGTTTACAGTTGCTGAAGTTGATTCCAGGACCATTTTTGTACCATTTTAAAAAGATTAATTGGATCGGTACCCATTGGAGAGGGACCCGGAGACGTAGCCCAGTGAAGGGGGTGAACTCCGTTATCAACTTCTGTTTGTGACTCTCTGATTCTGTGTTTCTTTTTCCCACATCTGGTTATCAGTTTTGCTTTTCATTTATGTTTAAGCATTTAATTTTTGTTAATGTTGTTTCATGAATTAAGCAAACTGGTAAATGCATTCTTTAAAAAACTTTTAATGCACTCAAGTTGAGATCCGACGGATCAATTGACGACAAGCACTCGAGTATTATATAAGAATGAATTTCAATATCGTTATTTTTATCTTTCTTTAAAAGGTGTATAACATCATCTTAAAAAAATCACTTATTAAAAGATTGGAACGGTAATAAAAATGTAATGCATTTTGTACTATATAAGTTTAACAACTATGGTTTATGATTTAACAAATTTAAAAAAAATAAGTTGTAAATTTGTGAAGTGAAACTATGTCCTAAGCGATTTGTCTTATTTAATACATTTGTTGAATGTGTCTATTTTTTCTAAGACTTGGTTGAAAATAGGACGTAATCATGATATGAGTCAATTTGAGTAAATAAATTAATTAATTGAACAAATTTTTTGGAGGATATAACTTCAAACAATTTCAATTCCCCAAATTTAATAATGTTTGATCTGGTTGTTTCCATTCTCCATTTGCTTGTTGTGCCTTTCAAAATAAGCTTCATACTCAATAGCAGAAATGAAATTGCATACTAAAGATGGGAATTGCATGACAAAGATGTGTTGAACTTGGTTGATCGGATTTGCATTAACATTAGAAAGCCTTTTAAAAATGTGAATGTAAAAATAATAAATTTTACAACAATTCAATTTTCACATTTTATCTATTTTGAAAAAGTAAATTGTTTCAAAAAAACTCTTATATTTACAAAACTATTTCATATAAGCCACGGATCTTTTACAATGTCTTAAAATTGGAGATTATGGTTGTTAATGAAATGCAAGAACCATGTTTGGTAAATCGAGGAGCTGAATTCCGCAATCCGAACCGGAAATTGATAGTGCCCATGCAGTTGATTCAATCTCTTGGGTGTATATATTTTGTTCTTAAACAGATTGGAATATGATGATGTGAGTTTTTTATAATGACAATTTGCATAAAACCCTAATTTCTGTAATTTAATTAAGTTGAATGATTCAATGGCATCGATTTAGATTTAAATATTCAACAATGTTTGGCCATATTCAAATGCCACCATGTTCTTTAAGTTGGCTTGTGATTTTGGGACTTGGCCTCTGATTGGGGTTATATACAAATTTTAATGGTTTCAATGAAAAATTGATCGGAAAAGCGAGACGTTTTAGTTAGACTTTATCGTATGCAATTTTGACAGGAAATTAACTTAATTCACATGAGACTTCCCACCAAAGCTATCAAATCAATTTATTTTAATATAATTTCAGAGGTAACAACACTCATGCGATTTTCATTTTCATAAAGTGTGTTGTTTTTTTAATGTTATATATAAATATTACTTAAATATTTGCATTTTTCTATTGTTTTTTTAATCTTATATACAAATATTACATAAACATTTGCTTTTTGTTTTGTTTTTTTAATGTTATATATAAACATTATTTAAATACTTGCATTTTCCCTTTTTTTTAATGTTATATACAAATGTTACTCAAATATTTGAGTTTCTCTGTAGCATTTTAGTTTAAAATCAAACATCAAGTCAAGAAAATTGATGCTTTACAGATTGGTATTATCTTGGCCAATGAGTAAGGACAAAGTGAAAAACAAAAAATCAAAATAGTGGACAATCCCATGTTAACAAGGTATTTATTCACAAGCTCACAATCTATTTAAGAACTTCAGTATGGTCTTATGTCTCTCGAGGGTATTGGTATTGATCTCAGTTGACTCATAGTTTAAATAACCATTTTATTAATTTATTTTTTTAATGCAAAGAGACAAGTTTTATGCATAAAGAGACGGATTTCAAGTTTAAAGACAAGGGAGCCTGTTAAGAGACTTAATCATCGTAGTTAGGCAATCTTGCAGTGTAGAATCGAGATAAGGCCTATTCACCTAGGTACATCGCAATTGATAAATAGTAATATGGTTCCTAATAATACTACATTCATAATGTTGAACTAAAATAGACTATAATAAAATCTACTATAAACAAGGTAACAAAGACCAGTGTTAAGAATAGCAACAAAGTCTTAAAAACTCGATTGAAGGACTAAAAATTGAAGGAGAGACCGTGGGCCTTGGTAATTCTCACTAAATGAAAGGATAGGTAATTGGATTCAATACTCAAGGTCAACCTGACCTGAGTTCTTACAGTTAGAATCCCAGAAAGAAATTGTGTTTTTTAGTAATATCCCTTACCTAATCCTTTCTAATGATTGGTACGATGTGAATATTAGTCTTTTTATATTGCAAGATTATCTGAACAAGTTATGGTATCTACAATCCTATTAGTTGCGATAGTGCATGAATTTTTTATGCTAAAATTATTGTGAACATATTTAATTATTCCATTTAAGTTTGAATTCTCTCACAACCGATAATCACTAGGAAAGATCATAAAATTCATTCACTATATGCGTATAAAACAATAATCGAACTCACAAATATTTTTGTTTTTATCAATTGATATAAAACAATGGAATCATATCTCTATTTTTATCAATTGATTTAAAACGTAATAATATATAAGCTTTAAACAACTGTTGTTTTTATCAATCGATTTAAAACATAGTAAATTTTTGTTTTTATAAAATAAAATAAAAATGCCAAATTCAAAACTCACATGAATTTTTTTTATTTTTTTTGCAAAATAAAAAATTGTCAAATTCATAACTCATAGATACAAAAAATTTCATACAAACTCAAAATATTAAAATATTTTCATTTTAGACTAAACTGTCTCAGGAACAAAAACACTCATTGCGAAAGTTATTATGTACGAAATAATTATAGCTATCGCGAAATAATTAACGTATAAAATGAACGTATACAAATTTTAGATCAAGTCTTATTTTCTTAAATGAACTTAAAACAAAAAAACTCCCATTTTAAATTTTCCATTTGCAAAACACGATACCCGATTTCCGATTTTCAAACCAAGATAAGTCAAAAAGGTTCATTTTCGAGATGACAGTTATTTTCTGTGTTCGCGATTTCTGATTTTCGATATCTCGGATGTCGGAAACTCGTATTCACGTTTTTGTTGAAATATTTTCCTCCCTTCCCGATTGCGATTTCGAATTTCTGAATTCCGAAACAAAATACCCAATTTATGAAAACGGATATTGGAAACCGCAAAGTCAAAATTCAGTTGGGTCCCTGATTCTGCTATCTCGATTATGTCCCATATACCACAGCTGTTTACACGATCGGTGCTATGCGTGAATGGATTGATGGACTCAATGGATTGATTTTCAGTTGGGGTCAATATATTTACATGTCTCTTTATTGAGCAAGTGAACTGATGAGATAATGAAATATAGTTATGACAATATATTTATAGTGATATATGTTAATTAATAACAACAACCAGAGTTAATGCAAATTATTTTGTTTTTTATATATCCATTTTAGTCTGGTCACATGATTATGTTACATTGCAATTTTTTTTAATGCCCTGTTTCATTCCACGAGAAAAAATAACCAACACGATATGGAGACTATGGTAACTGAAGATTGTATTTCACTATTGCTACACAGTGCTATCAATCTTTGCCTGTCTGTACAGGTCTCTTCATTGAACAAGTGAATCCAAGGTAAAATGTCTGTTGAGACAAGAGACAATGAAGATAATGCAACTAGGTTGACCTATACATCTTTGTAGTATGGGTTGTTTATCATTTTGTATTCAAGGGAAGTAAGAACACATGTTCGACTAACAAACAGTTCATATGGATTGTTTGTAGAGTTGCATTTGCGAACAACAAGGATGTCAAGTTCTGATATGAAATGGGGCATGCACGAAATTTCTTTCGAGATCATAAATGTCACAAATTAAATATTGCAGAATTGAAAATCGGAACATATGGTCTTCCTTAATGACAAACATAGGACACGGGATTTTTAGAATCCCAAATATCAAAAATAGTAAATCGGAACATGTGCAGTTTTTTATTTGAACACATACAATATTCGGAATCCGTATTGTTGGAATTCGAAAATGCACAAATCGGAAATTGGAATATTGGTTTTCCTTATTCCGTAACATAGTATTTTCCAAAATCCAACATCTTGAAAATCGAATTAATTAAATATATTTATGAGAATATATTTATAGTGATATATGTTATTGAATAAAAACAAAATCCGACATGTCAAAAATCGAATTAATGAAATATATTTATAGTGATATATGTTATTGCGTAGGTCAGCAAATTCTTTGAAAAAGACCACCTATTTTCACAAACCTTTTGTCCTGCATTGACTATAGCTTCAACTGAATCGCACATAGCCTCCCATGTCTCAATGGTAACTCCAATTGTTTTTAGCTCTAACTTGTCTAAGATTCGCAAGCCATTAGGTATTTCCTTAATATGCTTTTTGCCAACCTCATAATGAAAAAATAACGATCACGATTTGGAGATCACAATTTGGAGACAATGAAGATAATGCAACTAAGTTGACCTGTACATCCTTGTAGTATGGATTGTTTGCCATTTTGTATTCGAGGGCAGCAAGAACACGTGTTCGACCAACAAACAGTTCATATGGATTGTTTGTAAAGTTGCATTTGCGAACAACAAGGATGTCAATTTATGATATTAAATGGGGCAGGTATAAGGATGGACTTAGCGGAGAAATAATTTATGCGAAAAGAATACGAATGGTTAAAATAAAAACTCAAAATCGAAGTTTTCCGGTTTCGGATACCCCGACGTTGAAAGTCGGAAACACTATCTATGACATTTCTTCTGAGATGAGAAACGAAGATCGAAAATGTCGCAAATCGAATCTTGCGTAATTGAAAATCGAAACATATGGTATTCCTTAATGAAAAACATACGACACGGGATTTTCGAAATCCCAGATATCAGAAATAGGAAATCGAAACATGCACAGTTTCTGATTTGAACACATACAATATTCGGAATCCGAATTGTCAAAATTCGCAAATGCACAAATTGAAAATTGGAATATTGGTTTTCGTTATTCCTAAACATATTATTTTTTGAAATCCGACATGTCAAAAATTAGATTAATGAAATATATTTATGAGAATATATTTATAGTGATATATGTTAATGAATAACAACAAAACTTGACATGTCGAAAATTGGATTAATGAAATATATTTATGAGAATATATTTATATGGATATATGTTAATGAATAACAACAACCAAAGTAATGAAATATGTTATTGCAAATTATTTTGTTTTTTACATATCCATTTTAGTCTGGTCACATGATTATCTTACATTGCAATTTTTTTCATGCCCTATTTCATTCCAAAGGCAAAAATAACGATCATGATTTAGAGACTATGGTAACTGAAGATTGTATTTCACTATTGCTCCACGGTGTTGTCAACCTTTTCCAGTTACCTTTGTCAATATTGTATTTCACTATTCCTCCTTGCAATAGCCTGCATTTTCTCTCAAATTCTGGCTTTATGATTTACTGCACTATTAATTCATGCTATTTACATTTTTCTTGAACATATAGCCATAAATTCAACCAAAATCTAGAAATAGGATATAGGAACTTTGACATTTCTTTATTTGAAAATAGAAAACTTTCGAGATTCGAAATGTTGGAAATAGGGACATGAGCAGTTATTTATTTCAACACATAGCAATTCCAGATTCTGAAATGTCGAAAATCGAAAATTCGCATCCTAAATGTGGCAAATCGAAAAAGTTGGTACGATGTGAAATGTGGCAAGTCGAAAATACTATCTATGACATTTCTTTTGAGATCAAAAACCGAGATCGAAAATGTCACAAATCGAATCTTGCGGAATCGAAAATTGGAACATATGGTGTTCCTTAATGAAAAACATAGGACATAGGATTTTTTGAATCCCAAATATCGGAAATAGGAAATCGAAACATGCGCAATTTCTTATTTGAACACATACAATATTTGGAATCCGAATTGTCGGAATCGAAAAATGCACAAATACAAAATTGGAATATTGGTTTTCCTTATTCCTAAACATATTATTTTCCGAAATCCGATATGTCAGAAATCGGATTAATGAAATATATTTATGAGAATATATTTATGGTGATATATTTTAATGAATAACAACAAAATTCGACATGTCGAAAATCGGATTAATAAAATATATCTATGAGAATATATTTATGGTGATATATGTTAATGAATAACAAAAACTAGAGTAATGAAATATGTTTTTGAATTATTATGTTTTTTACATATCCATTTTAGTGTGGTCACATGATTATGTTAGATTGCAATTTTTTTTGTTTCATGCCCTGTTTCATTCCACGGGAAAAAATAACGATCACGATTTTGAGACTGGTAATTGAAGATTGTATTTCACTATTTCTACACGGTTTTGTCAACCTTTGATAGTTACCTTTGTCAATATTGTATTTCACTATTCCTCCCTGCAATAGCCTACATTTTCTCTCCAATTCTGGCTTTATGATTTACTACACTATTAATTCATGCTATTTACATTTTTCATGAACATATAACCATAAATTCAACCAAAATCCGGAAATAGGAAATAGGAACTTCGACATTTCTTTATTTGAAAATAGAAAACTTTCGAGATCCGAAATGTCGGAAATAGGAAATAGGGACATGAGCAATTATTTATTTCAACACATAGCATTTCCAAATTCCGAAATATTGAAAATTGAAAATCCGCATCCTAAATGTGGCAAATCGAAAATTAGGGAATCGAAAATCGGAACAATTGGTGTTCCTTATTGGAAAACATAGAACACAGATTTCCAAATATGGAAATGTCGGATTTTGGATTCTGAATATGGAAATGACGACTTGTGGTTTCCTCACGCAATTTCAAAACGTTTATAGTTCAAATAGATACAAACCAGAGTAATCAAATATGTTAATGAATAACAACAACCAGAGTAATTAAATATGTAATTTGGATAATTGAAAAATACATAGGTGAAACGGGTTTCTTTCTTAACATACAAATATGCAAGCTAACATTAGTCTCCACAAAATGTAAAAAAATTGAGGCCAAAATCTCTGCCAAATTTTGAGCCACAACGAGTAAATAGAACGCAGGCTGATATTATAATAAGCATGAACTTAGCGAAGAAATAAGTTATGTGAAAACAATACGAACAGTTAAAATAAAACCTCAAAAAATCGACGTTTTCTAGTTTCACATATCCCAACATCGAAACTCAGAAATACTATCTTCGACATTTCTTGATTTGAACACATACAATATCTGAAAATGTGCTAATCGGAAAATAGAATATTGGTGTTCCAAACGAGAAAATTGGAAAATTATTTATTAACATTGTTGACTTATATGGAACTAATAGGATGACAACAAGAGAGAGCAAGGGAGGGAGAGAGAGAGGGGGGAAGAAAGGGAGAGCGAGAGAGAGAAGGGAGGGGGGGGGCGGCGGAGAGGAAGGGGAAGAGAGAGCGAGAGCGAGGGATACTTACAATCCGCAATCCAAACTGGAAATTGATAGTTCCCATGTAGCCGATTCGATCCCTTGGGTGTATATATTTTGTTCTTGAGTTTTTTATAATCGTGATTTGCATAAAACCCTAATTTCTATAATTTAATTTAAGTTGAATGATTCAATGGCATCACTTTAGATTTAAATATTCAGCAATGTTTGGCCATATTCAAATGCCACCCTGTTCTTTAAGTTGGCTTGTGATTTTGGGACTTGGCCTGTCATTTTGTTTATTCAGACATAGTCACATATCTATACTTTCTGCATCTTTTTATATGATTTTTATTATAATTATTAAGAAATTATTAATTACCATTGTTGACTTATATGGAACTAATAGGACCACATGAGACCTTCGATTTTACATAAGGTGAAAGTTCTGATTTCTGATTCTCCAAAATCGAGAAAGTAGATATAAAATAAATCGAAAGCAATCTCAACAATATTCGAAAAGCGAACTGTCGGAAATCGAAAATCGGGTAAACAACATACCATTTTAACAAAACCAAAATCGAAAAGGACATTTCCTTGTTGAAAATTATAAGATTTCGTGATTCCAACATAAAACAAACCTCGACAAACATACAACAAATGCATTTTCGCTTCCCAATTTTGGAAATTGGAAATCACAATCAAGAAACACAGCTTGGAAAAAAAGTTAACATTTATTCCGAAAATCAAATTTAGTCCTAAATGTCTTGAGGTAAAATCTCAAAAATAATTATTATTAAATAGTAATTTCCAGTCTTCCAAGCTAGGTTAAAAAGGTTCAGTTGTAGAAAGACACAATATTTTTACCCTCTCGACATCTCTTTGCACCTTTTGGTGCAAATGCTAGTTTAATATCTTAGAAAAATTAAATATACAAGATAGTTAAATATATTTTTCGACGTTTCTTTGCACCTCTTGGTGCAAATGCTGGTTTAATATCTTAGAAAAATTAAATATACAAGATAGTTAAATATATTTTAGATATATTTTACTTTTATTTCTTTTCATGAGGGAAAAGTTGAAAATAAATGTATAAGAATCATTTCAAAACATGGTTTTATTTTAAATTTGATCATAGGCAACTTTCTCAAATTCAAACCTCATCTTCGTCAATAATTTCTTTCTATCTTAAACTCTTTCAACTGATTTTTAGTCACTAATGCCAACATTAAAAATTTAATTCATGATCAAATTTGGCATTCGCACTAAAATTTTAATTCATAAATAATTTAATTAGTAATGAGTAAGGCCAACACAATATAATTTCTAACAATTTGAAAACCTAGAAATACTTGGAGGAATTTATATAAATCAATTTATTCCAATCGTATAATGTTAATGTAACTAATATTTAACTAATATTTTTTAATTACTAATAATGTAACCCACCTAGACCTGAAAAATAAATAATTTTATTTATTTGAGAAAACATTATGATAAAATTTATTGTAAAGTTTTTATGACCAAGTTGGTCAAGAATGACTATCATTGAATATTGTATTTGTTCAAATAATTAAATCAAGATACAACTATCCAAATGAGACTGTTGAAGAGTGTTCATTGACCCACTAGGAGGAATGAGCAGTTGTAGAAGGCTAAATGACAAGTGGCAGCACTAGCATTTCACTTTCTAGTTGTTTAAGGAAGCAAAATACCTAAAATTATGGTCATGTTCCCTCAGAGGAAGAACTGAGCATGTGGCTCATTTAATTACAAAACTGACCCAAAGACCTAGGCAATCTTATAAATACCATTGAATTGAGCAAGAGGCTCATTACATTCTACTCCAAGTGATTAGACCCTTCTGAATTGCTGCAAACTGAAAAGTCAAGAACACAAGAGGAATTCGATGAGGGGATAGCTAAAGTGAAATTGCTAAGAGTTAAGCCTACTAGTGAGTTGCTAAGTTGCAGAGGTTTGTGTGGGTTGTTACACAACATCTTCATCCTATTGGTTCAGTGAACAGGCTCGAGGGTCCTAAAGCAAGTGATCTTGGCTGCTTTGAGGAGATGGTTGGGAGGAACGATCTTCTTTGGGTGGTTGTCCCCCTTCTGCAATTATTCAGGTTCTAAGTTGTTTTGTTTATTATCTGTAAAATTACTTCATATCTTTATTGCAGGTTTAGGAATGTTAAGGATTTCTCTGAACAAAGTAATCATTACTGATTTAGGAATAGGTTAGGAAGATCATATGTTCTGAGTATTATTATAAAGGATGCTACAGTTTTCCCTTCCATATAGTTAAATGGAAAATTATAGGTTATCGTAGAATTTCTTTGTTCATATTTACAAATAATATGATAACCAATTTATATTACTGTTTTTCTTAAAGTTTTGTATCATTAACAGCTAGGTTTATTTTAAGATAGTTTAGTATTCTAATGCCTAAAATCAAAAGTTCTATATCTAACATTGAGATTTAGGGACAGATTTACAACAAAAAGGTCCCTATTAATATGACCCTCTACTAAAGGTCTATTATAAAGACTAACATTCTTATTACAGCCGAAAGGATTAAACATACAAAGAAGTAAACTAGGGTTAAGAGACTCAAACATAACTTACATAAAATTAAAATAAAAACTCCACACGGTATTATTAAATATCGTATATATATATATATATATAGTAAAAGAATCTATAGATTCTAAACTTCGGTACTATGAAAAGAAACAAATATTATAATCTGGAAAAATACGGATGACAGGTAAATCCTACTAGAATTCACTATTGCGGCATAAAGGCCTTTTTATTTAGATCAAAAAAATAGTTATAACCCATAAACTACAAAACGTTTCCAAAAGAAACTGAGTTAGGGCACTAGTACAAAAGCGCGGATTTTTCCACGGAGGTTTTCCACGTTTCTTACTTTTTGGTGATAAAATCCGATGTAAAGGAACGAGGCGTCGCTGTATCCACGCCTAGCCGTCGCTGTATCCACCCCTGGACTCTTATCCGTCGCTGTATCCACGTTTAGACTCTTAGGCGTCGCTGTATCCACGCCTAGACTCTTTATTTTGGGAAGGAAAATATCGGCGGGAATTTTAAACTGGCAAATTTTTTAGGGGGAACCCATTTTCCCAACTGCATTTTCACCGGTCGTTAAACTATCGCTATTGTTTTTGACTCGCCTATGTGATCAAACCGGGCGGCCATTGGATCTACCCAGTAGATCTATTCACAGGAGGGGCCGAGGCCACACAGAAGGCGAAGTGGAGGACCGATCGTGAAATTTCAGCTCTCTGGATG
>LPNX010236600.1:3419-14183 GCA_001517045.1 Pseudotsuga menziesii
ACCTCAAGAACAATTATGTTGAAGCAGAGGTGGAACAGCTTATTCAAGTTGCATTACTTTGTACACAAGGGTCACCAATGGATAGACCAAAGATGTCTGAAGTGGTACGTTGAGTCCATTCCAATGTTAATATGTATCGAGGTTGAATCAGTGTATCATTTTCAAGCATTTTAGTAGATGCTTCAATGTGCCAATGTAGAGAATTATCGTTGCAAGTCCTTATATGGCTATGCTGGGTTTTGTCCCATAAGGATTTCTGATGGTTACAGTCAAACCTAAAATTTAGAAGGATTTCTTATGGTGCATCCCATCCAGGCAAAGATCCGGGCTCTGTATTATGAACGGTTTGCTCTAGGAATCAAAGCTCCCTTTCTGCTATTGAAGACTTCCTTTTTCAGTGCTAATATGTATTTAAAAGTCTGTCCACTTGACATATGCAACTAATTTTCCTGTTGAGAGTGTACTTTGATAAGACCACAATATTTTGAGATTAGTGCTAAATTGGGTATCCAACCTAGAGTGGAGAATGAAGGAAAAATAATTTCATGGGTACCAAGCTTTTCTTAAATTCCTCGAGGTGGGCTCTTATGTTCTCGATAATCCTTCAAAGTTTGAGAAAGATGGATGTTGTCAAAGGTAGATCTCAAGCTTAGGGGACTCATTAGTTTCGCGGAATTGTTTTATTAGAGCCAGACAAATGCCCTTGAATNCCAAAGGTAGATCTCAAGCTTAGGGGACTCATTAGTTTCGCGGAATTGTTTTATTAGAGCCAGACAAATGCCCTTGAATTACATTAAATTTACTTTTTATGGTGTTCAAATTGAAATACAGAAACTATGACCTTTTTAATGCCAATGGTAGCTAATGGGAAAAAATAACTTATTGAAGAGTACACTGGTACTTTCTCAAGATGATTGAGGAGATTGAAACATTGGATGATATATATAGATGAGCTTTTTAGNACATTGGGTGATATATATAGATGAGCTTTTTAGCAATGGTTTTGCTCAAAATTTTTAATGTTCATCCAATGATGACTACCTAATTCCACCTGTCAACAAAGTAAAATTTGACAATAACTAATATAAAATATGATGTTCAACAAGTGTTAGTGAGTTGACTCCTGCGGTTGACAAGTAATCTCAGTTATGAAAATAGCATAATTGCTTAAGTGGACAACNACTAATCTCAGTTATGAAAATAGTATAATTGTTTAAGTGGACAACTGTATTTCCACCCATTTGATATTCTGAGTTCATGCACCATTTACTGCTATTTTCATCTCAAAAAATTGATATTGGGCACTTTTATTGTGTATAAAAGTTGGATTTACGTGAGAGAGTACATCCATTATGCTACCATTCTGAAATTGTTAGGATGTCTAAATGAAAGTAACATATGGTTGACTGTCATCTAATCACATTATAGGAATCCAATCATAATCCTTATTTCCAGTCTCCAAGATAACATGTGGATTCAAAAGGATAATCAAATGCATTCATTACTTCCAGCAATATCTACTTATTATTTCAAGTCACACTTGAGGATTCCTAAATTATAACTGACTAAATACACATCCAAGGTATTATAAATTGCTGCAATGAATATTGATTAGATACACTCCTACCCTGACAAATATTTATTGGGTTACCGAATTTGCAGGTATTTTTTTTTTTTTTAAAAATCACGTCCGTCGCTTAAGCGACGCTTAGCAACCGTCGCTTATCCGACGGTTTCCCTTTCTGAACATCACTTATCCGACGGCAACCCTTTCTCTCCGTCGCTTAAGCGACAGTTTTTTATGTCGCTAATTCGACGCTTACTTAGTCTCTCCGTCGTTTAAGCGACGCTGTGGGTGCAAAAGTTTAAAAAAATTTCGTCATTGTCGCTTAATAAGTGTCGGATAACCGACGCGTTAAATTCAAGTGACGGTTACTTAAGTGTCGCTTAAGCAACGGTTACTTAAGTGTCGCGTAACCGACGACAAGTTTCCGACGCTTCAAAAAAAACCAAAGTGTCGTACATGCGACAGGGAAGTGTCGAAAATCCGACATGACGGCCGTCGGATTTTTGGTCAAAATGTAGTAGTGATAGCTCCAAATATGATTTGTTACAAGAGAGAGAATCATATGCAGCTTATTTTCATGAACTGGTTCTGAAGGTTATCAATTCCTTACATCCAAACAATTTTTATTCAGATTCAATGAAAGAACGTGCCTTAACTGCTATGAGTATGCTCTACCAAGTATTTTCTAAATATCCAAAGAGCTTATGTTATATTCACATAACCAAAAGGTTCTTGTTTTTATACTCAAATGTCTTTCATAGGTTGTGGTTTGTTTGTAACTTTGTATAACAGTCAATTTCCTTTTCATTTTGCTTTCTAGTTTTACTTTTCTATTTACCGTCGGATGCCATATCTGACATTTATTCAATCATAAGGGATGAATACAATGGATGTCTGCTATGCAAATGCCCTGAACTGGATTTCTCGAAAGGTACTCTCCACAAACTGTATGAAGTATAAACAGTATCATTAGTTCAAATTTCCTAATGAAAGTTGGTTTAAACGCATCTTAATTGGGTTTCCCGCATGCAGTCTTACACTGAAGCTCAACTAAAGGAGTGCTTGGAAGAGTATGCACCATTTAATGTGTGGAAAATTGATCCCAATACATTGGATATTCATTCTTTTGATGTTTAAACATGTAGAACATGCCAATAGTGTATCATATAGTTGTAAACAAATATTCTCAGCAAAAAGAGCTTTGCTTAACTGATACAAAACTCAAAACAGAGTTTTCCCCTTGGAAAACTGACGAGGTGAGATGTCTCTTAAAAAAAAGTCCAAAATATAAAATTAAAATATTTAGACTACATAATTTTGGATTTGATTGAATCTGAACTTCAAAATTATTAGGTGGATTACTCTTATAAAAAAAGTCCAAAATATAAAATTAAAATATTTAGACTACATAATTTTGGATTTGATTGAATCTGAACTTCAAAATTATTAGGTGGATTACTCTTATAAAAAAAGTCCAAAATACAAAATTAAAATATTTAGACTACCTAATTTTGGATTTGATTGAATTTGAACTTCAAAATTATTAGCCTGATTACACTGATTCAGAGAAACGGATTCAAAGGTGATATTTTTTTTGACCCACCCAATTCAATGGGTTTTTCAAAACACCTCTGAATGGATGGTAAAAAGTCACAAAATTTCTTTGAGATGGTGCAGAAAAAGGCAATGATTTTTAGGTCAATTACCATACTCGTTTGAGATGCGAAGAATGCTTCGAAGAATGCTTAGAAGTGTTCTGGCAGTGGTGTAAGAAGGTTATATCCTTCTTGCTGCTGCTATATAAGACCTCAAAAATATGAACCTTCATAAGACTAAAAGAATATTACCTTCCCTGCTTCTCCTACCTATGTTGTAAACTCCTCGAGGAGCCACACTGATCATGTGTTTCAACAGCTAACTCTTTGCAACTCCAAGATCTTCCATCAAACAGACATGCAAGTCACCTCTTATCTGCAAGTAGAACAGAAATGTGAGCAATAAATATACAATTGCATGTGTAGGCAGAGAGAAAATACACTAGGTCCACACTTCCCCCTACTATTGCCACTTTTGCATTCCTAGGATTTTTTACATTTATAAATGGCATGACGTGGAACTTTTCCTAGTCTTCCTGTCACAGGTATAGCATCCCCATCGCTATTCCTGGGGTTTGCATTTAAAAAAAAAAAACTTATACAAAGCGTGGATACAGCGACGACCAGGCGTGGATACAGAGATGACAAGGCGTGGATACAGAGACGGCAAGGCATGGCTATAGCGATGTCTTATTCCTGGGTTTGCATTTTTTTTTAAACCTTATACAGAGCGTGGATACAGCGACGGCCAGGCGTGGATACAGAGACGACTAGGATTGGATACAGCGACGGCCAAGCGTGGATATAGCGATGACTTAGACATCTAATGAAATATGGAACATTGTCGCTCTTGCAACGCAAATTAGGGGTCGTCTCTATTGCGACAGAATTGTTTCCACGAAAAAAAAACACTTAGACGTGGCAATATCCATGATTTTCCATGGATATTGCCATGTTTTGCTGTGGCAAAATTGATCACTTGTACTAGTGTCAAGTCATTTTCATCTTTAGGTCATCTTCATCTGGATCTAGATCATCACTCGATTTGGATCATCATCACTGAATCTAGATCATCACTCGATTTGGATCATCATCACTGGATCTAGATCATCACTGGATCTGGATCATCACTGGATCTGGATCATCACTCGATTTGGATCATCACTAGTGGATCATCTTCACTGGATCTGGATCATTACTTAATCTAGATCATGAGTGCTGGATCATCTTCACTAGATCTAGATCATCATTGCTGGATCATCTTCACTAGATCTAGATCATCATGGGTGCTATCTCATGATTCTTCTCGTCACGGGAAGTTCTACAGAGCCAGCCCTTTTTCATGCTAGTTGTAGGCTTAGCCTCCATGTAGGTCTTCTTCAGTGCTTATATTTGACACTAAGTCATACTGGCCTTCCCAGCACCTACATTTGACCTACTCATAAGAAAGGCATGCCCAACACTCACATCTGATCATGTAGGAACTAATCCTATAATCATATCAGAAAGGCCCAGCACTCACATTCACCAGCATGATAGGAGCTCAAACTACTATCATCTGTGAAAAGGCTCAGCACTTACAACCACCAGCATGATAGGAACCCAAACTACTATCATCTATGGAAAGGCACAACACTCACATCCACCATCATGGTAGGAACTCAAACTACTACCATCTGTGGAAAGGCACAACACTTACAATTACCAGCATGTAGGAACTCAAACTACTACCATTTGTGAAAAGGCACAACGCTTATAATCACCAGCATGATAGGAACTCAAACTACTATCATCTGTGAAAAGGCACATCACTTACAATCACCAGCATGATAGGAACTCAAACTACTATCATCTGTGAAAAGGCTCAGCACTTACAACCACCAGCATGATAGGAACCCAAACTACTATCATCTGTGGAAAGGCCACTGCACTTACATCTGATCATGTGGGAACACATCCCCCAGTCACATCAGAATGGCTCTCAGTCCTATACTGAGGATTCCTGGTACCTCACTAGGTAGCTCCATTCAAATAATGGCGGTAACCGTTATATCTGACACCAAGTCAGAATGGACAGCACTCATATCTGACATGGGAGGAACCTAATCCTTTAGCCATGACAGAATGGATCAGCCCTTACATCTGATCAAGTGGTAACACATCCCTCTATCACATCAGAATGTCCATGCACTCATATCTGATCATGTGAGAGAACATCTCACGGTCATATTAGAACGGCCCTCAGTCCTAGACTGAGTTTTCCTGGTACCTCACCAGGAAAATCCATTCAAAGAATGGCAATAGTCCTTATATCTGATCATGTAGGAACCAATCCTATAGTCATATTAGAATGGCTCAGCACTCATATCTGACATGGAAAGAACCAATCCTCTCACCATGACAGAATGGCTCAGCCCTTATATCTGACCTACTTGTCAGAATGGCTATGGATCTTAGCACTCATATCTGTCATGGAAGGAACCAATACTCTCACCATGACAGAATGGCTCAGCCATTACATCTAACCATGGAAGGAATCAATCCTCTCACCATGTTAGAATGGCTATGGGACTCATCAATTTCCCTTGGAGGAAATCTCGATCTGGAGAACACCAAGCTTCTCCCTGAAGTAGTCGAACTTCACCCTAGTCAATGGATTCGTCAACACATCAGCTATATGTTCCTCCGTCGCAACATACTAGAGCTTCACTGCTCCCTTCTGCACCATATCCCTGATATAGTGATACTTGATCTCGATATGCTTTGACTTGACATGGAACACTGGATTCTCTTGACAACTTTACTCAACTCTAGTTGTCACAATGTATACAAGTAGCATCCAACTGGAAATCAAATAAATCAGAAAGTAGCTTCCTTAGCCATACTACCTCACAACTAGGTGAACAAGCTGCGACATACTCTGCTTCAGCTATACTTAGTGCCACACAGGATTTCTTCCTACTAAACCAAGAGATCACACATGATCCCATACTCAAGCAACACCCTGAAGTGCTCTTCCTATCGATGGCACTACCTGCCCAATCTGAATCAACATAACCCTCCAGGTTAATCTTCTTATTCGCATCGTACTTGAGCCCATAATCAACTGTACTCCTCAGGTACCTCAGAATATCCTTTGCAGCAATCAAGTGAACATGTCTCCAATCTATCAAGAATTGGCTCAAGGTGTTCACAGCAAAGCAAATGTCTGGTCTCGTGTTCGTCAGGTACATCAAGGACCCAATCATCTGACGATACATCGTAGCATCAACCGTCTCTGATGAAGCATCACTTAACAGCTTCAGGTTCGATGCCATAGGTGTGGCCATATCCTTGCAGTCCATCATCCCAAACCTCTTCAGGATCTCTACTACATACTTTCCTTGTCCAAGGAAAATTCCATCTGTACTCTGCCACACCTC
Source organism: Pseudotsuga menziesii (assembly GCA_001517045.1). Classification (NCBI taxonomy): domain Eukaryota; kingdom Viridiplantae; phylum Streptophyta; class Pinopsida; order Pinales; family Pinaceae; genus Pseudotsuga; species Pseudotsuga menziesii. Next base: position 10,004 of record LPNX010236600.1, read on the forward strand.
CATACATAGAAAGTAGTGCATCGACACATAACAGGAGCATCATTGGTCTTCTGCATTCAACCTTCAAGCAACGGTTGGAATCTACTTTACTCTTAGTAAAGCCTAGAGTCATCAGTAATCTATCCATCCTATCGTACCATGTCGAACCTTAGATATTTTGCAGTCACTCCCTCTAAAGTGGAGCATCATACTCCCTCTGTCTTCCGTACGCTATGAACTGAAACATTCTGTACCGGAGTGACAAGTAGCTTCCTATGCTACTAATATTCTATGTGACCATCTAGTGTATAGACTTGCATCTTCAACCTTGTAGAAAAGGTTAATATCTTCATCAAGCTCATCATATATGTGTTTAAACTCTTACTAGCTGCAAATGTCTCTTTGTAGTCTAGGCCTTCTTTTCATGAGAAGCCTCGTGCTATGAATATTGCTTTGTATCCCACGATTTTTCCATCTACTACATGATGGAACTATGAACTTCTCTTCATGTATTGATACTTCATCCCAGACGTCATTCTTCTTGAACTGGTCTTCCCTTTCTTCTTGGTGGCTGGAAGGTTCTGCATCAATGATGTCACTGCGCTCGTCATATTATTCTTTTCCTTTGAACTATCGTCGCTTGTTCTTCGGAACAAGTCTTCATTCTTCTTTGCTTGTAGGTGATTATGTATGCGATCTTTCCTACAAGTCAAATGCATTTTATGGTTAGAAATATTTCATAAGAAATATTCATACTGGCAAATTCTTATGCATAAATATATGATCATGCAACTACTTTATCCAATACAACATTCATCCATATCTCATGAAACTTTTTTAGATGCCTTCCATCTCTACCAGGACAACATTGAGATTGTGCACTAATCCAATATGTCAGCAAAGAGGTTTCATTCTAGATAAGTAGCAATGGAGAGTTTGTATATCACCATGAGCTACTTACCCATCACATGCATATTAGTAGTATACTATTGTTAATGCAAACATTCTATCATGCATAATACATTAACTGAAAATAAACAAATGCATAACAAAACAATGAAATGACAATTGAATACTTATCTTTATTTTCTTCGTGGGTAGACTCCTTCTTGAGCCTTCAGCTTCATCGTCTTCTTCATTCATAATAGCATTGTTTCTTATCCAAATGCTAAGGTGGATAAGAGGTTCTTCAAAAGTTGAGTTCTTCATATTCCTCATTGCTTGAGGTATCTTCTTTGGAAGGTGAGAGCTTGATCTTCATTTGCTTCCATCTTCTCTTCTCTTCTTATGAGTCGAGCTTCTTCTTCTTCCCAAAGTCTACTGAAAGTAATCAATTCCTTCTGGCACACATTCCTCACATGAAATAATCCCATGATCCTGGGAGGCCATTCAAGGTGGCTATCACCACTTCTGCATTCTTCACTTCTTCTTTTACCGCTTCAAGTTGTTCTTGATTTGAGAGACCCTAGTAAAGTATGATTGTATGGTCTCTGCATTCTGGATCTTCACATTCTTCAACTGATTTCTTAAGGTCATATTCCGATATATGTTCTTTCCTTCAAATAGCTTGGTCAAGGAATCAAACATCTTCGATGTATTTAAGGAAGACACTTGTAGTACAATTTTATTCGTGATTGAATCAACAATGATCTTCTTGGCCTTGACCAAGTTCTTCTTGTGTAAGACTTCTAGCCTCATCTCCCTCTAGAACTGGAACCTCTCTACTCATGTAGGTGTCCAATTCATTTTCTTCAGAGAGATCCTATACTTCCATGCTTGGAAGTTGTCAACTTCACCAAGCTTATCATCAAGCTGATGTGATAGATCATTTTGAAATGAGAACCTCCAATGAAAATAGCAATAGATTAGATCTTACCGATTTGAGGTGTTCGTCCTGGTTCCGGAGCTGGCTGATCTAGGGTTTGTCACAGAAACCCTAATTTTAAAAACTTGGAATATTTCAGATATGATTGGACAAATAGATAGATCTCTTCAAATGGAATTGTCCAATGTAGTCCTTTTCTGAAAACAATGGAGGGAAGCTCCCAGAACAGGAAGCCCTAGTTTTCCAATTTCTTATGCAGAAATGACTGTTATTGTTTTTGTGATATATATGAAATTACTTCTCCTCTATGTCTGAAATTTTTTACTGTGGTAACCTCACATTTCTCTAATCCAACACAATAGGTTTCATCAGAATTGGTTTTACCAATTCGGATTTATGATCCTTTTCCCAAGGTGACCTGTTACAAGACTGTTCAGAACAGAGAAGTTGTACGGACTTCCACATGTCCTTGGTTCATCTTCTGAGTCTGAAATTTGGATCACAGAAATTACAGTGTGTTCCCTTTCTGGAACATCTTTAGCAATTCCATTTGGACCTCTGTAGCCCAAGATATTTCAATTCTCCGCAAGTGTCCTGTTTAGGGATGAATTCTGGAAGAGGATGGAACCCTAACTTGGAGGGATCATAGCTCCCAGAATACAGTGAATCTAAGGATTAATTTTGGACACATTGTTCATCAGGATTTCATATTTGGCCCTTGAAATTTTAAGCTCCTGAACCTTCTCCAATCCTAGGATATAGTGAATGTACCAAAACATAGCAATTTTAGTATTTAGGGTTTTTCTAGCTCGAGGTGAAACTAGAGTTTGACTTTCCCAGAGTTCCACCCAAGCAAAAATATTGATCCAGGTCTCTAAACTTCGATTTTGATGAGGAGATTAATCCTATGCTGGGCTCACTCAAAAATTTCTCTTTTTTAGAAATCCCTAATTTCCACATCTAAAACTAAAAATGCTCGGAATCAAATTCCGCTTCGACATAAAGATGTGCCCTTCAATGGAGAGTCAGCCTAGGATACTTTTGCTGATGGATTGTGGAGAGAGACCCAAAAAGTAAGAAGCCCTAGCTTCTGAAGCTGCACAATGTCTTATTCTCAGGTTAGCTCTAATACCATGTTAGATTTTTATCATATAAGCTGGCATTATGATCTTAGGATCTTTAACTGAGAGAATAACATGTACAACAATAAAACATAAGCACAACACAAGAGACAAGAGACACAAAGAATTTTCCTAGGGGAAACCATAAAGGACAAAACCCTGCAACTTCCTCAAAGATAGAATCATCACTAAAGATAAAACCATAAAATAGTAAGATGATCTCCCGATAGCAGCAGTCTCTCTCTCTCTCACTGAGAGAGCTTCTCCTCTCTCACTCATGCGCCCTAATGAGTGAGTGTGTGTGTATGAGTATGATAAATAGAGAGGCTCTAACTCTCTATTTATATTCTTCCTTTCACTTGGAACCCACTCCAACATGTCGACCTCACTTAACAATTACTTACTAGAGATGACATCTCTAGGAGTGTCTAATAACCCTAGTGCACCCACCACTTGTGGGGACTTTTCCTCCTTCGACCAATAGGAGGGTAACACAATGGTGGGTACTATTGCCCTGACTTATAATGACTCACCTAGGGTCGACTTCACTAGGATAGTATAATAACCCAAGGGCCCTACAATTGTGGAGACTTTAAGCCTTGACCAATAGGAGGGTTACCCACAATGACTTGGCATGACTTTCTCATTATAGAAACTTCTCAGAATAAACATTGGGGTATGACATGACCCAAATACATTACAATACATCCCGGAATAAACATTGGGTTACAATACATAAGAAATACGGATGAATACATTCTGAAGTTACTGTTACATCAACAAAAATATCGGACCATCTCAGCCAAGGATCTGACCATGCATGGCATGGATCTAATTCTCATATACATTATAGGGTCGTATGTTTTGGAGAGTCGATCTATAGACCGCTAGGATAGTTTCCCCTTGAAATTCAGGTTCCCAATATGGGCCAAGTAGGGGGACAAGGGGAAGTTTTAGAGAGGGAAAAAATAATTTTTAGATCAAGTAAGCTGATACAATGACCAATGCTAGGTAGCTGAGGAGTGGAAAATATAGAAGAGAAAATGCTAACTATAAATCCATGGGAAAAAAATAAAAAATGCAGCTAGTGAAACTCTTGATTAGCTTCGAAGCCCCTTACAGCACCCATCGAGCAATGACTCAATGCCCGACGTTGAATTGTTGCTCGATAGGCGCCCGTGGGGGTCGAGAGAGGGAGAAAGTCATGCGCGGGGGTGTAGGGAGGGTGGAATTCGTGCGCGAGGCAGGGGAGAGG
>LPNX010236600.1:14219-29750 GCA_001517045.1 Pseudotsuga menziesii
ATGAGGTGGGGGAGGGAAAGGGGTTGTGAGGAATGGGGAGGAGAGCATAGGAGGGGAAGGGGTGCAGGTAGTTAAGCTTTAGTTAGGTTTTTTTAATTTTTGTTTTTTTTTAATATTTTTAAATTCTAATACTTTTTTTTCAAAAAGATTCATATTTGTTTTTCTAAGTTTTTTAAATTTAAAGGAAGAAAAAAAAGAACATTAAAAGTTTCTTTAATTTCTTAATATTTTAATATGATTTTTAAAATTAAAAAAAAATTATCAGTTTTTTTAACTTTCTTAATATTTTCATATGATTTTTTTAAATTTTTACTAAAATTTTAGTTTTTAAAATAAAAATTTCAATTTTTAAATAGAAAAATAAAAAATTTTAATAAAAAATTCATTTTAATAAATTTAATTTATTCTTTTATTATATAATTATTTTTAATATATATATTAAGTTTATTATTTCATTTTAATTATTGTCTTTTAAAAATGTTTTTAGTTTATAAATTTTGTATTCAATTTTATTTTTTATTTTTAAAATTGTTTTGCTTTTTCAAATTAATAATAAATAATTTCAAAATAATTTTTTTTTTCTTTTAATGTGATTAAAAAAAACTTTTGATGAGTTTTCAAAAATTTCTAATTTTATACCAAAAATAAAATGGTGTGCTACTAGTAGCACCATTTTTTCCAATAAGGGGTAAAAATAGCAACTAAATGGAACATATAAAAATACTACTATTTAATAATGTGTTGAAACGCATAGAATCATGTTCAAAGTCAAAGAGAGGGTTGTTTTAAACAAACCCTAATTTATAATATTGATTCATTTGTTGTACATCATCCTCTTTGGATTTTGAATCTTGCAAGTGAGTGATAATAGTTTGGAGAGTTTCTTTGTTAATTATGATTGAGTCATCTACAACAATAAGTATTAGAGTATTTACCAACTCTAATACTTATTTAGTTTGAAACTTTATGAGGATTGTTTGAGGCCTCTTTGTGGAGGTAGGTCCAAAGTATAATTGACTCCATCAAATTTAGGGATTCTTGCAACTATGCCTCTTACAAATAAAACTCAAAAGTGAAGGGTGTTTTTCTCAAGAGATAATGTACCCAAATATAATTAATGCAATTAAACTTTCCTTCAATTTGATACATTACAAAAAAACACATGCCAATACCAAATATGCACTAGAGCTTACAAAAACTATAGTTTGCAAGTTACAATTTTGAATGTTGAATTATTGAATATTCTATACCTAAGTTCTTGTGTGATGATGATTTTCTTTTGGACGGTCACGTTTTACAATCAATATGCTCTCAAAAGTGAATTTGTAAAACCTATTACAATTAGTAGAACTGGAAATGACCAATGCATCTCCCATATTAATTGCCAATTAATTTAGATCTCTGAGTAATAAATTGAAAGGCTCAACAATAGAAATGTTGACCAAAAACACTTCTCAATAATAAAGCTCCAAGATTTAACAATAATACCACTGTGAATCTAACAACATTGTTAGATACACCTTCAAAATTAATATGTTGAGATCCATGCCCATAGTTGCTACCAGCTTCATAAAAGATGCAAGTCTTCAATTGAACATAATGTAGAAGTGTTCAAGAAGTTAAAAATATGTTGCAATAATGACCATTACAATAGGCTATGTTGCAACAGTTAGCAAAAAAAACTGGAATCAACCCCAATATGATATGTGTTAGAGAGAGAGTAATTATCTCAATGCAATATCAAGAAATGAAACATAACTCTAAAGAATTATATTAAATTAAGAACAACTCACTACAATGGTTACCACTCACCCAACACACAACCAACATAACCAAATTATTTGCAGCTACACTAGTCTACATTTTCTATGTAGCACTAGTCAATAATCTTCAACACACTCCAAGATAGCTCACAAATTCAATTGCACATGGAATATAGTGGTCTCCACACCATGAACTTAGGAGGAACTTGGTTTCATGTTACAAAACATTATTGATAACTTCAATATGATGTCTTCAATGCATCTTTAGTTTTAGGTCATGGTTGAATTGAATGAAACAATAATTCATAGAGCAAGATGAGATTTTCACAAACATTATTCAAAGTCATGAGGAAAGTCCCATCACATGCATCAACTCAAGCATGTAGCAGCAATGTTTCTTCACTTGAAATCATTTAATGTTGGCACCCTACCATGGTAAAGATCCCACGTACCACTGCTACCATATGTTCCACGATATTATTTCAATGCAAAGATAGTATTTATACTTATAGATGATAGTCTTCAATGTAACTCCATTTGAAAGATACACAACCTCTAGGGTTCACGGTATACTCCATCAATGGTGGAGAAAAAGCTAGGTTTCACTCACCATCTTCATCATTACAATTTGTTTTGATCTCTCCAGGCATGAACAAAGATTTGAGAGGGGTATTCACAAGCTGAGGTTTCATTTGCAACAACAAACATTGTTAACTTCAAAGGTAACTTTGTTAAATAATCACAAAACTCATTATTTAGTTAAAAATATAGGCAACAAAATCTATTAGGGTAAGGCAAATAACCGATTTTCCGCACCAATCTAACCCAAATATTAAACACATGATTCAAGTTAATGCTTAAAAATTTACTTAGCTTCAAAAGGTTAAGGGTATGTATGTTATAAAACTGTTCAATATCTAAAAAGATTGATGTTAAAAACAAGGTTTAGTTCCTAATTCAATCATTCATTCTTAATTAATAATTTTAGACCTTTATAGAGCTCTCTTCCCATAGAGAGAAACTCTCTAATAATTACTTGTGTAGAGAAACTACCAAGAGTGAGACTCGGCTCTACTTCAATTCTTATTTCAATAAACATCTTAATTAATGGAATAAGCATGGAGATCGATCACTACATCTTTACTTACTAAAAATATTATGGTCATAATTGTGAAAGAATAGAATGAGGCAATAGAAGCACTACGTGAAATTGATTTCCTTCTCATTATTAAGATAATGTTAAATAGGAAATAGAAAACAACAATACTATGGGTGAATACCACATGTGAGTAAATACCGTGGGTTATCTAATTCACTAACTTAACTATGGGTGAGATTACTCTCTTCAAAACACCCCCTTAATCTCAACTATTAGTACATCATCAGCACTGTCTATGCCTAAGTGTTCTCTCTGATATACAAATGTAGATGTTCCCAATGGTTTGTTGAACATGTTAGCTAACTGCTCCTTAGAGCCACAAAACAGTAAAGAAATTTGTCCATCATTGACTAACTCATGAATGAAATGATAGTGAGTGTCAATGTGTTTGTTTTTTCGATGAAATACATTATGTTTAGACAATTGTATTGTAGAGTTATTATCATAGAAAATAGAAGTGGGATATTTTGCAGTGTGTCCCATATCCTTTAACAGTCTTCTTACTGAAACTACATGGCAAGCTGCTGTGGTGGCTGCTACATATTTTGCTTCTACAGAAGACATGCTCATAATGGGTTGTTTCTGAGATGCCCAAGAGATCAGATTTGTACCCAAATGGAAAGCATAACTAGATTTTATTTTCCTATCATCAAGACTACTTGCAAAATCACTGTCAGTGTACCCTATAAGAGTAATGTCTGGTGTATGAGTGTACTAGAGGCCATAGCCAAGTGTGCCTACAACATATCTCAGTATTCTTTTTCCAACGTTCCAGTGAGAGTCTTTGAGAGAATCCATAAATTTGGAAATAAGACTGACAACATACATCAAATCAGGTCTAGTTGCAGTCAAATACATTAAACTACCTACCATTTGTTTAACTTGGTTAACCTAGTTCATCATCATTCTTAGTTAACTTGGTGCCAAGAGCTATAGGGGTTTCTGCAGGTTTACATTTATCTATTCTGAATCTCTGCAAAATATCAGTAGCATACTTATGCTGGTAGATAAAAATACCTTTATCATTTTGAGTAACTTCCATGCCAAGGAAGTACTTCATCAGTCCTAGATCAGTCATTTTAAATTCCTTTTTCATGATTGTCCTAGAATCTTCAATCATCAAATTACCGGTGTAAATAATATCATCAACATAAAGACATACCATCAATATTTTACCTTCTATTGAAACCATTGTTGATGAGGTAGGAGTCAATCCTACTATACCAATCCCGTGGAGCTTGTTTTAGACCATACAAGGCCTTTTTTAGCTTATACACTTTGTCTTCATGACCCTTGATAGTATAACTAGGTGGCTGGTCTACATAAACTTCTTCTTTAAGAATGCCATTAAGAAAAGCATATTTCACATCCATTTGATAAACAGGCCATTGATTTTGTGCTGCAATGGAAAGTACAGCTCTGATGGTATCCATCCTTGCTACAGAAGCAAAGGTTTCATCATAATATACACCATACTTATGTGCATAACCTTTGGCAACCAAACTTTCCTTGTGCTTTTCAAGTTCTCCTTTTTCATTCCATTTGGTCTTATAGACCCATTTTACTCCAATACTGGTTTTGTCTACAAGGATGTGAACAAGATCCCAAGTCTGATTTTTCTCGATTTCATCAATCTCTCCATTCATGACTTTTACCCACTGTGCATCCTTCACTGCTCCATTAAAATATGTGGGCTGACAGGAGAAGAGCGAAAATTGAAGTTGCTCGTCAATAATTGGAGTCTGTTCATATAACTCTCTCAAGATTTTGGTTTTTCGGTTTTGTGGTGGACCATCTGCTGCATCTTCTTGCTATTGTACTTCCAATCTTGGAAGTCTAATAGGTAGATTTGGGTGATATAAGCATTCTTCATGTTGTATGTCTCAAGGATCACTCCAACATTTGTCTTCAATGAACATTACATCTCTGCTCACCACAAGCTTCTTGGTGATAGGATTATATAGCTTGTATGCCTTGTGTTGTTCACTATAACCAGTGAAAATGCAGCACTCACTTTTCTTGTCTAACTTTCTTTTTGAGCTCATCAGGTATATGCGCAAAGGCAATAGAACCAAAGATTCTGAGATGTGAGACACTAGTCTTAGTGCCACTCCATGCTTCTTCAGGAATCTTGTCTTGGACAGTCACTATGGATTATCTGTTGAGCAAGTAGACTGAGCATCCAACAACTTCAACCCAATACTCATTTGACAACTTCTTGTGTGACAGCATGCTATGGGCCATGTTCATGATGGTCTGGTTCTTTAGTTTAGCAACTCCATTCTGTTGTGGAGTGTATTTGGTGCTAAAATGTCTCTGGATGCCATAGCGCTTACAAAATTCTGAAAAATCATGTCAATCATATTCACCTCCACCATCTGACCTAATCATTTTAATGGACTTTCCAGGATGATTCTCAGCGAGAGCCTTGAACTATTTAAACTTGGAGAATGTCTTTGATTTGTGCCCAAGAAAATAAATCCACGTTTTTCTGATAAAATCATCAATAAAGGTTAGAAAATAACAACTACCTCCTATGGATTGGGTTTGCATGGGTCCATAGAGTCTGTATGAACTAACTCAAGTTTCTCTTTGGATCGAGATGTGGAAGTGGGAAAATTGTCCCTATGATGTTTACCAGTGATATAAACCTTATAGGTGCTGGATTGTTTATGAATAACTGGTAATCATTTGACCATTGACTGTTTGTGTAGGAGATTGAGACTCTTGAAGGGAAGATGATCGAATCTACAGTGCCATAACTAAGATTCATCTTGACTAGAAACTGTATGAGCTACGTGATGTAGAAGGTTGGCACTCCTAAGAATACGAGGAAAGATTCTATTCTTGGTCATTTCAACTTTGGCTATGAGTCTCTTACTAGGAGGTTTATCATAGATAGCATAGTATGTATCATGAAACCTAACATCATACTTATTCTGAAGTAATTGGCCTATACTAATCAAATTTACAGTCAAATGAGGTACATAAAACACCTCATGAATGGACATTTTTTCATTTTTTTTAGTAAGTACATGAATAATACCTTTTCCTTTTGCTGGAACTAGAGAGTCATCTCCTAGCTTGATATTCATGACAACTGAGGAATCCAGACTAGAGAATAATGACTTGTTATTTGTCATGTGATTGTTCCAACCACTATCTACTAGCCATATATCTAAGCTACAGTGTTCTTTAGTTGCTTGATAAGACAGAAACATCACCTCTGATGAGCCTTCTTCTTCTTTGGAGACATTGGATCTACTATTGTTCTGGTTATTGTTCTGCTCCGATTACTTATTTCTACATTCTCACTCATAGTGCCCATACTTCTTGCAGTAGTTACACTGGACATTGGACTTATTGGTCCATCTCTTGCCTCTTCCCCTCTGACCTTGAGAGTTGTGAGAGTGTTCTGAATGCTTTGAGTGTTCATGATTGTGACTGGTTATGTCTTCTGTAGATCGAGACCATCGACCTCTTCTTCCTCGACCTCATCCTCATCTGCCTCGACCTCCATTAAGGGAAGCCTAGGTATTGAATGCATTGGTCAACAATTCTTCTTCTTCAGTGAATCGCGCTTCATGAGATAGAAGAGATCCATTCAACTCTTCTAGGGTGAACTTAGATAGGTCTTTTGCTTCTTCTATGGCAGTCACTACCATAGCAAATTTCTTGGTGAGACATCGAAGAATATTTTGAACAACTATTTTTTGCTCTAATGGTTCACCATAGGTTTGGAATTGGGTCACAATACCCGAAACCCTAGTCATGAACTGATCCATAGTTTCTGACTCTTTCATCTTCAAACTTTCAAATTGAAGGCGTAGGGTTTGCAGTATTACTATTTTAAAATGATTGGTTCCCTTATAGGCCGATTCAAGCAGACTCCACGCTTGATGTGCGTAGGTAGAACCTGAGATCCGTGGGAAAATGGACTCCTCAATGCAACTTTCAATCATCCATGTGGATGTGAGATCTCGGTCTCAGCAAGCTTTGCGAGCATTCTTCTGAGCATTATTCATTGTGTCCAGAGAATCCGCTTCAGGTTCTTTAAACGCTATTTCAACCATATCCCAACATTTGTTGAGTTGCATAAATGTCTTCATTTTGATAGACCAAAATGCGTAGTTAGCTCCGGTTAGAACAGGTCTAGAGATCGACTTCAAAGAACTTGTATTAGCCATCGCATATGACTAAAACAAATATTTTCCCTTGCTTTTTTATTAAATAAAAAAAACTTTACTTAGCCTTGTTTTTTTTTTTGAATAAAAAAATAACCTTGCTTAGCATTTTTTATTAATATAAGAAAAAAAACCCTTGTTTTTTTTTATAAAATATATATATATATATATATATATATATATATATATATATAAATAGCACCGCTCCAAGTGATCGGGCAATGACCGGTGGGGGGGGGCGCGGTGCCCAAAATCGGTTCAAGGCTGGGAAGTTCACTACTTTTGCTAAACACAGACAGAGCGATGGTACCTCTTCTTGCCTCTTCAATATGTGCAGTGGCACCACTTTTCTCCTATGTGAAAGGAGTAGTGCCCAAGAGAGGTAACACTTTTTTTTTAAATAATGCCGCACGACCTTGCCATAATAAAAAAAATTCCTAAGTTAAGTTTCCTGGGTAACTCTATCTGGAACAAAGGAGATCTCTGGAAAACTCTGGCAATAGCTTCAAATGGATATCTCTTGCAAATAATGGAGATCTCTCGCAAACAATGGAGATCTTTTTTTTTTAATCAATGCAAATCAAAAAAAATATGGCAATAGCTTTAAATGGAGATCTCTGGCAAACGATGGAGATCTTTTTTTTTTTTTAAAATCAATGCAGATCAGATCAGAACTAAAAGAAATCTAGCAATAGCTTCAAAAACAGATTCAATAGCTGCTGCAGAGCTCCACATTTTTTTCAGGGTTAGACACAACCCAAATATCACTTATGGAAAAATAATAAAAAAATAGAATGTTGTAGCTCCGTAGGCAATAGATCCATGCTCCATAGAGTGCTTTCCACTATGTGAAAAGGATTACCCCAACAATGGAAATATCGAGTCGTAAGCTCTGATACCATGTGAAAGAATAGAATGAAGCAACAGAAGCACTACAGGCAGTTGATTTCCTTCTCATTATTAAGAGCAGATTAAAATTTAGGAAATAGAAAACAACAATACTATGGGCGAATACCACAGGTGAGTAAATACCGTGGGTTACCAAACTCACTAACTTAACTATGGATGAGATTACTCTCTTCAACAATAATTGACATTTTACGCATAAGAATGAGTCGCCTCTCAAGAGAAGTCAACATTGCATAGGGTTGTTCTGTCAGCTATACAAGAGTCGCTCATTGACAACATCAAACAAAAGACTCAGTTCTAGTATTAAATGTACCAATGAACGATGATTCTCAAAAGTCAAGGGAACTATTTGAATTACATTAATAAATAAAACTCTTTAATCGAGAACATCGCATCCTTGTTGCAGACTTCAAAATTCATAGTATTAAATGTTTTGTTTAATCAAAGTTGCGGTTCAAAGGAAAAATAGGTAAACAAGGTTACAATGCATTTTTTTTCATTTAAGGTGACCCCAATCCATGCTATCTAGAAAACAAAAGAATACAACACTTAATTTGGATTTATGTGAGGTGAAGGTCATCCAGTTCGACTCTGCTTAAATAGGTCAAACCTGCTTGACCTTCACCTCACCTCACATCACTTAATTTTGATTTATGTGAGGTGAAGGTCATCGAGTTTGGCTTTGCTTAATATTTAGGGTAAACCATGACTAGTTGTAGCCTTTATATAGAAAAAAAATAGTCGATAATTTTCTATCCAATACTGGAAATCAAGGGCTGAAAGAAGGTATCACATGGAATTGACTAAAAATACAGTTAAATGAAACCATATGCCTAAACTACAAGAAACATGTAGGGCGAAATAACCTTTGGGATAATATAATTCCTACTTCATCAGTACCATAATCCTATAGGTTATTGTTCAAGAATTGGTATTAGAATTCATATAGGTTCTCTTTGTCTTCCTTTTGTCACTTTAAGGCTTTTTCCACTTGATGTTGCTTCAGGGATTCTCCAAGGATCCGTTTACAACTTCATTATTGCTTCAAGAGACTTGTTTCACTTCATGTATAGATTTTTATTCACTTTGCACTAGCGTTGGTTGATGCTTTATAGGAAGTCCTAATAATACATTGGAGGAAGTCCCTAAAGACACATCAGAGGAATTCCCAAATGACACATCATATGAAGCTCTCATAAAACATCGAAGGAAGTTTTGTTTGCACATTGGAAGAAGATGCATCAAAGGAAGTTTTAATAGCAGATCATAGGAAGTCCCAAAAGACGCATTGAGGTTGTTATGATAGACGATCAAAAGAAGTCTTGAAAGACACACGGATTGAAGTTTTGATAGAACATCGAAGGAAATTCTATAATATGCATCAAAGGAAGTTGTCATAGCACGTTAAAATACCAAAAGGTGCAACAAAGAAAATTCTAATGACACATTGATAGAGATCTAGATAGAACATGAGAAAAGTTGATCTTGAAATCCTCCTTTTATGACTTTTCTATATTTTATTTAATTGAAATGAATCTATTTTATATATTAGTATTTTACATTTAATAATCTATCATTAAATTATATTGTACAAGATTTTCCATATTCTAAATTTAAATACTTTCATTCTTAAATAGAGTTACAAATCAAGTGAATAAAAACACATAAATATACAAAAATAATAATAAAAGTAAACATGACAATGCTATCACTTAAACAATCTCATAGCCTATTAAAGCTAAATAGGTATAAACAGAGTTATATATATTTTTAAACTAAATAAGTGTACACAAATTCATAAATAAATAGAAACCAATAATCCATCATCAGCGAGGAGCTGGGTCATGATTGAGATCTGCATGTGGGACAATCGATTTTACGAGTGAACCATTGGAAAATGCAATTTGAATGAAAGACATGGGTTCAATTCAATTGCTTTGCACTCTCTCCATTCGTTAACGCTTCGTAACAAACTGCCCACAACACTTCCTCATCCTTCGACCCGTTTTCCTCCCGGCGAATTACCACGTCTGGCAACGCATCAACTACTTCACAAGGACTTCTACTTACTTCATCTCTACGGAAATCGAGAGAATTGCCAATTCTGATAAGTTCAGGTCGGAAATTGAAGAGATAGGTATTATGCTCTACGTGTTGCATGATCTCATACCAACTGAATCGCGAGTTCCATATAACCTCGATGGAGACGAGGGATCCATTCTCCGATTGGCCTCTGTGAAACGAATTACAATTATATTCTCTGCCAATGTTAATGTTGCCAGATAATCTTCCCTGTCATTGTCATTTTCATTTTCATTGGCTTGAAGTATCAAGCTCCGACTTACGATCTATCCCCGCCATCCATCCTGCAATCCAGCAATATCTACATTTTCTGAGAAATTCTCTAATCCATTATCATTGACAATCAGACTCGATACTCTTTGTCGTCTATTTCCTTGATCTTCAACTCTGTTCATTTCACTGGTTGTGCCGGCCACGACTGAGTTCGAAATAACGTTTAGCTGGTCTTCCACACATGTTATAACCAAAATGAGAATTATGGATCTGTAATATTCCCTATCCTGCTACGCCAACTGATCTACTTCTTCCATTATTTCGAAATAACAGAATTCAATTATTATGGTAGAAAATGTGATGTTGGAAAGTTCACCACCGGGAGAGAGTGCATACAACTTCTTACTGATTTAGTGTTATAACAGTATAGATGGAAATCCTAGGTTTTATCAAGTTTGGAGTGAGATCAAATTTGAAAGGGTGTAAACTTCTTATTAACTATCTGAAAGGGTGTAAACTTCTTATTAAGTATTGCAATGAAAGAGCTATTGATTTGATTCAAACCAAAGGACACATCTTTCTATTTAAGGTGGACATATAATAATTTTATTATTAATATTTAATATTATTTATGGCCCACATATAATACTTTTTATTATTTTTATTTTGTTAGGAATTAACATTACAACATCTCCCTCATACATGGTTTTAAAACCATGTGCAAGGCCCTCCTAAAACCATGGGTTGTTTACGACAATGCTAACATTCTTTTTTGCTCATAATTCAATTTTTTATTTGTAATTATTTTGTTAGGTAGGAACATTACAACATCTTCCCCATATTGTGTTGCTTTTATCACATAAATTTTTTTGACATTTAAAATTCGATTTTTTTATTTTGTTAGTAACAAAGGTTAAAACATAATATCGACAAACGTTACAAGATCTTCCACATAACGTTACAAGATCTCCCTCATAATCGGTTGTAGAGGGTCTCTTGGCACAATAATAAGTTTAAATATGTTTCATGTAGTACTATATTATTTTTACCTTAGTGGGGAGCATCATCTTTCAAGTCGACACATTGTAATGGACCACCAATTTTCAGGAAAACACAAAAACATTTATAAAGTAAGAGTGGGATTATGAGAGGTTTATCTTAAAAAAAAATGTAATCCATTTTAATTCAATTTATTTCTTCATACGCTTCAGTACACTAAAGTATGTGTCTTGGATCAGACATAAAATAACTCAAAGCGTTCAGTGCAAAATATATATCTTGCCTGATATGTACTAAGTACATCAAGGAACCAATGAGTTGTCGATACATCGTAGGATCCACTAGATCTGAACTAGAAGTTGTCACGAGTAGCTTCTTTAGGTTGACACCATTGTTGTGGACATGAACTTACAGTCCATCATACCAAATATCTATAGCACATCAACTATATACTTTCCTTATGAGAGGAAAATATCATATCATGTCCATTCCATACCTCGAGACTAAGAAAATAATGCATAAAATCCAAGTTTTTCATCTCAAACTCAAACGAGAGCTCCCTCTTCCACCAACCTATATGTTGTTCCTACCTAGTAAGGAACAAGTCATCAACATATAGAACCAAGATCAACGAGTGGTTCTCAACAACCTTGAAGTGCATGTTGGGGCTAACAACGTTCATGGTGAAACTTAATCTATGAAGATAACTGTCAATCCTTGAATATTAAGCCCTTGGTGCTTGCTTAAGCCCATAAAAGTTATTCTTTAGTTTGTATACATGGGACTCCTTTTCATTAACAATAAAACCCTTTGGTTTCTTTATGTACACGTCCTCCTCAAATTTTCCATTAAGGAATGTGGTCTTCACATCCATCTGGTGAAGAGGCTTCCAACCCAAAACTAGAACAAGGTAAATAATAGCTCTAATAGAGTTGGACCTTGCCATGGGAGAAAATGTCTCATTGTAATCTATCCCTTGTTTTTTAGAGAGCCCATGAGCCAAGAACCTTGCCCTGTATTTTGCAATATTGTGATCAACTACATTTTTGAGCTTATAGATCCATTCGGAAGTCACCATAGACCACCCTTTCTGTTTCGGGACCACCTCCCACACATCGTTCTTCATGATGGATTTCCATTCTTCCATCATGGAATATCTCCTTACCTACTCCCTAGTAGACTCTTCATAGATGGAATCTTTTGCATCAATAATGTGGCTCGTAAGTGCAACATTTCACGAATATGTCTTTGGTTTCTTGCTCTCTATAAATGTACTTGATGGAGCTACATACTTATTTGCTTCTTGCGGAGTATTTTGTAACCTAACATTCCTCCTTTTAGTAGGAGGTGAATCTATATGCCTCTCAGTAGGCTCTACTAGATCCACAAGATCCAATTGATCTAAACTTTCATCAATATCCTCCGGTTGAACATGTTAACAGGGAGAGTCGAAATTGGAGTACTTATAGTGGGACCCTCATGTTCCTTCATTACTGTCTCAATGGGTAACTCTCTAAAACACTCCAATGCTTCATCCTCATGCAAAGTCACATCTCTGCTCACCTTAATGTACCTCTAACCTGAAACATAGATACCATAGGCCTTTGAGGTATCAATGTACCCGAGAAAAATACGCTTCTTTCTAGATGGCTCCATATCTTTCCTCTTTTCTTTTGGCACATGGATGTACACTAGAGATCCAAATATCCTCAATTGCCCATCTTCTTGCTTCTCACCAATGAAGGATTGTTCGGGAGTCCTCTCCCCTAATATGTGTTGGACCTAGGAAAATTAAGACAAAATTATACCAGAATTCTAGTTAGAAGACTAAAGTTTTAAATCACAAGAAAGGAAGGAGTTGTGATGAAAGGAGCTACAACAGGAGCAACTGCAATGGAAAGAACCACAATAGAAGAATAATAAAGAAATCAGAAAGAAAATTTTGACTAGTTTTGGAAAGAGTTAGTATACTAAAATATTTCTTTTACTAATAAAGCATGATTGTGTTTTTGGTCCAATAGTTCCTATTTTGAGATGTAACTGAATGTATCGAAATAGAAAGACATCTTGTCAACTGATAATTGTGAGTCAGTTGACAGTTGTATCAAGAATTGTAAAAGCCATAAGGCTTGTAAAATCATGAACCCAAGATGTGGGTGGGTTGGTCATGGTTTAGGCTGAGAGAAAAGAGAGTTGCCTAGAAAGAGTATCGAACTAGGCCGTGTGTGGATCGACGGTTGAGAGAAGAAGAGAAGAAATACGATAGACCCAAAACCGGAGAGCATGGGAGGAGATAAATATGTCTAAATTGTAAAGAATAACCAAATAAGAGTTTGCAATCTAAGTGCATAGACCAAAGGTGCTAACCTATTTCTCATGCTAGATGAAGAACACCTTTTTGGTTTTTCTCGAATGGGTTTCCACGTTAAATCTTTTCTTTATGTGTCCATGATATTTATGTTTATTTCAAGTGCATGCATGATGTAAATGAAGTGGATCAGATTATGTCACGTAGTATATGTTATAAATAAATCATATATGTGTGTGTCACATATCTAATATATTGAATATAAGATACTAATTTATGTTAAAAACTACAATATATGTCAGCAGATAAGTAAATAGTTATGTTGAGTGAATAAATAAGAACAAGAAGCATAATTCTCAATTTTGGTCGCGTGACTGGATAAAGTATTGTAAGGGTAAAAATACCCACATGACTGCAGAAACTTGGTTATCACAGTTCCCATAAGATATCCCGTGTGACACTGCATCTCAGTTGCAGGTGTTGCCGACAGAGTCCTGCTCTGTCGGGCCTATATCTTAGTCTTTGTCGATGAATGCGGGATCTACACCTATGTCGACTGAAAGTACACCAACAAATGGTTATGTTACCAAGACCGTGAATCATTCTTGTGGATATATGTTTTGGCATACAACGAAGTTGTAAATTCAATATTGTGTCGATTATAAGGCGCAAGAGTTTGCACGATAAGAAAGTGAAGAATCATGGTGGAACCTGATTGATTTGCTGGACCAATACCTTTACAAAGACATTCATGAAATTTTCTTTAGCATGTTTCCCATTGTATTGCATTAGTGGTTGTCGAAGCTAGCAACCCAGAAGAAATTTTTTTGAGGAGGAGAGCCGATAGAGTGGATCCCTGAGTTGATCCAACGGTTTAAAAGAACTAGTAATCCTATATCTAGGGCTGTTGATTTCTGGCTGAATAGTAATTTGGGAGGATATGTCACGAAAATTGCAGTTGATACGATAAAGTCATAGAACAAAACAAAAAGATAATTTTTTCAATGACCGAGAGGTCGTTCTATGAAATCTTTAAAATTATGAATTAAAACATTGGTGTGTGAAAAAGGGATTCTAAGAATGGAATCTGACGATTAAATATTTGTGCGCGTAGTCCTGGGATATGTCGCACAAAATATCATGACTAGAATGGGTGTAGATAAACTAAGATGTTTCCTGGTAATAGTGAAAGTGAACTATAAAGTGGATGCCTAAGGAGTGGAAAAATATTTTGGTTAGAAAAGAGAATAAGGACCATGACAACAAGAGAAAGTTGTAGTGCGACTAGAGGAGAGGAATATGAATTGGCGTTGCACCTTGACGAAGGATATTGCAACGAAGAAGAGAAGTAGCAGCTGATATCTGATGAATCCAAAGACTAAGAAACACAAGATCCACATCAATATTATGCCATACCTATGAGCCCTTGCACATCACTCAAGGTAAGATCAAGAAACACATCACCCATTGGTTTTGCTAATCCGACTAAGAGTAATAGTAGAACTAGTAGTCACAGAACTCCCACTACAGAAAGTTTTATTTCAATAGTACCAAGAATAATAGAATGTATGGGAACGATATAAAGTTTCCAATATTTAAAGTAAATGGGTTAGAAGACCCTAAGAAACATCGGTTTCTGTGCAAATCTGTATGGACCATATGACAGGTCCAAGACGAAGCCATAAACAAGGATCAGATGATCATGACCCTCAGAGGTCATGCATTCGATTGGTACATGAAATTCTCTATATTTCCCAAAAGAATTTCTTAGAAGACATTGGATCAGATACTAGAGTAGATCCAAATCCTAGGCTCTATCAAGCGCCGAGAGGGATCAAATCTCTCGAGCTGCAAACCTCTTATTAGGTATCCATTTGTAACAAACTTAAATAATAACAACAATATATATATATA
>LPNX010236600.1:49073-62811 GCA_001517045.1 Pseudotsuga menziesii
ATTAAAAATAAATAAATAAATAAATAAATAAATAAATTTCTTAATATTTTGATATGATTTTTTAAAAATTTTAGTAAAAATTTAGGTTTTAAAATAAAAATTTCAATTTTTAAATAGAAAAATTAAAATGTTTAATAAAAAATTAATTGTAATAAAAAAATTTAATTTATTCTTTTATTCTATAATTATTTTTAATATTTTAAATTAATAAATTTTGTATTCAATTTTTTTTTTTTTTAACATTGTTAAGTATGTTTTTTTTAAATGTTAACAAATAATTTGAAAACAAGATTTTTTAATTTTGTTTATTTTAATATGATTAAAAAAACATTTTATGGGTTTTTAAAATTTTGTAATTTTATACCAAAAATAAAATGGTGTGTTGATGGTAGCACAATTTTTCAAATAAGGGGTAAAATTAGCTACTAAATGGAACCTATAAAAAAAACAACTATTTAGAGTTATGGGCGTTGGTGTATAATGTGTTGCAACTTATAGGAATTATGTTGAAAGTCAAAGAGAGAGTTGCACTATTTTTCGAATAAAAGGTAAAATTAGCTACTAAATGGAAACTATAAAAAAACTACTATTTTGAGTTCTCCTCATGTTGTATAATGTGTTGCAACTCATGAGAATCATGTTGAAAGTCAAAGAGAGGGTTGTTTTAAAGAAACCCTAATTTATAATGTTGATTCATTTTGTGTACATCATCCTCTTTTGATTTTGAATCTTGCAAGTGAGTGATAAGAGTTTGGAGAGTTTCTTTGTTAATTATGATTGAGTCATCTACAACAATAAGTATTAAATCATTTATCAACTCTAATACTTATTTAGTTTGAGACTTTATGAGGATTGTTTGAGGCCTCTTTGTGGAGGTAGGTCCAAAGTATAATCAACTCGATCAAATTTAGGGATTCTTGCAACTATGCCTTTTACAAATAAAAAACAAAAGTGAAGGGTGTTTGTCGCAAGAGATAATGCACCCAAATATAATTAATGCAATTCAAATTTCCTTCAATTTGATACATTACAAAAAAAACACATACCAGTACGAAATATGCACTAGAGCTTACAAAAACAATAGTTTGCAAGTTACAATTTTGAATGTTGAATTAATGAATCTTCTATACCTAAGTTCTTGTGTGATGATGATTTTCTTTTGGACGAGACCAATGCATCTCCCATATTAATTGGCATCACTGAGTAATAAATTGAAAGGCAACTCAACAATAGAAATGTTGACCAAAAACACTTCTCAAGAATAAAGCTCCAAAGATTTAAACAATAATACCACTGTGAATCTAACAAAACTATTAGATACACCTTCAAAATTAATATGTTGAGATCCATTCCTATAGTTGCTACCAACCTCATAAAAGATAAAAGTCTTCAATTGAACATAATGTAGAAGTCTTCAAGAAGTTCAAAATATGTTGCAACAATCACCATTACAATAGGCTATGTTGCAATAGTTATGGGTTTGCAGTTTGTGGAGGCAATATGCAATACAAGAGGGATTTCACCAGCAATACTTTAAAATATTCAATAGTTAAGGTTTCTCCTTATATTCTAAGGAAAAAACAATACTAATCTCACGGGGACTGCACTTAGTGAACCTCTCACATAACACATACGATCGTGGGATATTAAAGAATACCCTTAATTTCTAGAGATATTGACCCAAACTTTGTTTGTTGAAACCCCCTCCCAATACTTAAAACCTCCTCCCCACCCCTTTTTATACCTCAATACTTATAAACCACCCTACCCACCCCCACCTTAAACCCCTCATCCCCCCAATACCTACAATATATTGGTTCAATTTTTGATAATTTTAAAACCCACAATATGAACTAACGTGATAGGATATTGGTCAACAAGTGAAGACCCCATGACTAATCTTCAACTAAATACAAAAAAATTGGAGTCAACCCGAATATGATATGTGTGTGTGAGAATAATTATCTCAATGCAATCTCAAGAAATGAAACATAAGTTTAAAGAATTATATTAAATTAAGAACAACTCACTACAATGGTTACCACTCACCCAACACACAACCAAATTATTTGCAGCTACACTGGTCTACATTTTCTATGTAGCACTAGTCAATAATCTTCAACGCACTCCAAGACAACTCACAAATTTCAATTGCACATGGAATACAGTGGTCTCCACTCCATGAACTTAGGAGGAACTTGGTTTCATGTTACACAACACAATTTATAACTTTAATACGGTGTCTCCAATGCATCTTTAGTTTCAGGTCATGGTCGAATTGAATGAAACAATAATTCATAGAGAAAGATGATATTTTCACAAACATTATTCAAAGTCACGAGGCAAGTCCCATCACATGCATCAACTCAAACATGTAGCAGCAATGTTTCTTCACTTGAAATCATTTAACGTTGGCACCCTACCATGGTAAAGATCCCACGTACCAATATACACCAGTGTTACCATATATTCTTTCAATGCAAAGATGGTCTTTATACTTATACATGATAGTCTTCAATGTAACTCCATTTGAAAGATACACAACCTCTAGGGTTCACGGTATACGCCATCAATGGTGAAGAAAAAACTAGGTTTCACTCACCATCTTCATCATTACAATTCGTTTCGATCTCTCCGGGCATCGACGAAGCTTTCAGAGGGGTTATTCACAAGCTGAGGTTTCATTTGCAACAACGAGCAAAGCAATGTTCACTTCAGAGGTAACTTTGTTAAATAATCACAAAACTCATTATTTAGATAAAAATCTAGACAACAAAATCTACTAGGGTAAGGTAAATAACCGATTTTCGGCACCAATTAACCCAAATTTTAAACTTGCTTAAACATTTACTTAGCTTATCTTCAAAAGGTTAAGAGTATGTATGTTATAAAACTGGTCACTATCTATGTTAGAAACAGGGTTTAGTCCCTAATTTAATAATTCATTCTTAATTAATAATTTTAGACTTTTATAGAGCCCTCGGCTCTTCCTATAGAGAGAAACACTTTAATAATTACTTGTGTAGAGAAACTAACAAGAGCGAGACTCAACTCTACTACCATTCTTATTTCAATAAGCAGCTTAACTAATGGAATACGCATGGAGATCGATCACTAGATATTTACTTACTAAAAATATTATTGTCATAATCAAGAGAAGTCGACATTGAGTAGGGTTGTTATGTCGGCTATACAAGAGTCGCTAACCGACAACATCAAACAAAAGACTCAGTTCTAGTATTACCATTAGATAGTGAAAGGTCCCTAGAATCATGCACCAATGAACGATGATTCCCAAAAGTCGAGGGAGATATTTGAATTCCATTAATAAATGAAACTCTTTAATCCAAAACACCACATCCTTGTTCCAAAGTTTAAAATTCACTGTATTAAATGTTTTGTTTAATCGAAGTTGCGGTTCAAAGGAAAAATATGTAAACAAGGTTACGAGGCAGTTTTTTTCTTTTAAGGTGAGGAAAATAAAAGAATACAACACTTAATTGAGATTTATTTGAGGTGAAGGTCCGAGTTCGGCTCCGCTTAAATAGGACAAACCTGCCTTCAACTCTCATCACTCTCATCTCATTAACAAATAATTCCTACTCCATCATTACCATATTATCTTTAAATAGGACAAACCTGCCTTCAACTCTCATCACTCTCATCTCATTATGGTACAAGAATTGGTATTAGAATTCAATCTCATCTCATTAACAAATAATTCCTACTCCATCATTACCATAATATCTTTAAATAGGACAAACCTGCCTTCGACTCTCATCACTCTCATCTCATTATGGTACAAGAATTGGTATTAGAATTCATGTAGGATCTCTTTGTCTTCATTTTTGTCACAACACTTTTAAGACTCAATAGTGACGTTAGGGAAAACTATGAAATTCGACTAGAGACAAGTTCAAGAGGATGTTATGGAAATGTTTGAGATCACATCAAAGACAATTTCAAGAGGACATTGGAGAAAAGTATGAGAGGATTTAAGAGAAAACTCTGAAGAAATTTTGAGAGAACAAAACAATAAACTCCCGAAATACACATTGGAGGAAGTCCCTAAAGACACATTGGATGAATTCCCAAATGACACATTATACCAAGCTCTCATAAAACATCGAAGGAAGTTCTAAGATGTGCAGAGGAGGAAGTTTTCATGTGCAGAGGAAGAAGTCCCAAAAGATGCATCAAAGGAAGTTTTAATAGAAGTCCCAAAACATCAAAAGATGCATCAAAGGAAGTTTTAATAGAAGTCCCAAAACATCATTAGAAGATCACAAGAAGTCCTGAAAGACACATGAGTTGAAGTTGTCATAGAATGTCAAAATACGAAATTCTAATGGCACATTGATAGAGATCTAGATATAACATGACGACAAAAGTAGATGAAAACCTCTTTTTAGACCTTTCCATACTTTATTTAATTGAAATGAATCTATATTTTATATTAGTATTTTACATTTAATAATCCATCATTAAATTATATTGTACAAGATCTTCCATAGTCTAAATTTAAATACTTTCATTTTTAATAGAGTAACAAATCAAATGAATAAAAACACTTAAATAAACAAAAATTATATTGTACAAGATCTTCCATATTCTAAATTTAAATATTTTCATTCTTAATAGATTAACAAATCAAATGAATAAAAACACTTAAATAAACAAAAATAATAAAGCATGCATGCGAGGTAAAGGCTAGAATCATAACCAGAGTTATATATATATATATTTTTTAAACGAAATAAGTGTAATAATATATATATATATATATATATATATATATATATATATATTTAAACGAAATAAGTGTAAACAAATTCATAATAATAGAAACTAATAATCCATCATCAGCGAGGAGCTGGCTCATTGTTGAGATCTGCATGTGGGACAATCTATTTTACGAGTGAACCATTGGAAAATGCAATTTGAATGAAAGATATGACTGCATTTCAATTGTTTTGCACTCTCTCCATTCGTTAACGTTTCGTAACAAACTGCGCACAACTCTTCCTCGTCCTTCCCGTTTTCCTCCCGGCGAATTATCACGTCTGGCAACGCATCAACTACTTCACGAGGACTGCTACTTACTTCATCTCTACAAGAATTCCCAATTCCGATAAGCACTGGTCGGAAAGTGAAGCGATAGGTATTATGCTCTAAGTGTTACATGATCTCACGTCTACTGAATCGGGAGTTCCATATAAGCTGGATGGAGACGAGGGATCCATTCTCCGATTGGCGGTAATCCTCTGTGAAACGAATTACAATTATATTCTCTGCCAATGTTAATGTTGCCAGATAATCTTCTGTGTCATTGTCATTTTCATCTTCATTGGCTTGAAGTATCAAGCTGCGACTTACGATCTCTCCCCGCCATCCATTTTCTGAGAAATTCTCTATTCCATTATCATTGACAATCAGACTCGATACCATTTGTCGTCAATTTTGTTGATCTTCAACTCTGTTCGGTTAACTGGTTGTGCCGGCGACGACTGAGTTCGAAATAACATTTAGCTGGTCTTCCACACGTCTAATAACCAAATCGAGAACTATGGATCTGTAATATTGCCTATCCTGCTCGGCCAACTGATCTACTTCTTCCATTATTTCGAAATAGCAGAACTCAGTTATTATGGTAGAAAATGTGACGTTAGAAAGTTCACGAGGAAAAGGTGATGTTTGAAAGTTCACCACATGAAAGAGAGTGCATACAACTTTTTACTGATTTAGTGTTATAAATAGATTCAAATCCTAGGCTCTATCAAGCTTGGTAAGATATCAAATCTCTAAGGTGTAAATCTCTTATTAAGTATTGCACACTCAAAAAGCTATTGATTCATTGAAACCAAAAGACACATCTTTTCATTTAAGGTAGACATATAATATTTTTATTATTAATATTTAATATTATTTATGACCCACATATAATATTGTTCTGTTTGTTAGGAAGGAACTTTACAATAGCTCCCTCATACATGGTTTTACAACCATGTTTAAGGCCCTCCTAAAACCACAGGTCGTTTAGGAGGCCTTGCACATGGTTTTAAATCCATTTGCAAGGCCCTTCTAAACCATGTACAATAAAACCATGGGTTGTTTAGGATAAGGCCAACATTGTTTTTGTTTCAATTTTTTATTTTTAATTATTTTGTTAGGTAGGCCAACATCGTTTTTGCTGATAATTCATTTTTTTATTTTTAATTATTTTGTTAGGTAGGAACATTACAACATCTCCCCCATATTATGTTGTTTTTGTGGCATACATTTATTTATGAGCATAATTAAAATTTTATTTTTTATTATTTTTGTTAGTAACTTACTTATTTATATCCCACATTTTACTTACTTTTTCTTTCAATGTAGTCACTATGTTCCATCTTTGAAGCTTATCTAGGCATATATAATGAATATATTTCTTACGATGTTGTGATCTTCTCATCTCTCATTGTTACATGGGCATATGCTAGAGTTATTCCTCAAAGGCGTGGCCAATCTCTTGAGGAGACCCCATATCTCATCCATGTTGAAGACCAAGAGTAGGATTACAACAAACATCCTCCACCTAGACCATAATGGTCTACATCTTAGATCCTCATGATCCAAGTTTCCTTCGACTCAGTTAAAGAATCCTCGACACATAAAGATGACATTGGAGAATGTATGGAAACACTATCTACCTCGACACAGAAGGCTCAACTCCCCAAGTTTCCTTGTACTCAGTCTAGGAAACCTTTACACACAAGGCTGACTTGGAGAATAACTCATGATGTTGCAAATATCAATACTCTCTCTCATCAAGGGAGGGATTCTCTTCCATGCCAAGCTTATCTTGAAAGTACACTAACTTCCTTAATGACAAATTATTGGTCAACACGTATGCTATATGTTCGTCTTTTGGAATTTAATGTAGTCTTGATGCACCTCTCTAGACCATATTTTTGATGAACTGGTATCTCATCTAAATGTTCTTTGACATGTCATGGAACATCGGTTTCTCTGACAGCTTCATACAACTTTTTTTATAACAATGAATGACAGTCATCTCAAGCATATGACCAAACAACTCAACAAGTATCTTTCTAAGCCACATTGATTCTCAGTAGGAATCATTGGTTGTTATATATTCTGCCTCTGTAGTACTTTGGCATATGAAGCCCTACTTCTTGCTGGACTAGGATATCATGGCTGAACCAATGTTCAAACAATACCTAGATGTACTCTTCTAGTCCAATACACTACCTACCCAATTACAATTAGTATATCGATACAACATTACTCCACCATTGCAAGTGTATATGATCCCATAAGCTACAGTTCCATGGACTTATTTAAGCACATGTTTGGCAGCAACCCAATGTATGTGTCTTGGATCAAACATAAACTCACTCAAAGCATTCAATCAAAAATATATATATGTTCTTCTATGTACTAAGTACATCAAGGAACGAATGAGTTGTCGATACAGCATAGGATCCATTAGATCTGAACTAGAAGTTGTCTCGAGTAGCTTCTTTATGTTCGACATCATTTTTGTGGACATGAACTTATAGTCCATCATACGAAATATCTATAGCATATCAACTATATACTTTCCTTGTGAGAGGAAAATATCCTATCATGTCCACTCGCATACCTCGAGACTAAGAAAATAATGCATAAAATCAAAGTTTTTCATCTCAAACTCAAACGGGAGCTCCCTCTTACATCAACCTATATGTTGTTTGTCCCTAGTAAGGAACAAGTCATCAACATATAGAACCAAGATCAACGAGTGGTTCCCAACAACCTTGAAGTAGATGTTGGGGTTAACAACATTCATGGTGAAACTTAATCTCTGAAGATAACTCCCAATCCTCGAATATCATGTCCTCGGTGCTTGCATAAGCCCATAAATGTTATCCTTTAGTTTGTATACATGGGAATCCTTTTCATTAACCATCAAACCCTTTGGTTTCTGTATGTACACCTCCTCCTCAACTTTTCCATTAAGGAATGTGGTCTTCACATCCATTTGGTGAAGCTTCCAACCCAAAACTGCAACAAGGTAAATAATAGCTCTAATAGAGTTGTACATTTTCATGGGAGAAAATGTATCATCATAATCTATCCCTTGTTTTTTAGAGAGCCCACGAGCCAAGAAAATTGCCTTGTATTTTTCAATATTGTGATCAACTACATGTTTGAGCTTATAGATCAATTTGGAAGTCACCATAGACCACCCTTTCTATTCCGGGACCACTTCCCACACATCGTTCTTCATGATGGATTTGTATTCTTCCATCTTGGAATATCTCCTTAACTACTCCCTAGTAGACTCTTCATAGATGGAAGGTTTTGCATCAATAATGTGGCTCATCAGCGCAACATATCTTGAATATGTATCTGGTTTCTTGCTCTCTCTGAATGAACTTGATGGAGCTACATACTTATCTACTTCTTGCAGAGTCTTTTGTAACCAAGCATTCCTCATTTTAGTAGGAGATGAATCTCTAGGCCTCTTATTAGGCTCTACTGGATCCACAACATCAACTCGATCTAAAGGTTCATCAATATCCTCCAGTTGAACATGTTAAGAGGGAGAGTCAGAACTAGAGTACTTACAGTGGGACCCTCCTCCAATACTTCGTCCTCATGGAAAGTCACATATCTTCTTACATTAATGTATGTCTGACCCGAAACATAGATATTATAGGCCTTTGAATTATCAATGTACCCAAGAAAAATACGCTTCTTTCTAGCTGGCTCCATCTTTGTCCTCTTTTATTTTGGCACATGGATGTACACTAGAGAACCAAATATCCTCAATTGTCCATCTTCTTGCTTCTCAGCAATGAAGGATTTTTCAGGATTCTTCTCCCCTAATATGTGTTTGCCCTAGGAAAATTAAGACAAAATTATACCAGAATTCTAGTCATAAGACTAAAGGTTTTGGTCACAAGAAAGGAAGAAGTTGCGACAAAAGGAGCTCCAATGGGAGACACTGCAATGAAAAAAACACAATAGAAGAGGAATAAAGAAGTTAAAAAAGAAGTGTTCAACTAGGTTTAGAAAGAGTTAGTTAGACTAAAAGCTTTATTTTAGTAATAAAGCATAATTGTCTTTTTTGTCCAATAGTTCCTATTTTGAGATGTAACCGAATGTATTGAAATAGAAAGACATCCTGTCAACTGATAATTGTGAGTCAGTTGACGATTGGATTAAGACTTGTAAAGTACATAAGGCTTGTAAAATCATGAACCCAAGATGTGGGTGGGTTTTTCTTCATTTAGGTTAAGAGAGAAGAGAGTTGCTTAGAAACAATATTGATCCAGGCCATGTGCAAATCAACGGTTGAGAGAAGAAGAGAAGAAATACAATAGACGCAAACCCAGAGATCATGAGAGGAGAGAAATATGTATGAATTGTAAAGAATATCTAAAAAAGAGTCTGCAAGCTGAGTGTGCAAAACAAAGGTGATAACCTGTTTTTCATGCCAGATGAAGAGAACCTTTGTGGTTTCTCCCGAATGGGTTTCCATATTAAATATTGTCTTTGTGTGTCTGTCATATTTATGTTTATGTCAAGTGCATGCATGATGTGAATGAAGTGGATATGATTATGTCACGTAGTATCTGTCCTGAATAAATCATATATATGTGTGTTGCATATATAATAGATTGAATTTGAGATAATGCCTTATGTTAAAAACTACAACATATGTGAGTGGATAAGTAGATTGTTACCTTGAATGAATAAACAAGAGCAAGAAGAATAATTCTCGGGTTTGGTCGAGTGACTAGATAATGTATTGTAAAGGTAAAAATAACCACGACTGCAGAAAACTTGGTTCTGGCAGTTCCCATAAGATATCCTGGGTGATGCTGCATCTACATTGCAGGTGTTATTGAGAAAGTCCTTCTCTGTCAAGACGATATCTTAGGATTTGTTGATGAATGTGAGATATGCACTTGATTCGACCAAAAGTATGCCAACAAATGGTTATGTTACTGATATCATGATTCATTCTAGTGGGGATATTTTTTAGCATACAACGAAGCCGTAAATTCAAGATTGGGTCGATTATAAGCCACTAGAGTTTGCACAAGAAGAAAATGAAGAATCATGGTGGAACCTAACTGAGTGGTTGGACCCATACCTTTACAAATACATTCATGAAATTGTCTTTAGCATATTTATCATTGTATTGCATAAGTGGTTGTCGAAGGTAGAAACCCTGGAGAAAAAATTCCGAGGAAAGTCGATAGAGTGGATCCATGAGTTGATCGAGCGGTTGAAAAGAACTAGTAATCCTATATCTAGGGATGTTGATTTCTGGTTCAATAGTAATTTGGGAGGATATGTCATGAAAATTTCAGTTGATACAATAAAGTCACATAAGAAAACAAAAGGAGAATTTTTCGAATGACAAGGAGGTCAATATCTGAAATATTTAAAATTATGGATTAAGATGTTGGTGTGTGAAAATGGGATTCTGAGAATGGAATCCGACAAGTAAAAATTTGTGCGTGGAGACCTAGGATATGTCGCAAGAAAGATCGTGACCAGAATGGGTGGAGATAAACTAAGATGTTCCTTGGTAATAGTGAAAGTGAACTATAAGTGGATGCCTAAGGAGTGGAAAAATATTTTGGTCAGAAAATAGATGAAGGACTATGACAACAAGAGGAAGATGCAGTGTGAATGGAGGAGAGGACTATGAATTGGTGAAGCACCTTGACGAAGGATCTTGCAATGAAGAAGAGGAGTACCAGCTAATATCGATGAAGCCAAACTGTAAGAAACAATATTCATTTCAATATTATGGCATACATATAAGCCCTTTGCACATAAATCAAGGTAAGATCGAGAAAGACATCACCTACGGGTTTTGCTAATCCAACTAAGAGTAATAGTAGAACTAGCAGTCATGAAAATCCCACTAGCGAAAGTTTTAATTCAACAATAAAAAGAATAACATAATGGCTTGGAACGATTTAAAGTTTTCAATATTTAAAGGAAATGGGTTAGAAGACCCTGAGAAACATCAGTTTCTATGAAAATCTGTATTGACCATACAATGGGTCCAAGACGAAGCCATAAAGAAAAATCAGATGATCATGACCCTCATAAGTCATGCACTCGACTGATACATGAAATTCTCTATATTTCCTACATGAATTGCTTAGAAAACATTGGATCATATATGGACAAGATTAATAGATGATTTTATGAAATCGAAATCCAAGTGGTAGTGCATTGAGTAGTTGAAAGAAAGTAAATAGTTACCTACAAATTTTGTTTGGTACTTTAACCAAAGATTCAAGGCTTTGATGGCCATTGTAAGTTTTCTAATGTCAGAGGTCCATCTCAAAGAATGGTTTATGGAAGTCATGTTGCCACGTATCTATGTCCCATTAACGCAGTAGAAAATCCTATCTCAGAGCGAGGCTCTGGAATCGTCTATGAAATTAGAAGCCTCAACGATTGGAGAAACTAGTGCAGGAATGATGCAAATCTTTTCACAACTAGCCAACCTTACACTGCAACTTCATGATATTAAGAAAGGAAGGAAGTACAAGAATAACTATGGTGTACCAAAGGAAAAACGGAAGGAAATCATAAATATAACTTCCCAACGCTTATGAATTATGTCCCATCGAAAGCACCAAATCTGATGAATATACAAGGAATTCCTTATTGTCTGGTATGTTACTAACTAGTGGACATTAGTCAGAAGAATGCTTATACTTACAGAAAATCGTAAGCAGGTCATCTAGTTTATACTGTAATTTTTGTTGGCATGTGGGCCACGACGAGAAACATTGCAGAGCATATAAGCTGCTGCAAGAGAAAAAAAATTGAAATGTACTTGGTGAAGAGCGATGAACATATGCAGGATGAGTGAGGTCATGCTTAATTTCATTAGAAAAAGTACTCATAGAACTAATATCCACAGTACCAGTACCCGCATAACCAATATCCACCGAACTAGTACCTGCAACAACAATATCCTCAACCTAGGAGTGGAATTTTTAGAGGAAGAGGAGGTGGATTTGGTTGTGGAAGAGGCCAAGTGATATGTTATAATTGCAGAAAAACTTGACACTTTTCCAAGGACTACACAAATCCTACTACGACATGTTCATATTGTAAATATTTTTACCATACTGTCAAAAGAGTGCCATTAGTTGATTGGGAAATGGAAGGCAAAGAATGTAGGAAATCAAAATCCATGTGAAGATCCCAACCCAAACGTACAAAATATATATGTTGAACCAAGGGAAAAAAATATTGTTGTGGTGACAAGAAGAGGTGTTGTGACCGAGCTGATCAAGAAGCATCGTATGGACAACTGTGAGTGTGACTAGCAACACAAAATAAAGTACCAATCGATGTCCACAAATAAAGTACCAATCAACGCCCACAAATAAAAGCTACGACATCTCCCACTCCACCAGCGTCGTAGAGGTCTCTGTTCCAACCACTATCATGTCCGATACATATTATACAAACGCTCAAAAGAATCAAAAAATAATAAAATACAAATCTATGAAAGACCATGCAGACAATTTTTTTGTAAGTGCAGCTTGCTAGAGTGATTTCTTTGACTCTGACTCGACTCAGCTTCAGCTGCGAATCGTCGGCCTATTGCCGAAGAACGTCCACCATATCCAAGTCGCATCATAATTCTCCGCACCCTTCCTTTGCTTGTCATGCTCTTCCACGACTTCCTCTATGAAAACATCTAACCGCATTCCCAACCTCTTCATACACCCCATGTAACCCTACCGATCTAGCCAACCTAGCCATGGTATAAAGTATCTAATATTAAAACCGGTTCAACACGAACATCTCGTTCATAATATCCATGAATTCCTCTGGGCTGATCTTGTTCCCCACGTCCTTGTCCAAATACCTTCTTCCCAACACCATATGGGAAATTATATTATTCCTCAAAGTAGAAGTCTCTTCCCTAATTTCTACACGGAGACTCCACTAGTAGGTTTTGAACACAAAACCTAGCATTCGGGCTACCTCTTATGCTCTGATGTACTCGAAGGAGTCAAGGAGCTTGGCACTGAAGAGCTCCAAGAGGCATATTTTTTTGGCAAGGCATAAGTACTCTCTGTAAGGACACCACGTGATATTGGAGTTGTTGTAGATCACGTATTTCCCGGCTACGAGCCATGGTCAAGACGATAATGTAAGGTCATACATCTTGAAAAAATATCAGGCCATCTCAGCCAAAGAGATGACCACGTAGGGCATTGATCCGAGTCTCATATACATTATAGGGACGCATGTTTTGGAGAGTCGATCTACGGACCTATGGGATAGTTTGCCCATGAGATTCAAGTTCCCGATTATGGGCCAAGGAGGGGGACTGGGGGACAGTTTGAGAGATGAATGAAATCGTTTGTAGATCAAGTAAGCTGATACGATGGCCAACACTAGGTAGTTGAGCATTGGAACATATAGAAGAGCAAATGCTGACTGTAAATCCATGGAAAAAGCAAAAAAAATGCAGCTAGTGAAACTCTTGTTTAGCTCTGGAGCCCCCTGCGGTGCCCATCGAGCACCCACTCGATGCCAAGCATCGATTTGTTATTTGATGGGCACCCGCAGGGGTGCGAGGGCTAAATTAATGCACGGGGGTGGAGGGAAGGTGGAAGTCACGCGTGGGGGAGGGGAGAGGGGGACAAGGGAGCGATGAGGAGTGGAGAGGGGGTGGTGGGGGAGGGAG
>LPNX010236600.1:62844-124047 GCA_001517045.1 Pseudotsuga menziesii
GAAAGGGGTTGTGAGGAGTGAGGAGGGGAGCAAAGGACAGAAATGGGTGAGGGTAGTTAAGGTTTAGTTAGGTTTTTTTATCTTATTTTTTGTTTAATTTTTCAATTCTAATACTTTTTTTTTCAAAAAATTTCACATTTGTTTTTCAAAAAAATTTAAATTTAAAGAAAAAAATAGAATTCAAATATTTTTTATTTCTTAATATTTTAATATGATTTTTTTAAATTAAAAAAAAAAAAATTTAAATTTCGTAATATTTTAATATGATTTTTTAAAATTTTAAAAAGAAATTAAAACTTATTTATTTTAATAAAAAAATTAAATTTATTCTTTTATTCTATAATTATTTTTAATATTTTAAATTTATAAATTTTGTATTCAATTTTATTTTTGAATTTTAACATTGTTAAATATGTTTTTTTGAAATGTTAACAAATAATTTGAAAACAAGATGTTTTAATTTTGTTTATTTTAATGTGATTAAGAAAATATTTTATTGGTTTTTAAAAATTTGTAATTTTATATCAAAAATAAAATGGTTTGCTAATGGTAGCACAGTTTTTCGAATAAGGAGTAAAATTAGCTACTAAATGGAACCTATAAAAAAACAACTATTTAGAGTTCTCTGCATTGTATAGTGTGTTGCAACTCACAAGAATTATGTTGAAAGTCAAAGAGAGGGTTGCACTATTTTTCGAATAAAAGGTAAAATTAGCTACTAAAGGGAACCTATAAAAAAACTACTATTTAGAGTTCTCCTCATGTTGTATAATGTGTTGCAACTCATGGGAATCATGTTGAAATTCAAAGAGAGGGTTGTTTTAAACAAACCCTAATTTATAATGTTGATTCATTTGGTGTACATCATCCTCTTAGGATTTTGAATCTTGCAAGTGAGTGATAACAGTTTGGAGAGTTTCTTTGTTAATTATGATTGAGTCAACTACAACAATAAGTATTAAAGCATTTATCAACTCTAATACTTATTTAGTATGAGACTTTATGAGGATTGTTTGAGGCCTGTTTGTGGAGGTAGGTCCAAAGTATAATCTACTCAATCAAATTTAGGGATTCTTGCAACTATGCCTTTTACAAATAAAATCAAAAGTGAAGGGTGTTTGTCCTAACAGATAATGCACCCAAATATAATTAATGCAATTCAACTTTCCTTCAATTTGATACATTACAAAAAAAAGACATACAGGTACAAAATATGCACTAGAGCTTACAAAAACAATAGTTTGCAAGTTACAATTTTGAATGTTGAATTAATGAATCTGCTATACCTAAGTTAGTTTGTGATTATGATTTTCTTTTGGACGAGACCAATGCATCGCCCATTTTAATTACCAATTAATTGGCATCACTGAGTTATAAATTGAAAGGCAACTCAACAATAGAAATGATGACCAAAAGCACTTCTCAAGAATAAAGCTCCAAGATTTAAACAATAATACCGCTGTGAATCTAACAAAACTATTAGATACACCTTCAAAATTAATATGTTGAGATCCATTCTTATAGTTGCTACCAACCTCATAAAAGATAAAACTCTTCAATTGAACATAATGTAGAAGTATTCAAGAAGTTCAAAATATGTTCCAATAATCACCATTACAATAAGCTATGTTGCAATAGTTATGGATTTTGCAGTTTGTGGAGGCAATATGCAATACAAGAGGGATTTCACCAGCAATACTTTAAAGTATTCAATAGTGAAGGTTTCTCGTTATATTCTAAGGAAAAAACAATACTAATCTTTAACTAAATTAAAAAAAAAATGGAGTCAAGCCCAATATGATATGTCTGTGAGAGAATAATTATCTCAATGCAATCTCAAGAAATGAAACATAAGTTTAAATAATTATATTAAATTAAGAACAACTCACTACAATGCTTACAACTCACCCAACACACAACCAAATTATTTGCAGCTACACTAGTCTACATTTTCTATGTAGCACTAGTCAATAATCTTCAACGCACTCCAAGGAAACTCACAAATTTCAATTGCACATGGAATACACTGCTCTCCACACCATGAACTTAGGAGGAACTTGGTTTCATGTTACACAACACAATTTATAACTTTATTACGGTGTCTCCAATGCATCTTTAGTTTCAGGTCATGGTCGAATTGAATGAAACAATAATTCATAGAGAAAGATGATATTTTCACAAACATTATTCAAACTCACGAGGCAAGTCCCATCACATGCATCAACTCAAGCATGTAGCAACAATGTTTCTTCACTTGAAATCATTTAACGTTGGCACCCTACCATGGTAAAGATCCCACGTACCAATATACACCACTGCTACCATATATTCTTTCAATGCAAAGATGGTCTTTATACTTATACATGATAGTCTTCAATGTAACTCCATTTGAAAGATACACAACCTCTAGGGTTCACGGTATACGCCATCAATGGTGAAGAAAAAACTAGGTTTCACTCACCATCTTCATCATTACAATTCGTTTCGATCTCTCCAGGCATCAACGAAGCTTAGATAATTACAAAACTCATGATTTAGATAAAAATCTAGGCAACAAAATCTACTAGGGTAAGGTAAATAACCGATTTTCGGCACCAATTAACCCAAATATTAAACTTGCTTAAACATATACTTAGCTTCAAAAGGTTAAGAGTATGTATGTTATAAAACTATTCATTATCGATGTTAAAAACAGGGTTTAGTCCCTAATTTAATAATTCATTCTTAATTAATAATTTTAGACTTTTATAGAGCTCTCGGCTCTTCCTATAGAGAGAAACACTTTAATAATTACTTGTGTAGAGAAACTCACAAGAGTGAGACTCAACTCTAAGCAGCTTAACTAATGGAATACGCATGGAGATCGATCACTAGATCTTTACTTACTAAAAATCTTATTGTCATAATCAATATTCTATGCATAAGAACGAGTGGCCTCTCAAGAGAAGTCAACACTGAGTAGGGTTGTTATGTCGGCTATACAAGAGTCGCTGACCGACAACATCAAACAAAAGACTCAGTTCTAGTATTACCATTAGATAGTGAAAGGTCCCTAGAATCATGCACCAATGAACGATGATTCCCAAAAGTCAAGGGAAATATTTAAATTCCATTAATAAAAGAAACTCTTTAATCCAAAACATCACATCCTTGTTCCAGAGTTCAAAATTAACAGTATTAAATGTTTTGTTTAATCGAAGTTGCGGTTCAAAGGAAAAATATGTAAACAAGGTTACAATGCAGTTTTTTTCTTTTAAGGTGAGGCCAATCCATGCCATCTAGAAAATAAAAGAATACAACACTTAATTTAGATTTATTTGAGGTGAAGGTCCGAGTTCAGCTCCGCTTAAATAGGACAAACCTGCTTTCAACTCTCATCTCATTAACAAATAATTCCTACTCCATCATTACCATAATATCCTTAAATAGGACAAACCTGCCTTCAACTCTCATCACTCTCATCTCATTATGGTACAAGAATTGGTATTAGAATTCACTCTCATCTCATTAACAAACCTTCCTTCAACTCTCATCACTCTCATCTCATTATGGTACAAGAATTCGTATTAGAATTCATGTAATGTAGGATCTCTTTGTCTTCCTTTTTGTCACAACACTTTTAAGACTCAATAGTGACGTTAGGGAAAACTATGAAATTCGACTAGAGACAAGTTCAAGAGGATGTTATGGAAATGTTTGAGATCACATCAAAGACAATTTCAAGAGGACATTGGAGAAAAGTATGAAAGGATTTAAGAGAAAACTCTGAGGAAATTTTGAGACAACAATACAATAAACTCCCGAAATACACATTGGAAGTTCTAATAGCACATTGGAGGAAGTCCCTAAAGACACATTGGATGAATTCCTAAATGACACATTATACCAAGCTCTCATAAAACATCGAAGGAAGTTCTAAGATGTGCAGAGGAAGAAGTTTTGATGGCACATTGATGTGCAGAGGAGGAAGTTTTGATGTGCAGAGGAAGAAGTCCCAAAAGATGCATCAAAGGAAGTTTTAATAGCACATCATTAGAAGATCACAAGAAGTCTTGAAAGACACATGAGTTGAAGTTTTGATAGAACATTGAAGGAAATTCTATAACATGTATTAGACGAAGTTGTCAAAATAGGAAAAGGAGCAACAAAGGAAATTCTAATGGCACATTGATAGAGATCTAGATATAACATGAGAAAAGTAGATGAAAACCTCTTTTCATGACTTTTCCATACTTTATTTAATTGAAATGAATCTATTTTATATATTAGTATTTTACATTTAATAATCCATCATTAAATTATATTGTACAAGATCTTTCATATTCTAAATTTAAATACTTTCATTGTTAAATAGAGTAACAAATCAAATGAATAAAAGCACATAAATAAACAAAAATAATGAAGCATACATGCGAGGTAAAGGCTAGAATATTAAACACAGTTATATATATATTTTAAACGAAATAAGTGTAAACAAATTCATAAATAAATAGAAACTAATAATCCATCATCAGCGAGGAGCTGGCTCATGGTTGAGATCTGCATGTGGGACAATCGATTTTACGAGTGAACCATTGGAAAATGCAATTTGAATGAAAGACATGGCTGCATTTCAATTGTTTTGCACTCTCTCCATTTGTTAACGTTTCGTAACAAACTGCGCACAACTCTTCCTCGTCCTTCCCGTTTTCCTCCCGGCGAATTATCACGTCTGGCAACGCATCAACTACTTCCTGAGGACTGCTACTTACTTCATCTCTACGAGAATTCCCAATTCTGATAAGCTCAGGTCGGAAAGTGAAGCGATAGGTATTATGCTCTACGTGTTGCATGATCTCACGCCAACTGAATCGGGAGTTCCATATAAGCTGGATGGAGACGAGGGATCCATTCTCCGATTGGCGGTAATCCTCTGTGAAACGAATTACAATTATATTCTCTGCCAATGTTAATGTTGCTAGATAATCTTCTGTGTCATTGTCATTTTCATTTTCATTGGCTTGAAGTATCAAGCTGCGACTTACGATCTCTCCCCGCCATCCATCCTGCAATCCAGCAATATCAACATTTTCTGAGAAATTCTCTAGTCCATTATCATTGACAATCAGACTCGATACCCTTTGTTGTCTATTTTCTTGAGCTTCAATTCTGTTCGTTTCACTGGTTGTTCCGGCCACGACTGAGTTCGAAATAACATTTAGCTGGTCTTCCACACGTCTAATAACCAAATCGAGAACGATGGATCTGTAATATTCCCTATCCTGCTCGGCCAACTGATCTACTTCTTCCATTGTTTCGAAATAACAGAACACAGTTATTATGGTAGAAAATGTGACGTTGGAAAGTTCACGTGGAAAATGTGAGGTTTGAAAGTTCACCACCTTTCAAGAGAGTTCATACAACTTCTTACTGATTTAGTGTTATAAATAGATCCAAATCTTAAGCTTTATCAAGCTGGCAAGAAATCAAATTTGGAAAGTGCAAATTTCTTATTAAATATTGCACTTTTGATTGATTCAAACCAAAAGACACATTTTTTCATTTAAGGTCGACATATAATATTTTTATTATTAATATTTAATATTATTTATGGCCGACATATAATACTGTTTTTTTTGTTAGTTAGGAACTTTACAATAGCTCCCCCATACATGGTTTTACCACCATGTTTAAGGCCCTCCTAAAACCATGGGTTGTTTAGGAGGCCTTGCACATGGTTTGAAAACCATTTGCAAGGCCCTCCTAAACCGAGTACAATAAAACCATGGGTTGTTTAGGAGGCCTTGCACATGGTTTTAAAACCATTTGCAAGGCCCTCCTAAACCATGTACAATAAAACCATGGGTTGTTTAAGAGGCCTTGTACATGGTCTGAAAACCATTTGCAAGGCCCTCCTAAACCCTGTACAATAAAACCATGGGTTGTTTAAGAGGCCTTGCACATGGTCTGAAAACCATTTGCAAGGCCCTTCTAAACCCTGTACAATAAAACCATGGGTTGTTTAAGAGGCCTTGCACATTATTTTAAAACCATTTGCAAGGCCCTCCTAAACCGTGTACAATAAAACCATGGGTTGTTTAGGATAAGGCCAACATTCTTTTTGCTGATAATTCAATTTTTTTTATTTTTAATTATTTTGTTAGGTAGGAACATTACAACATCTCCCCCATGTTATGTTGCTTTTTGACAGAAACTTATTTTGCCCGATAATTAAATTTTTAAGCTTTTATTGTTTTGTTAGGTAGAAACATTACAACATATCCCCCATATTATGTTGTTTTTGTGGGAGACATTTATTTAGGTGGATAATTAAAATTTTATTTTTTATTATTTTTGTTAGTAACCTACTTACTTATATCCCACATTTTACTTACTTTTTCTTTCAATATAGTCTGTATGTTCCATCTTCGAAGCTCATCTAGGCATATATAATGAATATATCTCTTACGATGATGTGATCTTCTCACCTCTCATTGCTACATGGGCATATGCTAGAATTATTCCTTAAAGGGGTGGTCAATATCTTGAGGAGACCCCATATCTCATCCATCTTGAAGACCAAGACTAATAGTACATCACACATCCTCCACCTAGACCATAATGGCCTACATCTTAGACCATCATGATCCAAGTCATACACTCTCCAAGTTTCCTTAGACTCAGTTAAAGAAGCCTCGACACATAAAGATGACATTGGAGAATGTATGGAAACATTACCTACCTCGACACACAAGGATAAACTCCCCAAGTTTCCTTGGACTCGCTCTCAAAAACCTTTACACACAAGGCTGACTTGGAGAATGACTCATGACGTTGCAAATATCAATACTCTCTCCCATCGAGGGAGGCATTCTCTTCCATGCCAAGATTATATTGGAAGTACACTAACTTCCTTAAGGACAAAATCTTGGTCAACATGTCTGTTATATGTTTGATTCTTGGAATGTAATGTAGTCTCACTGCACCTCTCTAGACCATATCATTGATGAACTGGTATCTCATCTAAATGTGCTTTGACATGTCATGGAAAATGGGTTTATCTGAGAGCTTCATATAGCTTTGGTTATCACAATGAATGACAGTCATATCAAGCATATGACCAAACAACTCAACAAGTATATTTCTAAGACACATTGATTCTTAGTAGGAATCATTGGTTGTTATATATTATGACTCTGTAGTACTTTGGGATATGAAGCCCTTTTTTCTTGCTAGACTAGGATATCATGGTTGAACCAATGCTAAAACAATACCTAGATGTACTCTTCTAGTCCACTACACTA
Organism: Pseudotsuga menziesii; assembly: GCA_001517045.1. Lineage (NCBI taxonomy): Eukaryota > Viridiplantae > Streptophyta > Pinopsida > Pinales > Pinaceae > Pseudotsuga > Pseudotsuga menziesii. The sequence continues at coordinate 70,128 of LPNX010236600.1, forward strand.
CCTACCCAATTACAGTTAGTATGTTTATACAACATTACTCCACCGTTGCAAGTGTATATGATCCCATAAGCTACAGTTCCATGGATATATCCAAGCACATGTTTGGAAGGAACCCAATGTATGTGTCTTGGATTAGACATAAACTAAATCAAAGCATTCAGTGCAAAATATATATCTGGTGTGATATGTACTAAGTACAACAAGGAACCAATGAGTTGTCAATACATCATAGGATCCACTAGATATGAACTAGAATTTGTCTCGAGTAGTTTCTTTAGGTTCGATGCCATTGTTGTGGAAATGAAATTATAGTCCATCATACCAAATATTTATAGCACATCAACTATATACTTTCCTTGTGAGAGGAAATCCCATATCATGTCCACTCCAATACCTCAAGACTAAGAAAATAATGCATAAAATCCAAGTTTTTCATCTCAAACTCAAGCGGGAGCTCCCCCTTGCACCAACCTATATGTTGTTCCTCCCTAGTAAGGAAAAATTCATTAACATATAGAACCAAGATCAACGAGTGGTTCTTAACAACCTTGAAGTACATGTTGGGTTTAACAACATCCATGATGAAACTTAATCTCTAAAGATAATTGTCAATCGTCAAAAATCATGCCCTTAGTGTTTGCTTAAGCCCATAAAATTTATTCTCTAGTTTGTATACATGGGACTCCTTTTCATTAACCATAAAACCCTTTGGTTTCTTTATGTACACCTCCTCCTTAATGTTTTAATTAAGGAATGTAGTCTTCACATCCATCTAGTGAAGCTTCCAACCCAAAAATGAAACAAGGTAAATTATACCTCTAATATATTTGTACCTTGCCATGGGAGAAAATGACTCATCATAATCTATCCCTTATTTTTTAGAGATCCCACGAGCCAAGAACCTTGCCTTGTATTTTTTGATATTGTGATCAACTACATGTTTGAGATTATAGATCCATTTGGAAGTCGCCATAGACCACCCTTTTTGTTTTGGGACCACTTCCCACACATTGTTCTTTATGATAGATTTGTACTCTTCCATCATGGAATATCTCCTTACCTACTCCCTAGAAGACTTTTCATAGGTGAAAGGTTTTGCATCAATAATGTGGCCCATCAGTGCAACATATCCAGAATATGCATGTGGTTTCTTTCTCTCTCTGAATGTACTTGAGGGAGCTACATACTTATCTGCTTCTTGCGGAGTCTTTTGAAACCAAACATTGCTCCTTTTAGTAGGAGCTGAATATCTAGGCCTCTCAACAAGCTCTACTAGATACACAAGATTAACTCAATCTAAAGGTTCAACAATATCCTCTAGTTGAACATGTTAACATGGAGAGTCAGAACTGGATTACTTATAGTGGGACCCTCATGCTCCTTCATGACTGTCTCGATGGGTGACTCTAGAAAATTCCAATGCTTCATCCTCATGGGAAGTCACATCTCTACTTACCTTAATGTATCTCTGACCTGAAACATAAACGCCATATGCCTTTGAGGTATCAATGTACTAGAGAAAAATACGCTTCTTTCTAGATGGCTTTATATATGTCCTCGTTTCTTTTGGCAAATGGATGTAGAGATCCAAATATCCTCAATTTTCCATCTTCTTGTTTCTCACCAATGAAGGATTGTTCAAGAGTCTTCTCCCCTAATATGTGTTGGCTCTAGGAAAAGTAAGAAAAAATTAGACCAGAATTTTAGTCAAAAGACTAAAGGTTTCGGTCACAAGAAAGGAAGGAGTTATGATGAAAGAAGCTGCAATGGGAGAAACTGCAATGGAAATAACCACAATAGAAGAAGAATAAAGAAGTAAAAAAGAATATTTCAACTAGTTTTGGAAAGAGTTAGACTAAAATATTTCTTTTAGTAATAAAGCGTAATTGTGTTTTTGGGACAATAGTGCCTATTTTGAGACGCAATTGAATGTATCGAAATAGAAAGGCATCGTGTCAATTGATAATTGTGAGTCAGTTGATGGTTGGATCAAGAATTGTAAAATCCATAAGGATTGTAAAATCATGAAGTCAAGATGTGGGCGGGTTTGTCTTGGTTTAGGTTGAGAGAGAAGAGAGGTTCTTAGAAAGAGTATCGAACCAGGCCATCTGCAGATCAAAGGTTGAGAGAAGAAGAGAAGAAATATAATAGACCGAAAACCACAGAGCATGAGAGGAGAGAAAAATGTCTGAATTTTAAAAAATATTTAAATAAGAGTATGCAAGCTCAGTGCACAAACCAAAGGTGATAACCTATTTCTCATTCTAGATGAAGAGCATCTTTGTGGTGTTTATCGAATGCGTTTCCACCTTATATATTGTCTCTGTGTGTCTGTGATATTTATGCTTATGTCAAGTGCATGCATGATGTGAATGAAGTGGATTTGATTATGTCGTGTAGTTTATGTTATGAATAACTCATATATATGTGTGTCGCATAACTAATAGATTGAATATGAGATAATTCTTTATGTTAAAAACTACAATATATATCAGCAGATAAGTAGACTGTTATCTTGAATGAATAAACAAGAACAAGAAGCATAATTATCGCTTTCAATCGAGTGACTCGATAAAGTATTGTAAGCATAAAAATACCCACATGACTACAAAAACTTGGTTTTGGTAGTTCCCATAAGATATCCTGGGTGAGACCGCATCTGTGTTGCAGGTGTTACCGAAAGAGTCCTACTCAGTCGAGAATATATCTTAGGCTTTGTTGATGAATGCGGAATCTGTTATGTTACCGAGACTATGAATCATTCTAGTGGGGATATGTTTTGGCATACGATAAAGCTATAAATTCAAGATTGGGTTGATTATAAGGCACTAGAGTTTGCATGAGAAGAAAGTGAAGAATCACAGTGGAACCTAACTGAGTGGTTGGAATAATACCTTTACAAAGACATTCATGAAATTTTCTTTAGTGTATTTCCCATTGTATTGCATGAGTGGCTGTCGAAACTAGTAACCCAAAAGAAAAATTTCTAAGGAGGAGAGCCAATAGAGTGGATCCCTGAGTTGATCCAGCGGTTGAAAATAACTAGTAATCCTATATCTAGGGATGTTCATTTCTGGTTCAGTAGTAATTTGAGAGGATATGTCACGAAAATTGCAGTTGATATGATAAATTCATATAATGAAACAAAAAAAGAATTTTTCCAATGACAGGGAGATTGATATCTAAAAATTTTAAAATTGTGGATTAAGAGGTTAGTATGTGAAAAAGTGATTATGAGAATGGAATCCGACGAGTTAAAATTTGTGTGGGGAGACCTGGGATATGTCGTAAGAAAGATCGTGAATAGAATGGGTGGAAATAAAGTAAGATGTTTGCTGGTAATAGTGAAAGTGAACTATAAAGTGGATTCCTAAGAAGTGGAAAAATATTTTGGTCGACCTCTATATATATATCATTTCAAGGACCAATCCTAAATATTCCTAAGAGATTTGATCAGTTGTTTCGAAAGACATGAACGAGAAAGGTGAGTAAATTAAAAGCGTTCTTTAAAAGATGTTTAGCGCTAATCCAAGATAAATATGTTGTCATGGAAATGGAAAATTTGATAGAAGAACCTCAAGAAGCGGTGCGACAGAAAATAGGGTTAATCATATCGGGAAAATATTAAAGACTGGTCGAGAACTGAGAATGACCGCCAAGATAAGAGATTATGAAATGGACTATATTATCCTAGACTTGGGCTCTGATATGAATATTATTACAAGAAAAATTTAGGATAGTATGGAAAAAATGAAACTAGTATGGTCTCGTATACAACTCAGACAAGCAAATCAATCAAAGGTTTTACCTATGAGTTGACTAACTCAAGTTCCTCTCGAGATAAAGGGACTTCACACTTATGTAAACTTTGAGGTGATTGACATTATTGATGATATGAATCCCTATCTCATGATTTTGGGGATCAATTGGGCCATTGATAACCAAATTATAATCAATTTCAAGAAAAGGATACTCACGTTTGGAGATGAATAACTAACGGTGGTCTTGTCACATGATCCTCTAGAAGGACATAGGTATTTTGAGATGGTAGGTGAATAGTGAAGGACATGGTTGATATCTAGACCACATCTATAACATTACCTTTTCAATGGAGGATTATGTGAATCCAACGGCCAACAAAAAACTCAGTTGGCGAAGCATTAGTTCCTACACACTGGATTCTGGCAAAGCTCTAGAAAATCTATAGAATCATTTGCATGGACTGTCCATGAGAATATGCACAAGAATTACACAATCTATGTGACATGTAGGTATCAAGGTATGTGATCTACCTACTTATGAAGGATTTCTGAACCTAGAATATTTTCTTACAGAATTTGAAGAAAAAGTGACAAAACCTCAATGACTTTCAGCTTTGGACTTTGCATTCAAAACCACACCTTCTAGATAGTGGGTCACATATAAAAAATCTATATATGAATGGCTGCAATGCCAAAGATTAATGGAATTTCGATTTCAAAATAAAATAATGTACAACGGATCAAAATACACAGGACTAACTAGTCCTATCGTGCACATTGAGCGTTGTTGTGCAACATAGGAGGCATGTCCGCAATAAGAATGGGTCCCTCAGTTTGTATATACATTGAACATGATACCAAAAAACTAGTATACATCACTCAAGTTTTGACAAGGGACGATAGAATGGGAATAATTAGCTACAATTTTTACCCAAATGTTTGAATTTTCTAATGATCATACGTCGATCGATGCTGCTCTTTAAATAATTAAGAGTAGGATATTTGAATATATTCATGTATCAATGACAAATTTTAATAAGAGAAGTGCAACAGTCCAACACTAGATGGAGTGCTATAATGTAACAAGCGAACCAGATGATGATGATCATCGAGACAAAAACATTCCTAAATCTGAATGCACTCGTGGGGTGGACAAATTGGGTGTGTCGGGCGATAAATTTATGAATCTGTTAGAAATCAAGAAAGTAAATATTGGATCTCTAGAAAATCCAAAATTTGTCAATATTGGAGATTATCAGGACTATAAGAGTGTTGGAAGATCATAGATTTATTACATGAACTTCAATATTTGTATCCCATGAAATTTTTAGAGATGCAAGGCATTATCAGACATCTTGGAAAAATGAAGATCCCATTGAATCCCGACACAAATCTTGTTAAGCAATGACCACACGGACTGAAGCCAAGGTATAAGAAAAAATTTAAGACATATTTAGATGGAATGTTGGATGTAGGTATTGGGTGATTCCTTGAAGGTGGGTAACACTTTTTGGCCAAATTTGGCGATGAAAACTTGATTTTTTACTCATGTGCTAGATAGAAGCCCTCGAAACGCATATATGCCATGTGAATTTCGACTTGCAATAAAAAAACAAATTGTAGAATATTATGTTGGCTTCCCAATGATATTTTTTTTTAAATATTCCGATGTCATTTAATGTGTGAAATTTTGCATTTAATGAACTGTGTGACCTTAAAAATTTGAGGAAGTTAATAAGTGGCTCATGTCCAACCCCAATAATTCAATATTAAATTAATAATATATATATGAGCATGATCTACACAAAATGTACAGTGGTCTGCATATTTTTTTGTTAATTTATTTTGCAATATAAAATTATTTATTATTTTTTGAAAGTGACCACATCTGATTTCAGTATCATTTTATACACATGTGTGTCCATTCCATCTTTTTTTTTCACTATTTTGAAAAATTGAAAAGCCAAATATACCCTTTTGAAGAGGACACGTCTATGTGTGGGATGTGTATTTTTAAGAGATTTTTGGATTTGTATATTTTACCCTGCGGATTTTTCTTTGAGCTGCTTTGAAGTTGTTGTCTGGTTTTCTAAGTGTAAGTTTTAGAACAAATTAAAAAAAACTCATAAGAATGCCAAAATGCATGCATGATATCTCAATGGATAGATTATTTGGTGACGAATCTATTGATGTGAACTCCACTCATTTATGTGCCATGAATGACAAGTTTTACACCCCTAGAAGACAGAGAAATATTGGTTTTCCTGTAAAAGGGCTAAATCTCTATTTTTCAAGGCCTCGATCGAGGTATTAGCTCGATCAAGGTATTTAAATACCTCAATTGAGGTTTTATCGGAAGCTCGATTGAGGATTTGATTAACCCTCGATCGAGCTTCCGATCATAACCTCGATCAAGCTTTTACCTCGATTGAGGTCCTGATTTTTAAAAAGAAATCATACAAAAATGTGTTGGAATGGACTTAGGCATTGACATCATTAATGTCATTCCAACAACCCTACTATCCTCATTTCCCACCCGAATTCCTGAACATAATTCTATATAAACATAAAACATAATACATAAACATGTTACTAATTTTATCTTTCACAATTGACTATCATTTTTGAAACAATTGTGTATTGTGTTTAGATATTGTTGTAGGTATGAATTTGGATCGTTAATCTTGATCAGAATGGGAAACAAAAAGCATCGAAGTAAAATATCTTCTAGGAATCACAACAACACCAAAGAAATAAGAGAGAAAGATAGAGAAAGAAAGAGGAATAAAAGAGCAATCTTGAGAGGCGAAGAAGTTTCAAGTCAACCTATACTATGGAGAATTAAACGTCATTTTTAACAATATTGGTATAATTTATTTTTAAGCTATGCAATTTCATATTCATATACATAATTTCATTTTCCTAGTGATATAGTTCATATAATTTCATATTAGTATATTCATATAATTTCATATTGCATAATATATTCAATTTCATAGTGTTCTAGTTCATCTCTCTCTCTCTCTCTCTCTCTCTCTATATATATATATATATATATTAAATTATTTAGAATACAAATATAATTTTGTAATGAATTCATATATATATATGTATTCATAATTGTATACAAATTGTATAATTTCATATTCACATATTCATATAATTTCATAAATTGCATATTCATATAATCAATTTCATAGTATTTTAGTTCATAATTTTTATATATACATGTTAAATTGTTTAGAATTTAATTATAATTTTGTAATTAATTCATAAACTTATATACATTGTATGTGCATGTATATATACAACCTTCTAAAACAACTTATGTGTACATGTGAAATAATGGTATGTGTTGTAAGAGAATTGAAAAAAATGTTTGACCACTACACTAAATTAAACATATATATACAAAGTAAGTGTATTATAGTATGAGTAGTTCTAGAGTTGTCCAATGAAATTAGAGAATGGTTGATGAATATATATAGTTATATAGTGCATAATATCTAGTTCTAAAAGAATATGCATATAAAGCCTTATCATTGCACTTTATTTCTTCATCTTTTTTATAGCATTATCTCTCCCTTCATCGATTTTAATATGATTCTAATTTCATATTCATATATGAGCATTTTCATAGTGTTCAAATTACAATTTTACATTACATTATGATAATGATGATAATTACATTACAATTACAATTACATTAAACGATTTTACAATTACATTTACATTACATTAAAATCATGTACAAATGACTAGGAATCATATAGCTTTAAGAATTGATGACAATGATGATCTCAAAGAAAACCAACAATTACAATTACAATTACAATCACAATCACAATCACATTACAATCACATTAACGTGCATAAGCACCAACCTTACGTCAATGGGACAGTAAGGTAGAGTAAATACAAATACAATTTTACATTACATTATGATAATGATGATAATTACATGTTACAATTACAATTATAATTGCACTAAACAATTATAATTACAATCACAATTACAATTACATTACAATCATGTACAAATGACTAGGAATCATATGGCTCTAAGCTTTGATGACAATGATGAACTCAAAGAAAATCAACAATTACAATTACAATCACAAATTATAATCACAAACTACAATCACATTACAATTTACTTAAGGTAAGGCAGAGTAACATATTTTACTTAATAACATCTGGTTTGGGACATAAGTCTCATCCGTAACAACTGTGGGAAGTACTTGGGATTTTCCCTAAAACTCATTATGAGGAGTACCACAGGAAACCTGAAGTAGATGGCCATTGAGAGGACATACCAAGCGAAAAGGGAAACGACCCCTACCAGATTGACTAGATTCCCACCTATGAGGAAAAACAAAGAGCTGTCGTTTGTGGCCAAGCGGTTAGCAGTTTTACCTGCGCCATGAAGTGAGGGGTACTGCCCCAATACTCAAGCCTAAGACAACCTTGGTGGCTGAGTGACTACCTTTGAACCATTAGGAAGCTGATTTAAATCGGGGTCCATATTCATCTCCAGTTACTACAATATGATAAGTAAAATAAAATGTTATTCTTGAGCTTGCATTTATTTGTATTTATTCCAAGAGCTTGTATTTATTTTTGAGTTTGTATTTATTTATTGCTAGATCTTAGCCAATCATCACAATATCGTGCACCCTGTGATTTCTCAAGAGTAATTGGGAGCTTCAATGACATTGGAATGGCTTCTAATTTTTTAAGAGGGTTGGATGATACCACTCAAGAAGAGTTCGGGAACCCGACCCCTAATCGGACAATCAGAGAGCATGTTAGTAACATAATCAAGTTGTACTTTGAAAAACAATCAGTGATTACACAAGCTCAAATCCTACATGGATTGATAAAACACAAAAAATTGAAACATGCCACAAAGCTGTTGGGTTTTAAGGATGTTAAAAATAAAAATGCATGTGACAAAGTAACAACTACACTATCTACATTTGGAATGTCAAGAAAAACTGATATCAGCATTGCACATAGGGAAATTACAATCTCTATTATGGCATGAATCACCTCAAGAAATCGAATGGTCGCAGCAATGTTAAATATTCTCTTCGTTTCAAGAAAAACATTGCACATAGTACACTAAATTTAGGGTAAAGATAGATGAAAATGATGAAACTGCTTGTTGGGATCTTATATGTAGAGAAGCATATAAAGACAGGATGGAAGAGGGAATCAAAGAGAAGGTGATAGAGTATTGGGACAACCATTCTCGTGTTGTACCAGATCAAAAACATGTCCTGTGACAACGTTCTCGCAGAGGCATTTATAAGGAGCATTGCAAGCATGTTATGGAGATGACAGGAGTTGCTTTGTTCAAGGAATTCAAAGAATCAAATCCTACTGTCCAGATCTCATTTACCATGTTCAGTAAGTTTAAACCGTGGTATATTAGGCTGAATACGATTTGGGACACTTGTTGTTGTCGATAGCACATTGAATTCCAGTTATACTATGACACATTTATGGACTTTTGCAAAAAACATTGGGATGGTGAACGAGCTCCTCACACAGTGCAGGATTTTATTTCTATGATACCATGTTATAGGAATCCTGAAAATGTGTTTTTCATTAAAAAGTGTGTAGGTGGGAGAATATTCCATGAATGTGGTGATTTCGCATTGTTCCATAGGAAGTTTCCTATAGATCCAACACACCCTGGATTGTCAGATATCACAGTTAAGTCGAAGAGATATGAGTATGTCTCTGTGAATCCATCATCTTCTTCGCATGTTCCATCTAAGAGAATTGACTTGCTCGAGGATGATATTCCTATATCAGACTTCATGGATAAGTTTCAAAGTCAGATTTATAAATACATTAAACACTCCCACAGGTCTAGGTGGAAAGCTTTAGAATTTAAGCATTCTCACGAGGTTTTTGAGCCCGGAACAATCCTATCGATGGTATACTTTGCTGAGAATTACACATTTTCTCCTCAAAGAGAGATACAACATGAGTATTATCACTCTAACCAGGTGTCAATCTTCGTACATGTATTGTATAGACACGCTCAGGCAAGCATTGATGGTAGGGACAACACTCCTTAGTCACACGATGTGATCAAGGAATACCATTTTTATGTCAGTGATGATCATGAGCATGAAAAGTTGTTTGTTCAACACTACTTTGGGCTGATTTATGATTCATTCAAAAAGAATGGGGTGTCATTTATAGAACACTAGATTTGGTCAGATGGGTGTGTGGGACAATTCAAATTAGCACGCTCATTTTATTGGTTGAGTCATATTCACAAAGAGACAGTTATTCGACACACCTGGAGGTTTTTTGAAATGGGGCACGGAAAGGGTGAACATGATGGTGCAGGTGCATGCATGAAATAGGCACTTCGAAGGTACCAAATGAATCATAGTGCATCTCAACTCAAGTGCTCAGCAGAAGTAGTTGATTGGTGCACACAAAATTTGGGTCACCAAGGTCATGAACAAGCAAGGCCGGTGCACAGGTAGGAACAACAACTTAATTGGCATTTAATAAATGTGTTTGTATTATTTTATATATATGATGTTTTTTATTCGATGCTTGGCGATGTGAATAGATCCATGCCATGGTATTGCGATACCATATCTGGTACGAGAGCACTACATTTAGTTTGTAGTAAAGACATGGGCGATATATTTTCCATTGAAATGAGGAAGTATGAGTGTTTCTTTGAGTTCTGCATTAACGCCAATGGACTGGGGGTTGATCATTGCGTGAACAATGCATATATCAAACAATGGAAATATGTCCCTCTTAATCCAAAGGGGCCACATCTAATTCCGACATGGCAAGAGATGCACACTAACGAGGCAGTGGTTTCACTAGATCATGATCAGGTTTCTGATTTGGTTAAGCAAGGTACATGATAGTTGATTGAATGTTTAAACCTATAGTCTTGTACACATGCATATATATATATTTAAGATTTGTTTAATATTTGAAAATATTGATGCAGGTGATGTATTTGTTGTAATTGCACCACCGGGAAATGATGAGCATGTGACATATTTTTTGATGCGGTGTACACAAATCAAAAGTAGGTTGGTGGGACCTTATGTCGATGGAGAGTTCACATACCAAGTTGGTGACCTAGTTGTGATGGGCCATTTTTTTGAAAAAGTGAGAAGACAAGGTGACTATATTATTTACAGAGATTTCATGCATGAATATATATCTTGTTAGTACAGTCATTTGGTGGTGGTAGCTCAGATACATCTCACTGAAATGAAGGTGAAGAGGTTTGAACCAAAGAGATGGAAGATATCAATAGCTGACCATGATCGTATTATGGAGATGTGCATTCCTATAACCCATTGGCCAGATGAATGAAAGTTATATGCCATGAAATATAAGTTGATACATTGACATTGTTGACATGCTTTTGAAATACATAGAAAATCTAAATTTCTTCTGACATATGAAATCAAATTTTACATTGTAGTTGTAATTTGCACATAGTGTATCTTACATTGTAAAGTTGTAAATTTTGTAACATTATAATTGTAAGTTATGTTAAAAATTGTAAGCTGTGTTCGATTGACAATTTTGCAAACATGTAAACTTGTAAACTTTGTAAACATTGTAACTTTTGTAAACTTCTAATTTATTAAATTGGAAAATTGTACAATTTCGTAAGACTATAAAACATTAATGATTGTTAAAAATAACATTAAGATTGTAAAACATAAATAACTTTAAATAATAACTGCAATTAATTAAAACATTTAACAAACCATCATGTTCAAAAAAAAATCCATATATATATATAATCATAAAGTGCACAAATAACGGTCTACAAATCACCGCCAGCTGCACTATGCCCCTGATCTTGGTCATGCACATCAAACAAAAAATTTCCCAGTTCTAAGAACGGTAGAAATTAAAACCATGAACTCTCCAAGTCAATTACATAAAACATATTTAAATTACATGTACATAATGTGAGAAAAAATTAAATATATATATGAAACACGGATCTATGAACTCAGCTCTCTCAAGTTGAGTGTCAGGTATGGGAGGCTGGGTTTCTGTTGAGATGAGCCTTCATCAGGACCCGGTCAATGAGTGGCAACCCACTCATCTATAAAAATCATGGCAGCTTAAACGCCCTCATTTGTAGCTGCCTGTGTCTGTGTCTGTTTCCATGACATGAAAATAGTTATATTAATGAATTACAATTTGAACTTGAGAATTACAATCTGAACATGTAAATTGTAATCTGAACATAAATATGCAAACAATTTGAACAAGTGATAACTAGTACCTCGTTGATTGGCGTGTCATGAGTAGGACTAGAGCGAGGTTGTGTAGAATCATGTGAAATACCCTTGCCTCTATCCTTTACAATATGAACAAGATAAATGAGGAAAGTTGGAAAAAACAAAAATATTGCATGTTCAACAATTGACTTGAATTTAGAAATTCAAATTTATGATGATAGTTAACACATACCTCATCGATGTGGTCGAATGAAACTACAGCGAGACCTCGAACAGATGCATCACTGCCAAATAGGACCTCCATGAAATCAAACTCCTGCATGGAGGTCTAACCCAAAGCAAAGTATTAGTTAAAAAAAGATATACTTGACAATCATAGCAATCAAATGATGATAATCAAATGATGGCAATAAAGATATACCGGTCCCATCGATCGAGGCCTGCATCTTTGATGCAGTCTAAAATATGCATCGCGTGCCATGATAGCATACAACAGCATTGATTCATGATTAAGAAGGTTGAGAACATCATCATCCACTCACTGTAACTCAGGCTCTACAGGTGCAGTGGGTGCTCTGCATCTCTCTTCCTACATAATCATCATGCAAGAATGCATTTTCAGGAGTGTCATCTCTGCCAATGCACCATGCTCCGCAATCGCTAGCTGAGATGACACAGCTACATCATCGACCCTAAGCATGGTCCTGTCAGGGAGACCTACCAATGGCTCTAGCTCTGGCTGAGCTGCAGGGTCTCTCCTAGCCCTAGGATGCGCATGACTGCGTCCCCCAGTAGCACCATAGAAGCTCGATGGTGTGCTAGTGTAATCTGAGTGCATATCCATGACAAAATCCATATATATGCTTTGAAAAGTATAGTGGGACCTAGTCATGGTGGGGAAACATGCCCCACGCTCCAATGAACCTGTCATATACATAAGGCACTGCATCCTCTAGCTTAAACTCCTTGAGCTTAAGCGATTGACTAGAGGCACGGTCATGAGGGACATCAAATAATGCTCCCTTCGCATCATGGCCACCTATTGCATCTATCATTGTGGCCCAATCATCAAGACCCTTCACAGCGAACCTTCTTCTATAACATGCAGAGGCCCAAAGAGAACTCAATGGTCCGATGGACCTGTAGACCTTCAGTAGATTGTCTACTGCCTCTAACATCATCTCCATCGAACGTGATGAGGAAGAGTTCTTAGGAATGGTCATGATGTTTTCCTGCAAACATGCATGCTACATGAATGTCTTGCAATGTGATACATGTGATATCCTCCTCCCATGGTGCTTCCTCGAAAGGGTCAACGCCATGTTGCGCAACATCTAAAAATTAGATGAAAACACAAATGTTAGTATGGATAACATTTAATGTTAGATGAAAACATAAATTAAACATACTAATAACTGAAAGAAATATATATATGCATTTAATGTACCTGTCTCATGGGGAACCTCCCCATCGACACCAACAGTATCCTGATCCTCATCACTCACATGCACAGAGCGAATGCCGAAGTGGCTACTGTTCATCTCCCCGGTAGGAGCATATGTCGACATAGAACGCCTAGGAAAACCTGTGAAAATAGAGACATACAAGTTGATGATTAAATATTCACATGTGAAATAATTTAATTTGATGTAACTAACAACAAAGAGTACATCATGCACAATTGTATACTTACGAGTCCTCTGTCGACCTCCGAGGTGAGGAATGGTCGTAGATCCACTAGTGCTCTGCCTTCGGTGAATCAAAGATCCCCGCTGTAGAGATGCATCTGCATGAAATAAGGCATAGTAAATGATTTTTTGTAAATAACTCAATGTACAAGTAACTCCATATATAGATATGAGTAAAAAACTCTTACTCAAAAAACCACCAAAAATTTTACAAAACAAAATGGATTGACGAGTTTTTTGTTTTTTCTTTGAAGGTGGTGTGAAGAAGACTATCGAATATGTGGTGTGATTAGGGTTATGATTTATTTTCATAATATTGATTACTCCTTTATTTCTTGTTCAATTTGAGATTATGGACATGTGGTACTTATTTGGGTGAAGCTTCCTAAAATACGAGTTGAATTCTAGTCACTAAAGGTTTTTCGGGTTATAGGGAATGCATTGTGAGTTTTCGATGGGGTGGAAATGAGTTAAAAATACTTGGTATTTTAAACTAATTCCTATAAATACTTATAATTTTAAACTAATTTTTAAAATTATAATTATGTAAAAAATTTCATCCATTTTTAAAAAATTAAATTACAATTCCAGTTTTCCATAATTTAATGTATAAATTTATATATTTTATTCGTAATATATTTACTATTATTTTAAAATATTCTAAATTTATAATTTATAATTTTCAAAATGTTGAATATAAATCTATATATTTTTTCTACAAAATTTCAAAAATATAATTTTATCTTAAATTATGGATTTTTATTAATTTTTAATTTGATATTATTTAAAAAAAAATTAAATTGGAAAATTCTATTAATTTTTCAATTTGATTTTTATTTTCATATTTACACACTTATTTATAAAAGTTTCTTTCCTTAGAAAAAAAAATCCATACTTTTGTTTGAGCTTAAAAAAAAACTAAAATACATAAGTACATTTTTCAATAAATTAAAATCAAAATATGTCAAAATATATATATTTAATATATATGTGNGTTCATGATTGTCTCGCGTCTAGGGTTTGGACTTTTTTCAATCCTACATGTATTCTCGAGGGATTGAAATAATTCGGGCAACATTTCTGCTTGCCCGGCTCTCATTTAAAAACTAAATTGGCGGCATAAACGCTACTAGTTTACAATATATATATATAAAACAAAAAATTAAATATTAAATAAAAAACAAATTTCAATTTTATACATATTTTAAATGCTATCGGCAGCATTTCTGCTTGCCGGCACACATTTCAAATATTCTAGGAAAAAAATAAAAACCTAAAAACATCTATAATAATGATTTTTTTCACTTTTAACCTAACATTTTAAAACTTAATTAAAAAATTAAAATTCCATTTCTATTTCAAAAAATAGGCATTGAGGATTACCTCTCCTCCGATATTCTAGTGAAAGGGGATGTGGCTTGCGTGGTCGGTCGGTCGAGGTCTCCGGTGGCGCAGCTCCATGGGCGACATGTTCGGGGATGCAGACGCTCGGTCGAGGTATGTGCTCGATCGGGGGATTTTTGTGGCGAAACAGATTATGGCCGCGGGTGTGCGCGACCCTTTTTATAATTTTTTAAAAATAGGAATCTCGATCAAGGTATGAAGCTCGATCGAGGGTTAGCTAAACCCTTGATAGAGCTCTTGGTAAACCCTCGATCGAGGTAACACAACGTCGATTCAGGGTGCGCTTTTTGCATTTCGCCAAAAATCTGTTGCCAAAAATTGTTACCCACCTCCATGGATGCACCCTATCATAGAACTCGCAAAGAATTTGAGTGAATCAATCCAATGGAAGTGCAAGATAGAAAGATTGTTGGTGAATTGCATATTTGTGTCGACCTAAGGAAACCGAATGATGTCTCCTTGCATGACCCATTTCCGACTTCGTTTACAAATGAGGTATTGGAGAGTGTCGGGGATCAAGAAGTTTATTAATTTATAGAAGGGTTCTCTGGATACCATTATATCATAATCATGAAGAAATATCGATACAATGCCACCTTTGCGATGGAGTGGAGAACCACATATACTATGAAACAAGAACTCGAAACAGTTCTCATTTTTCTCTCTCCTAATTTTAGTAGCTATTATTACCTTCGTTTCAAAAAGGGTTCTTACCAGTATCACAAATTTTCTTTTGAGGAATTTTTTGGGCATTTGAATAATATTTTTCATAGAATATTTTTAATTTCTATTTTCAAATGTTTTCTTAGAAATTTAACAAAATATCGTACATTTAGAAGCAAGTTATAATGAAAAACATATACATTCTGTAATTTTTTTTATTTAAAATAAGACATTTTTATGGACAAAACAAGACATTTTTATTAACAAAATTGTAAAATTTTTGAGAAAATAAATACATTTAAAGCCATATTTAATGTATTTTCAGAGATTTTTTTTATAAAAATGATACTATTTTATATTATTTTACAAAAAGTGACCTTTCACCTAAATTCAAGAAAAACTATACCATATATATGTAAATAACATATTAAAAACATTATATATAGAAATTTTATTTCTAAATAAAGTCCAAAATTTAAAACATTACCAATATATCTTATCAAAATTTTGTCAAAGTTAACATTTTCTTCAAGACATGAAATTAACCAACAATATCATGCACACCAAATTCTTCATCAACATTGGAATTTTCTGAGCTTGGATTTCTTCATGGAAATCAATGTCCTCTTGCATTAGGTCTTCTATGTCTTCAAGATTCCAAAATTTCTCCTCTACAAGCATCCCTCCTAATAGGGATTGAATCTCTTTTAAAATCTTCGACACAAGTGTTTCATTAAAATTTAAAAAAATTGCATCGATATTACATTAAGTTGAATTGGTCAATCTAAATGAATGCAAATAACCAATTCAACTTATTCAGTGCATTTATTCAACTTTTTTCATGATCTCTATTCATGCCGAATTATTTTTACCAAATGAATGCAAATGACCTATTCAACTTAGTCAATGCGTTTATTTTTGTGAATAGACATAATGACTTCTTGCTAATGACGCCATGTTCATTATTGTCACAAAGTATAGTAAATAGAGCGAAGCCATGGTTTTTATTACAATTGCATTTATTCAACTTATTTCATGATCTCTATTCATGTTGAGTTATATTTACCCAATGAATGAAAATGGCCAATTAGATTGCTTCAATGCGTTTATTTTTGTGAATAGACATAATGGCTTCTTACCGATGATGCGATGTTCATTATTGTTAAAAAATATACAAAATATAGTAAATAGAGAAACTCATGGTTTTTATTACAATTATATATTTTAAATTTTGTTTTAATGTTATTTCCCATGATGCCATGTTCATTATTGTCACAAAATATAGTAAATAGAGATAAGCCATGGTTTTTATTACAGTTACATATTTTAAATTTTGTTTGTATGTTTTTTGCGGTTGGGAAAATGTAAATTATAAAGTATAATTACTACAAGTTTTGCTCTTATATATGATTTTTATTATTATTTAATTCTAATGAAAATTTAATTAAAAAAAACATACAAAAGTCATTTACAAAATCAATATTGATATTGATTGTTGGCATAGCATGGCCATTGTTGTTGAATGGTAAGAACTATATAAACAATATATACCAATTATTTTGTTATTGAACATAATAATATATACCATGGGTAATTATTTTGTTATTGAACGTAATAAATATTGTTATTTAGTTGGATCTATGCTGGTAAATAATTTATCACACCTTATAATCCAAGCATGAAAAATTGGGTCTTGTAAATGATTGTTGATAAATCAACAATCATTGAATTTATTCATCATTTTTTATTTTTTTCATCTCTTTGGCACTATGAAAAACTCATGATTCTTCCAACTTTTAAATCTTTATTCTTCCTTTAATAATTTATACTTATGCACTCTACCACTATAAGCAACTGATCACATTTTTGCTCAATTCTAAAATCTTCTCTGCTTGGCTTGTCTTCATCGCTATCATCATCATCTCTTATACTACTTGCTACAACTATTCAACCTCTAGGAATTTCTATAGATATGTTTCAATGAGGATCATTACCTTAAATTACCACATATCAATGATGTTTATTAAGTCCCCATACTCTTACTATTGCACCATTACTACGAACTCAATGCACACCACTAATGTTTTGTAACTAAGAATCACCTCATTTTCATCTTATTTTATTGCAACAACTCCTCCATTTAATCCATACCCATATTGGGGTTCCTTTGCTGCATGTTTACTGTCCTACATCAACTTGCATATTTTCTCTCATCCAAATCAATTGCAACAAAGCACATCAAACATTATGGAAATCAATCATTCTCATTTTCATATCTTCCATTATTACCTATGTGGTAACATAATCTCCATGTAACTCAACTTATAAAAGATCGCTCTCTTTTGCAACACAATATTCTACTATAACGTGAACCATTGGAACTGGCATGTGTCAATGATGCTCAGGGGATTGTAAGTAACGCATTTTATTCCCATTGTATGCCTAGTTAATTTACAGTGGTATGGCTAGTTAATTTGCACATGGGTTTATCTGTATTTTTAATAATTTTCAATTGTTGCTAACATTGGCTTGGATGACATGTGTCTTATCACTTATTTAATCTCTTGTTATTTCATTATCTCGCATTGCAAGCTCTCGAATACGTTGAAGAACCAATGTGCAGTGCTTGTAAGCCCATCGCATGTACTACGATGCATTGTTATAGAATATATTTTTTATGTGGGCTTCTAATAGATTTCTTGATTTACGTTTTCTCTTAAACTAAGTCGGTCGTAGTTTTCAAAGGTGTTTCAGTTTGGCGCAAATTTTAGTGATTAATTTGGATTTTCTATCTGCAGTCGGAAATTCCATCATTTTACGAGCCACCTTTGTTAGAATTATTATGTATTTAATGATTAAAGAAGCTTTTTATATATATATATATATATATAAAAAGCTTCTTTAATCATTAAATATATATATATATATATAATAAAGGTAATTGGTTAACAAGATTCAAATTTACTTAGTTATTATTAGTTAGAATTAAATTCAGATGAGGAAGATAATATTTACTCAAAATAAATTTAATTAACAAATTAGTTATAATTGATATATAATTTTTTATTTTATTTTTACATTTACATGATATTATAGGAAATGTTATAATAGTTAAAAACATATATATAAATATATTTAAGACATAATTTTGAGAATCAAGATGTTACCAGAATAAACATCTAAAGTTATGAGGTTATGAGAATAAGAAAAGAAAATTACATGATTTTTCAAAATAACAATAAAATCAGAAAGTAGAAACAAATTTACTTTTTAATTTTAATCCATCTAGATGAGATTTTGCATTTTCTCCTCACGAGATTAAAAAAATCAAACTTAGCCTACTTGCCTAATCCCCCAACAACATTACATCATGACATTTCATTATTTCAATACATTATGTCATTTTGTTTTAATATAATGTTGTTGGTGGATTTAGGGGGTTAGGGGGAAGTGTTTTAAATTCTGTAAATGTAGTGTTGTTGGGTGGTTTAGGGGGTTAAGGGCGGGGATTGTTTGATTTTTTTTAATGTAATGTAATTGGGGGTCACAGGGTTAGGGGTTTGACTTTTTTATTATTATTATTGTATGCAGTCGTTCATCTGCAAAAAATATAGATTATGATTGGGTGTTAGAATCCATTGATGAGTTTGAATAATTTCACATGAAACATTTTAGATTTTTTTTATTAGTATGATGTTTGTAATTGAAACTCTAGAGTTTTTGATAATTTATATTAATTATTCTTGTAGGGTCTAATATATCTTTTCATTATGAATCATAGCATTATTTGTTTGATTTTAAATGGTTAGAGTGGTGAAATTATTTATAAAATATTTGTTTTCGTTTAATATTCAAGTTTCAAAACAGTTGTAATTTATCTCTTGAAGAAAAAAATCTTTTTCCAATTTAGGGGTTGATTTCAAATTTTTTGTAAGCAAGAGTATGGCATGTTCAAGACATGGCTATATTTTTTACCCCCCCAAAAAAATCGTGTATACTGGTATCAACATTTTTCTATTTGGGGGGTGTTTTTAGCATTTTTATGTAAAAACCATCATTTTTATGGCTAGAGTTCTCGTTCTTAGTATAAAGTTCTCCTTCTGTAGTATAAGTGGTTGGGGGTGTTTTCAGTATACGGTCATGCCCTTTGGACTCAAGAAAACTCCTTCAATTTCTTCTATGATAGTAATAGATGCTTTCAAGAATTTTATTCACAAGTATCTTGAGGCATATTTTTATGACTGGACTGTATTTGGGTTCATAAAAGTTCATATTGAGAGCCTCAAAATGATGCTAGAACGGTGTTGACAATATCATACTTCTTTGAATATAACGACATGTATTTTTTGTGATCTATTTGCAATTATGTTGGGTCATGTGGTTTGTCACGATGAAATCTTGGTCGATCTTGCTAAAAGAGCGATCATCATTGACCTACCACCACCCGCTTTATTAAAGGAGTTGAGAATAAATATGGGACATACATAGTATTACCAAAAGTTTATAAGAGGATATGCATAGGTGAATTCTCCCATGTAGAAATTGTTAAAGAAGAATTTTATGTTTTAGTGGAAGGAGCGATTCCAAGAGATTTTGTATTTTCTAAAGAATAATATGGTTACAACACCCATCTTAGTTTTTGTAGAATGGAATAAAGAGTTCCATGTACATGTCGATGCGTCGTCTGTCGTACTCGATTTTGTACTTATGCATCTAGGCGATGGGGTTATTAATTATCCTATTGCCTTTGCTTGTTGGATATTGTCAACCATAGAGAAGAATTACACCATGACTGAAAGAGAAGGCTTAGCCATGGTTTATGCGCTTCAAATATTTTGACACTATCTCCTAGGTGGACATTTGAAGATGTTCACAGACCATTCAACATTGAAATACTTGGTCAACAATCTAGTGTTGGGGAGTGATCTGTCAATGGTTTCTCATCTTCCAAGAATTTGATTTTGAGATCATTGTTAAACGTGGTCGACTGAATTTAGGACCTGACCATCTGTCGAGGCTACAAAGTGGTGAACAATATGGTAATGTCGACGATAATATTTGCTATGAACAATTATTTTTGGGCAATATGTTCAATGACCACTATAGAGATATTATACATTTCTTGAGCACGGGATATGCACCAGCTAGATTCACTGCAACATAGAATAAATAGTTAGTCATCAAAGCTACAAATTTTGAGTTGATAGCTAGATAGTTATACAAAATGGGACCAGATGAAATTCTTCGTCATTGCGTTTTAGAGTATGAGCGACCAATGATGATGACTGACACACATGCGGGTGTTTCAAGAGGCCATTATTTCGGAAAATATAATGTGCACAAGATTTTACAAGCAATATTATGGTGTCCTACGCTGCATGCATATGCTATAGAATATTGTCGCAGTAATGATATCTACTAAAGAATAGAAAATCCATCATGATGACATGAAATGCCGCTAGTACCTCATATAACTTTACAAGCATTCAACAAATGGGCTCTTGATTTTTGTGGACATATTAATCCACTTGGGAATAGAACAAGTGCATGATACATGATCACTACGATGGATTACTTAACTACATGGTTTTAAGCATCGCTAGTCAAGGAGTGTACTACTCCAACTGCTGAAAATTTTTTGTTCGGCATTGTTGTAACTAGATTTGGACTCCCAAATATTTTGATAAGTGATTAGGGCACACATTTTTTCGATCATTTGATCGATGAATAAACTAAATAATTTTAGATACAAAAAAAGAAGATGACACCATATCACCCACAAGGGAATGGTGTTGTCGAGGCATTCAAAAACATCCTGGAGAAGATATTAACAAAGATCTACAATATTCAAAGAGATGATTGGGACTATAAGGTATTTGTGGTACTATGGGAATATTGCACGACCTATAACAAGTCGATAGGATAAACTCCATTTCGACTGGTTTATGGATAAGAGAGTGTCACGCCAAAGGAATATATTGTATCCAAACTACTTGAATAGTTCAGTTACCAAAATGATTCATGTTGTCTTTGTCAAAAAAAGAATGTTACAACTTCTACATTTGGAAGAAGATAGGTTTGTTGCAAGCTATCATCAGAATGTTGAGAAGGTGCAACAAAAATCTTAGCATGACCAACATTTCAAGAACGAGCAATTTTTGGTTGGATATCTTGTTCTTATATATGATAGCAAGTTTTTAAATCATTCTAGAAATATTAGAATACTTTGGGTGGGACAACATGTTATCATTCAAATCATTGGAGGAGGTGCAATGTAATTGCATAAATTATATGGAACACCTTTCACAGGATTGGTGAATAGAGGTCGACTAAATCCTTACCAGGAAAACTGCAACTTGGTCAACTAAGAATTTAAAAAAATGAGAAAAGACAAAAAAAAATATGAAAGAAAAAGAAAAGGACAAAAAGTCATAGATTTATGAGTGTTATTTATGTGTGTTATTTCTATCAAAAGTATGATTGTTTTTCCTCAAATTTAAGAGTGTTATGTTGCAGACAATATGTCTTTCGAGGAAAAATAAAAGTTGTCAAAGACTATCTTTTTGTTGTAGAAGAAAAATAGTGGCGAAGACTCTTCATTTGTCGCGAGAAAATAAATGTGTCACGGGCCATATGGTTGTCACAGGAAGAGAATTTTTGTCGCATAATGAATTTTAGTCCCAAGTGACTCTTGAATAGAAGTTATTTTAAGGAAATGAGATAATTTAGTGGCATTATTTTTTGTCACTTCCATCATTAATGCACAATAAATACCATTGAATTAGCAGACAAAGTGACAGTTTAATTGGCGGTTTCCTTGTAATGATTAGAAAGATTGCTCCATGTGACAAAAATCACTGCCACCTTTCAATTTATTTCCCGATATTGTGAAGGAAAGACTGACTGAATGGGTGAACATATATCATCTTCGTGCCAAAGTTTCATTCATTTATATTGCATCCGACTTAGTATGCTGAGCTATTTATTTGCAGCTACAAAGAGCCGAGATGATTTTTCACAGAGTATGATCATTTCCATTTATAATATGAGTTCCATTTAAGAATCAGGAGTCGAAACTCCTTCACCTATGCCCATTATGAAATACATTGCAGCATTTGTTCCACCATCAATCACAGTTGTAGAAGAGGCTTCACAGTCACCAGTGATTCAACGACTTAATTTACGACTAGACCCACCTGGTCCATCAAGAAGAAAACAATATAGTTCCCGCAAGAAAACAATGCCTCCACCAAAGGAAAACCCAACAAGATATGTGTCCATGCTGTCAAACTATGTCCTACCCAAACCTTCTAAATGCACGTAATGTCAGACTTGGAAAAAATGCATAGTATCAATTGCTAGCACCAGCCATACAGAAAGGAGTTTGAGTAATGACAAATATAATTCCAATCTTATAGAAGATGATCTTTGTCTACCATGACTTGCGCGGTTTTCCAGAACTGGAAATGAACAAATATATTATGATTGTTTGTGACACAGAGGGTTTCCCTTTCTACATTGTTCCAATGGAATGGGCAAGAATATTGGACAAAGTTGGATTATTTTCACTGATGCACATGCCACATTTTGATCACATAGCATAAGTCAATGACTGTGTTAAACAACTGCTAGTATGTTTCCATGGTGTATTTCTATGTCTAGACTAAAATATTTTAGTAGATGGCAAGTTGATACTAGCAATCATCAAGATTCCCCTTGTAAGCTTCGACCCAACACCATATTTTGGGAAATACAATGACACAACATTAAATAATAAGTTGCAAGATAAGTATGAGTTTACAAGGGATACTCTAGGATTTTCTATCACATCCATCAACGATACTATTGTTTAGTTCACAGTGATAGTTTTATATAAAAAATTGTTGCGCAAGATGCAACCGAACCAATGTACTGCAGGGACAATTTTTGTGGCAGAGCTATGTGCAACCAGATTCTATCTCAAGTGGTTGCACAATATACTAAATTAACTGTTAGAAAATGTAGAGGAGGTGTAGGAAAAAGGTATCACGTTCTATTATTCTTGGCTACTAATTTTGATTTATTTTGTCGCATGGGAAGAAACAACAAACTACCAAGGGGTAGATGTTCCCATCCTATGTCGAGGAGCTCGATACCAGGATATCTGGTTAGAAAAGGAGAAACATGGGTGACAGAAAGACAATAATGTAGAATTATTTTTATAGGATGAGGCCCTGATGAATTTTGTTAGGAAGAAAGCCAAGAAAACCATGACAGGCATTGGGTGATTTTACAAAATTATTATATTTTCAGCTAGGGCCCATCATATTTACTTGGAACCTTGACAGGATCCACAAAAGCAATGTTTGGTGGCACAGTTTCAATTATCTTCTACTAAAGTTAATGCCATTGTTCAATATTGGCCTATATAATGCAGAGTAGCTATTGGAGAGGTACAAATCCCTACCAACGAAGAGTCACAATAGGATGGCCCATCCACAAAGAAGAATGGAGATAAAGGGGGGATCCACGAGTTGAAGAAACACCAAGAAGTTCTGACAATCCTGATGACTCTAGCACAACTCCAACTAATCGAGCGTTGGGAGAGAAGAGAAAGAAATCTAGGAAGTCTGAGAAGATTTTGAAGAAGAGGAAGGCTGAAAAATTATTTGGAGTTGTCTTCCTCACCAATGATGATTACACTCTGTTAACATAATAAATGGAAAAAGTTTCAAGTCAAAGATGCAAAAAATTAGATGAAAGACAAACACGGTTGATAGGAAACATTGTATATTTACTGCGAACACTTTGTAAGGTAGTAAAATAAGTTCAAGTGGCAATCGAATACAAAACACAATTTCCTTAGTTAAGGGACATAGCTGGCTCATCTGAAGAGTGACGTAGAGACCCAATAGCACCAACTCCACCAATAAGGGTTCCATTCATGGGTCAAGAAACTAAGGAACACCAGAGATGAATACCATGGTCAAAGATCTAGGCAATGTTACCATGGATTTTTTTGCACTAAAAGTGTATGAAGTACATGCTATTCAGAATGTTGTAATCATAGAAATTAATAATAAAAAGAATTCATTTTTAAATCAGGTAAAATCCTCACGCAAATTTGTTAATAAAATGAAGAAAACAGTCTGAGAAGCATAATAGAAATCAAAGACGTCGAAAGATGATAGGAATCGATTGGATACAATTGTTACACTAGCGTGTAGCAGTTTTACAGATGAAGGAATTATGCCTGATGTATTTTCAAAATCCAAAGTCTTTCTACTTGGAGAAATTGCAGAGAACCTCCAAAAGAGGGTCACAAAGTTGGAATAACAAGTAAAACCTAGTACATTTCCAGAGGTAATAGAAAAAAGAAGAAAAGCAACAACTAAAGCTGTGAAAAGGTAGAAGAAGTAGAGGGATCTTGTGCCAAGGAGGACGAGAAATATTCTAATTCATGGGAATCCTTGACCAATGATGAAGAGTTAGAAAAAGTAACAGATAATTTTCACACTGTCAAGGAAAAATTGTTATCCAGCTGAAAAATGAAGCAAAGAAGTTGTTGATAGTAGAGAAGATGGCCAAGGCTTCCAACATGAAGATACTATAATAGCAGGTCACAAAGCTGCAAACACAGTAGAAAAAGAGAACTAATAGTGTCGCATAGTTACAAGTGTAATAAAAGAGAGTTATAGGCATCATTCAGCATATAAATGAGAAGGTGTGACAGGTTTTGGGGTCAACAAGACTTTCAAGTTTGGAACACCTCAGTTCTGAACTTATGGAAAACTTGAATAAATCATAAGTAGAAGTGTGACTGGAGACTAAAAATGTAGTGAAAATATTCCAATATTTTCAAAGTAAGGTCAGACTTATTAAAATTTCAGACTACTGTGGCTCGAAATGAGCCATAGGTGAGTGTTTGGGGCCCGTTGGCCTTCAGAAAAGTAAGACATAATTCTACCAGAATTATAGTCAGAAGAATAAAGGTTCTGGTCACAAGAAAAGAAGGAGCTGCGATGGAAGAATCTATGACAGGAGAACCTGTGAAAAAAGAACCACAATAGAAGAAGAATAAAGAAGTAAAAAATAGAGTTTGACTAGTTTTGGAAAGAGTTTCTTTTTTGTAAATAAAACATTATATTAATTTACAGAATCAACATTACAAATCAGATATCTTCTCTGTCTGTCAAAAAGATGGAGTGTCCTCGACACCTTCCAGTTCCAGACCTATTCTTCCTTCCCAAAAAATTACAGAGATTTCCCTTGCCTTCTACACACACCCATTATAGCTAATTCCTACCATATTATAGAGATTCCCTTCCCACAAAATTACAGAGACTCTAGTTAGTCTTGAGTATCTAAAACCCCTTATAAACTGACTGCACATCATAACAGCTACTATTGGTCATCATTAAGAAACCGCCTATAATTTTTGGAACAGACATTACTAGAAACAGAGACAGAAAAAAAACCTCAAACCCGTTCTCGAAGGGCAATGACCAAACTGGGACAAATAGTCTAGGTCGAAACAGTTGTGGCATTCTGGGGGATTGCTCCGCTCTGACTTCCTGCACATTCTCCACCAAGCATTTTTCTACAATAGATACCCTTCACCCTTGGTCGAGCATACTCCGTTAATCCTCTCCCAGTTGGATAGAAGGGGATTCCCAGCTTAGCTACACTAACATCAATATTTTGGTGCATTAGGTGGAATTCACTGTCATGTTCCTTCTATACCTTCATCGATTCCTCATCCCCTTCACACTTGGCTTCTCTCGCAACTGAGGAATGTCCCACCAATCGCATGGTCACCCAGTATATCATCAACAGAATGTTGTAGATCGAGGTTGTGCCTGTCGTGGTGCCTAGGTCAAGGACCCAATCCACAACCTCCTTATGCAGGAGCTCCTTTAGCATGAGCTTCACCTCTTCCAAAAGATCCCCTACCACCTTCTCAACTTCCAGACAAATGGCTAACGGGACATGATCCTTGAAAACATATGCTGCCTATTGGGCCTGAAATTGAGCCCTTGTTGATTGATGAGTCTACCTCAAGATACCCTTACCCTTTCGATCTGGGCTAGCAATAGCTTCCCCAAAGCCCAAATCCACTCTAAATGATTGCTTGGGAGCCATAAGGTGAGGTTATGGGAGGCAGAACTGATACAGGATGAGAAGCAGAGACTCACCCTAAACAACAGACACCCTGGGGGAAACTAGAGAAAAAACGTAGCTCTGAAGCACAAAAACCTCACAACGATGAAGGGTGATGGGTGGCTAAGCCAACCCAGAACAAAAGGAGGTAGGAGGCGTGATTTCCCTCCCAACCCCATACATTTCTTGTGTCATATTGATCATAATAACAAGATTCCTTGTACCTTCACCTGCTGTGTACATCTTGTGTGAATTAAAAACCCAATCCTTCCATCGATCTTGCCTCATCTCATGCGTCTCGTCATTCTCTGCAACATAAACCATAATGATGGAAAATGAAAACCATAGTATGGTCCAGTCAGTTAACTAGCAGCTCCTGCGGAGCATTTAGGAAGATCTTCCTTGGGCATTTTTACGCCTCCTATCCCGATATATGATGGCATCGTCTAGATGAGCCACTTGTGGCCTACTGTCTAGGTTCCTAGAGCCCACTTGTATACAATGCTGGGCCCACTCTTCTGCCTCGAATGCCTCCAATGTGCCACAACAAAAACTCGTTTCACCCTCCACGTCGACGTTGGCTAGCAGGTCAGTTGCTTTATTGGAATCGCATCTAACATGGCTGAAGGAAACTGCCGTGTGAGCCAGGAAAAGGGTACAAAGGTATCCTAATCTATTGGCTAAGTGCGAGTAGGAGGAGACCTTTTTGCAAGAATGTCCACTCATCACAGATGATTTTAAGGAACCATACTTATTTAAAAGTGTATAAATGTTGGCAAATCTTACCAATTCTTAAAACACCAACTATAAAATGTCTGGTGATATTTTTCAAAAAATATTTTAATTTTCAAGGATTTTATATCATTTATGTAATAATTTGGCAATTTTTAGGGTGAAAATTTTTTACCCCATCAAAATAGGGCGAAACAGGGCTTCAAAAAATGCAAAATGGTGAATCCTTTTTTGGACAAAAACATGGAAAAATAGCCCATGGGATAAATTTCGCCCCTAAAATTATCCCGGCCATTCACCATTCATTTTTCCATCTGGATTAGAATGCTCGTGTCTCCCTCGATGATCGCAAGGAAGCAGCCACCTCTGATCAAAACTTTGAAACCACAGATTATACCTTCTAATTCAGCTGAGTTATTAGTGTCAGTGCCGATTGCTCCCAAGAAAACAATCATGATTCGTCCTATATGATTCTGGCATAGTCCACCATAGTCTGCAGGCCCAGGATTTCCCCTGGATGCTTTGTCGAAGTTAAGCTTGAAAACCTGAGGAGGCAGGGTGGACCAGAAGGTCGGGCTGGAAGGCTTGCATATCTTGTCACGTCTTCGCAGGTCAGCCATCTGGGCGTTATCAAGTCCCCAACTTGCATCAATATGAGTTTCCTCTATAGGGATCACCTTGTCCTGATCATGCCATTGCATGCTCCGAATTGAGGATAGCAGTTTATCCTTCACTGTCTTCCAGACAGTCTCCGCATCACTACTTCAATCCTTGAAGATCCTAGCATTCCTCTCTTTCCAAATACACCACATGGCCATGCCTGGGAAGGAATCCCACACTGTTTAGATGATTGTGTTCTTAAAGGATTTTGGGTGCCACTCTTTCAGGGTTTGGGCCGGTCGGCCTCTCCTCCTATCGCTTCTTATGAACCCCATCGCTCCTTTTTCCCATATGAAGGATGTGAAGGGACAATTATCCAAGAGGTAACCCATGGATTTCTCCTCTTGATAACAAAGACAACATTGAGAGGGTCCCTGAACACCGCACCTTCTTAGGTTTTCACTGGTCAAAATTCTTCCTCTGACCACCCGCCACACAAAAAGTGCCACCTTGGGACACATATTCGAGGTCCATATCTTCTTCCAGGTTTCATCATCCTCCACCTGGTTTCCCAACCTGATATTGTAAGCTTCCTTTATGCTAAAGTATCCCCTATCTATATATCCCCACCTCAATATATCTGGGCCTTCCTTAACCCTAACGAAGCGCTTGAGCATTTCCTCCTGGAAATCCCCCCAATCCTCAGCACTTGTAAGGCCTAGTTTTTCCTGAAAAATACCACTGTCACTGATCTTCTAAATTTCTAATCATTGAAGATTGGCTCACCTTAACCCTGCCCTCCTCGAGGGACTTCTCCTTAATATGTATCCATCTTGGGTCTCTCCCTAGGATGGGAAGATGATTCCATGAGTCATCCCAAAATTTTGCATTTCTACCATCCATGATCTCCTAGAAGCTATGGTCTTGTACAATATTCCTGCCAGTCATCACTTTCATCCATATGGGGGATCTGCTCAATGCCTCGTTGAATCTAACCAATTGATGGATGGGCCTGTCACGAGCATATTTAATGTTCCACAACTTGGCCCAAGGCTTAGACGAATGATTTTCCCATTGCCACCAAAAATTTTCTCCCTGGACCTGAGCTATAATTTCAGGATCCTTGAGCCCTAGCCCTCCCTGCTCCTTAGGATGAAAAATTTCTTCCCAACCAACCAGGGAAAATTTAGCTTTTGCCTCTCTACCACCCCACAAAAAGTTCCACTGCAGAATTCGGATTTCCTTGAGGATATATTTACGAGGGGAGAGAACCAAGAAAAGGTATATGGACATAGCCTGGATGACAGTTTTAACCAGGATCAGCCTGCTAGGAAAGTTTAAGGGTCGAAGAACCTAGGTTGAGAGCTTCTACTTCATTTTATCTAAGAGTTCCTACCAGGACGTTTTCTTCAGCTTCCCCACCCTAAGGGGTATACCCAGATACTTAGACAGCATAGAACCTATAGAGAAACCTAGGATTCGAATGATGTTCCTCTGAGTAGCTGGGGCAGTATTCAGAAAAAAGACTTGCGATTTATTCGGATTGACATCCAAGCCAGAAGCCTTAGCAAAAAGGTTCAAGATTTTTTTGAATATTTGTTCTTCTTGGACTGAAGGGTGCCCCATGAGCATGGTATCATATACAAATTGCTGATGGGTCTAAAAGATCATTCCATCATGGACTCTTAGCCCCCTCAACTCTCCTCTCTCTACCTGTGTAAGGATAAGGTAGCTCAGACCTTCAGCCATAAGAATGAAGAGGAAAGGGGATAAAGGATCACCTTGTCTAATACCATGGGATGGCTGGAAGATACTAGTTGGTGACCCATTAAGGAGGATGTTGAAGAAGGGAGTTGTGACTAAACTCATGACCCATTCCACCCAGCCCTGGCAAAAGCCATAGGCCTCCAACATTTTATCCATAAACTTCCAACTCAATTTATCATAATCCTTTGCTATGTCTAGCTTAATCATCATACCTGGTTGCCTCATGATTTTTAGTGAGTGGAGCACCTCATAGACGAGAATGAAAGCATACAGAATCTTCCTTCCTTCCACAAATGCTGACTAGTCAACGCTTACGAGGTTGGAAAGGAGAGGTTTTAGATAATTAGCTATTACCTTGGAGATGATCTTGTAGATCACATTACATAATGGTATTGGTCAAAATTTGTCCAGACTAGCAGCCCCTGCCTCCTTGGGAGCTAAGGTCAGGAAGGTTGCATTGAAAGCTTTGAGGGCTCCCCTCTTGTTTCTGGATTCTTCAATGATCTCAAGAACCTCCTCTTTGACGAGATCCCAAAAGTAGTGGAAAAAGTTGGAGGTGAAGCCATCTGGTCCCGGAGCTTTCCCTAGGGCCATTTGATTGACTACTTTCTCTACCTCCTACATGACAACCGGTTTTTTCAACATCTCATTGTTTTCTCTAGTGAATTTCCTTGGGATTAGGTGGGTGATTTTTTCTATGTCCCTACCTTTGTCCCATCCATCCTCACTGATAATCTCAGAGAAGTGTTGAGTGAGCTCTACCTCTATCTCCCTTCTAGTTTCCACTCGACTTCCATCCCTTTTCTTGAGCTTTTGGATTCTAGAACTGCTTGCCCAGTTCCATTTTGTCACCTCCTTCCTCCACAATCATGTCCATCTACTACATTTCCTCCTCCTCTTAGTCCTTGGCCAATCCTTCCTGCTGCTCTCAGTACAGTTCTTTCCTTAGAGATACCTCCTTCCTCCATCTCCCTTCCTATCATCTCAAAGGGGTTTTTGGATTGCTGCCTCTTTGTCACATGTTCCTTCTTTGCATTGGATGTCCCGCCGCCCTTGATTTTTCGTCTTTTTTTAACTTGTGTGAACCCATCCTTTTCTGCTTCCCTTTCCTAACGGTGGTCATAGGATCCAACCCTAGGGATTAGTTTGGGGAAGTTCCTCCCCAGATGACCATAGTCATGACAATGCCTGCACCGAAAGGGGAGTTGGTCATAGTCAATGGGATGAATCAATTCCTCATCTTCCCAGTTTAAACTGATCGCTTCCGGGAGTTATTTGGAGAGGTCCATACAGACACAAATCTGAGAAAAGGAGGTATATCGTTGGACCTTAGTTTGTTCTTCTACTTTTATGAATTCCCAAAGGGTGTTCCCTATGTCCTTCAGCGTGTCCACATCCCAGTATTCACCTAGTAGTGAGAAAAGGCGAATCCAAACTAGGGAAACCGTCATGTCTTCCGTTTCTGGGTTAAAACATTCTTTCCATGGACGGAGGTATAATCTAGCTGAAAAGAAAATATGCAGGCATCCCTCCATGATTCTATCTCTATCTTCATGGTTGAAAAATATGATAGTAAATAAACCCTTAGATCCCAATTACAGATCATAATTCTGTTTAGGGTTCCACACACTATTTATCCATTTAACTAGATCTTTCTCCTTTGGCCAAATCCCCACAAATTTCCCAATGAGGTCCTTCCCCTTCCAAAGTTAAATCTTACATCTAACAATCTCATATCTGATTTGGATCACCAGAATAGTGGAGGATTTGGACAAACAGCCCCCCAGGCCATACTTCTTTCCTGACCCAACTCCTCCCTGCCTCCCGCCATCGTCTCCACCACCATCCTTCCTCTCACTTCCTTTTCCAACTTCCCCCTCCATCGAATTGAGACCTCGAGGCCCTGTGGAATCCATGAACCTCCGTAGGGGGGCCGAAGACCCACCTAATCAACCTCCTATGCGTAGACCAGAGCGGCCTAGCCGCCTACCGCTTGGCCTAAACACCTAACCCTAGAGTCCTCCTTCCTTCCGCATTGTCAATTTTTCTTATTCATCCACCTTTCTAAACTCGACTAGTTTTGGAAAGAGTTAGTTAGGTTAAAATATTGCTTTTAGTAATAAAAAATAATTGTGCTTTTGGGATGATAGTTCCTATCGAAATAGAAAGACAACCTATCAACATATAGTTGTGATTTAGTTGACGATTGGATCAAGAATTGTAAAGCACTAAGATATTTAAAATCTTGAACCCAAGTTGTGGGTGGGTTGGTCTTGGTATAGGTTAAGAGAGAACAGAGCTTCTTAGAAATAGTATCGATCCAAGTTGTGTGTGAATCGATGGTTAAATCATGAGAGGAGAGAAACATGTATGTATTGTAAATAATATCTAAATAAGGGTCTGCACGATAAGTGTGCATACCAAAGGTGCTAACCTATTTCTCATGCCAGATGAAGAGCACCTTTGTGGTTTTTCTTAGATGGGTTTCTGCATTAAATCTTGTCTTTGTGTGTCTCTAGTATTTATGTTTATTTCAATTGTGTGTATGTTGTGAATGAAGTGGATCTAATTATGTCCCAAATTATCTGTTCTTAATAACTCATATATGTGTGTGTGTGTGTGTGTGTGTGTGTGTGTGTTTTGCATCTCTAATAGATTGAATATGTGATAATGATTTATGTTAAAAAAATGTGATATTTGTTGACGAATAAGTAGACGTTTATCTTGAATGAATATACAATAAAAAGAATCATTATTCTCAGTTTCGGTCGAGAGACTCGATAGAGTATTGTAAGTGTGAAAACACCCACAAAACTATAGAAACATGGTTCTGGAAGCTCCCATAATATATCTTGGGTGAGACTACATCTACGTCATAGGTGTTGTCGACAAAGTCCTACTCTGTTGGGACAATATCTTTGGATTTGTTAACAAATGAGGGAATTGAACCTGGGTCGAACCAAAGTACATTTCCCCGATCTTGTTTGTTGACTTTGGTTATGGTTGTTCCACTACCCTCGTACTCTTTGTTAGTTGTGCTTGTTGTAGTCTCTTAGTCACATATTTTTTTAACACTTTCATGCTCTACCAAGCGTGATCAATAAATCTTGGCCCACCTTTTATAGTCCTAGATTATTTGTCTAATTTAAGAAAAGGTGTATAACCCACATCCCTCGAGATAGAAATCATATTATTTTGCAAAGCAGTAGTAGAAATTGGGGGTTGTAACTCACTTATTAGTTCTAATTCTATAGGTGCATTTACTCCCTTAGTTACTGATGTAAAACCAAGCATCTTTTCTTGGATTTTCTAGTCAAGTAGATTCTCTGCAAAGAGTTGATTATTTCCACTCCAAGTAGGTGGAATCCCATTCCTTCTCATGGAATTCATTATTTTAAAGAAAAGGATACTAAATTTGTAGATCCCTTTAGATTGTATTCAAGAATTCCTATGGAGGTGACCTTATCAATACAATTAACCATATGTATAACAAAATGTGTTCTATCATAAATCGTCATGAAATTCAACTGCTATGGGAACACTGTGTTTATCACTGTCTTGGCTATCCTAACCACATGATATTTATTTTGTATGTCTGCTTTATTCTTTTCTGCATATTCAATTTTGTTGAACTTAGTTTTTTCATTGATTTCAAAGACATAGTTGAACTTGGTGATGCCATTGAAGTCTTAATACCCATTTGAAGAAGTATATAGAAAACATGTGTGTAATCAAGTAGTGTCACTCTAGTGTGAAATTCCCACCAAGGTATAGAACTCTTGTGCACAAAAACCACAAAGTCATGGGACTCTAGTGTGCAAAATCTATGTGGCTGAACTATCACAAATATACAAATATGCAAGCCAATGAAAGAAAAAGAGTGGTGGTAAGTCTGGCTGAGAAGAAAGGAAGAAGAGATATCACTAACTTAAAGGAACCCCAACTTGTGGACACATCATTTGAGTGAGATCGGTATAAATAAGAGAAATATTGATGTGAATTGAGATAATATTGAAAGTGTAGATGAGGTAATATACTGAAATTTCAAGCTTCAGGGGTCAAATGAAATGCTCAGTAGAATCAATCGTAGAATAAATTAAGGAAGTGTACGATAAAACTAGAGATGCTGAAATACAAGTACTAGTTCCGTAGAAGGAGTAGTTGTGGATATGTATATAAGAATCATTTTCTAAAGTATCCCAAGGATCATTTTAAAAAGGCTCATTTGTATAAAAAATGCAAGTAATAAATGTGCAGAAAGACTTGGAAATTTGAAGCGTTTAGAAAACACAGAACAATGCTAATGGATCAGAAATCACATAACGATGAAACTAATAAAAAATCGTAGATCGAGGAATATAACAACAAATTTTTGTTTTGGTGGTAGTGCGGGGAAAGGACAAAAGATTAGTGTCTTCCACAGTTTGGTGCCTAATAATGCAAGCCAGTTCTCATAGAATATTAGTGTCCTCATAGGTTGGTTCCTGTAAAACAACAATTTGGTACTTATAAGCAATCAATGTCCCTGTTTGATCAGTGTTAGAAAAACTAGTGAGTTGATGTTCACACTTGGAGATTGGTGTCTCCCAACACATTTGTAGAAATAATATTCTTTATATATTTAATATTTGTTTATACATTATTTATAAACGGTTCCTTGTGTTTCAATTTTCTTATGATACATTGTTTATATGTTAATGAAATATTGCATGTGTTGCAATTTGCTTATGATACATGGTTTATATGTTAATTAAATATTGCATGATATAACAAGTGTTTGAAAAGTAAAAAGTGTAAGATAATGATTCACCCCCCAATATCATGTGGGGACCAAAAATTGGTATCATAGCAAGGATCCTTCAAAGATAGTCTAACCACTGAAAGGAAGATCATAGTGGAATATATATATATATATATATATATATATATATATATATGCATAAAAATGGATAGACAAGAAGAGAGTACAACAAACTGAGCACCACATTTTTATGGGTCTAATTATTTTTCTGGAGTATAAGGATGGAGGCCTTTTCTATAGTCACTTAGAACTAATATTTGGCTGGCAGTTGTAAATGGGTATAAAGTCCCAAATTCTCATACAACTAATTCTAGTGACAAGAAGTTGTATGAATGCAATGCTAAATAAAAAAAATGCAATACTAGGTGGTCTAGCAGACTCATAATTCAGAAAGGTAATGCAATGTAGCTCAACAAAAGCAATATGGTACAAAATTTAGAGTCTATAAAAAGGAGATGACATAGTGAAAACGAAAAATCTACAAACCTTTAGATGTCAATTTGACAGCGTAAACATGAAGGAAGATGATAAAATTGCATCCTACTTTATTTGTATGGATGAGAAAGTCAATACCCTCATAGGTCTTGGGGAAATGGTTCCTGAAGAAGCAATTATACATATTGTACTTAGACTCTACCTATGAGTTTTGACTCTAAAGTGTCAATCCTAGAAGATACAAAGGCTCTTGACATGGTAACAATGGGTGAGATCCAAGGAATTATCTCAGCTTATGAAATGAGAACTAACAAGAAAAATAGTTCAAGAAGGGTAGCAACATTCAAGGCCTCCAATAAGAAAAAATGAAGCAGAAAAAATTCGAGTAAGAACTCATATAAAAAATCTGATCTTGAATAAGATAACTTTATGACTAATATTTAGAAAGATCATGGAAAATACAAAGGTAAGATTCCTTTCCAATTCTTTGAATGTGGTAAAATAGCTTATTTTCTTCTAAATGTCCTTATAAAGAAAATGGAGATATAGTGATTATCAGGACCATGATCATGAAGAAAAGAAATAGATACACAAAGGAAGTAGACCTAAAAATAAAAGGATTGGAAAACAAAGGAAGACTCTATACTCTAAACACGATAGTAGCTCAACAGATGAAGATGGTAGTTGTGGTGAAAGAGAAGTTCTCTTTATTGCGATAAAAGAATAATGTCACAATAAAAACAATGAAGATTCAGTAAGAACTGAAGTAGAATTTGAAGGAGAACTCATAAGTGCTTTAGAGGATTTGAAAAACTCAAGAAAGAAAAACGATAATTTAAAGGACAAACTATTGAAGTATGAAGAATAGCTAGAAAAATTCAAGAGAATAGAAGAAGATCTAGCATGGAAGTTGAAAGAGAAATAATCAACAAGTGAGGAATTGAAGAAGGAAATTATCTCTTTGAAGAGATAAATTAAAAAGGTAAGAACTCACTTAGACTATCGACAAAATCTTGGAATAATATCTAGGATGTTGAATGAAATCATTAACAATCAAAGATCAAGTTCAGACAGGTTTGGATTGGGATATGAACTAGATAACAATGATAAGGATTCAAATGAAAATACTATTATCCGTGAAGTAGGTGTTGGGATTAATAATCCTCCCTTTGACCACATAAGTCGATTTGTGTATTCTCCTAGCTTAGGAGGTCTTCATCACTCCACAAGTGCATGAGGGACACACCTAGGGGGAATCTGCCACTTATGAGTTTTAGTGCCACCATAAGTTCTAGTGCCACTAGTTCCATTGGTGCCATTAGTGTCATTGGTTTCATAGGTGGCGTTGGTTCCAATCCCTACATTTTAGGAAACTGCTTTGAGTTCCACCATCAGTCTTCCCTAGTTGGCATTCAGTCAAGTCCAATTATGCTCTGATATATTTAGTTAGATCACTTCCAATGTCTCTAGTGCTATTTTTCATGATTTAAGGGAGGTAGGGTGATTTTGATCACCTCCCACAATAGTTAACTTGTTTTGAAATGTTTTAGTGATCCAGAGTTGCATTAGTGAGCTCCAATGGTGATTTTACCACAATGATTTAGCTCCAGAGTCAGTCCAAGTTGGTATATTTGAACCCTATATTAGGAATTTGAATTCTCCTATATGTATAACCATTTTATTACATACTAATTATTGATTCATGAATACAATCATATTATTCCAATTTCTTTCCATGTGTGTGCAATTTTGTCTTATTAACTGAACAGTCTATTGCTAAGTTTCTCTCTCTCTCTCTCTCTCTCTCTCTCTCTCTCTCTCTCTCTCTCTCTCTCTCTCTCTCTCTCTCTCTTCTACAACCTCCTCTTCTCATTTGAATTCAATCCAGGATAATGATCCTATGCTTCATGGAATTTAACATGGTATTAAAGCCTATGTTTCGACCAACGAAAAACCTCACAAATGTCCATTCTTGCACCAGAAGCAGTTGAGTTTCCACATAATTCATAGAATAATTTCACTGATTCCTCTGGAGTCTTTCTAGATAAGTATGTCCAGGTGTGATGGACTCATAAAAATTGCTCATGTCAAGGTGGATAGTTTTTAAATGACATTTTTTGCGAATTGAAGTGTTTTTGCAAGTACATTAATTGATTTCTTGAATCTTTGTTGATCAATATACTAGTGAAAATGGAAAATACGACTACTCTAACCCCAAAATCCTTACACCCTTCAATTACATTGATTGGAGGGAAGATATGCAAATTTCCTTGTGCAACAAAGTTCTGTATAGGATGGAAATGGGTAGATAAGTCGAACCTCAACAGTATATTCATAAATATAAGTTTCTGAATAAGATAGATGAACCCTTCGGCTGCATGTGCATCCACATTTCCAAGGATCTGTTGTTCCACCTTGAGGGAATAATAACTCTAAAGGAATTATTGGAAAAGTTAAAATACTTGTTTGGAAAACATGATGAGCTAAGGGGCCATATCCTAGAGAATGAGGTGATTGCACTCAATCCCAACAACTTTGAGACAATTCAACAGTTCTTTTCGAGATACAAATCCCTAGTTTTGCAATTCAAGCAATTTGCAATTGAGAAGAAGGATGGGAAACTTGTTCTCTGAAGTCTGAGCAAGCTTGGATTAGAGTTTTCAGTTTTTGTATCTTCTTTCCACTCTGGGAGGAAATCCATCCCAAATTGGAAAATGCCATCTCTAGATGCATTTGCAGAATCATTAATCCAGGAACAAGATAAATTGATTCAGATGGGAGTGCTCAAGACCTCCAAGAATAAGGATCTCTTATATGGAGAATCTGTAAATGTGCAAGAAAAATGGAAGCAAAGAGGGAAAGAGAACAAGAATTTTGATTCAAAGCCCAAGGAGAAGCAAAACCCTTCTGATGGAGCTTCTGGTTCCAAGAAGAACAACAACAAAAAGTTTGAAAAAACTAAATTCTCTTACTGCATGAGAGGATTTCATCTAGAAACTTAGTGTATGAAGAAGACCATTGACCAATTGTTTAATATCCTTGATCATAACAACATTTCCCATCCTCAAGGAACAAATAAGTCTAAAGTTGGAAACTAAAATGAAGAACATGAGAGGTGTCATTCTTTGAAAGAAGGCTTCACTCAGTCAAAGGCCTATCTGATTGATTCAGGAGCATCCAACCACATCGTTTCTTCCAAATAATCCTTCACTTCTTTGGATCTCTCTCGAGGATCGAATGTCCATATGGGAGATCATTCTTAAATCCTAGCTGAAGGAAATGGTTCTATCAAGTTAAAACATGAAGTGTTCAAATATGTACTCTATGTTCCCTCTTTAGCTACAACTTTGTTATATGTATACCACACGACACATACTGTCCCACCAAAGAGAGTAGTATTTGGTCCTGACTTAGTGAAGATACGATCTATATCAACTAGGAATATTATAGTGAAGGGTGTTGCAAACCATGCCTCCAAGGCATATGTATTCTCACACTTTATACCATACTCAGATCCAGTACAATATCAACTGTCATTCGAAAGGGGAGGTAAGAACATTCTATCTACACCTTTTGAATATGATAATGTTTCCATTAATTTTTCATATTCATAATACGAAGTAGAGGAACCAGTTGAATCAATTTATGAAATTGGAGATGAAGTTCATAGTGATCCAAATCCAAATTGAGTCCCTACTCCAAATCCTAGGCCTAAATGGGCACAAAAGGTTATTGCGGTAGGTAGGAACATGACTGGAGAGCTATCTGACATGAGGAGACCAATATCCTAGTTTCAAAAAGAAAACGTTTTGTTATTCAAAGCAATTTCACTTCCTTTAGAGAGGCACAACAAGCTCCCAAATAGATTTTACATGATGGTTATGACTGATCAACAATTCTACTCATTAAAGAAAAATTTGGATCATGTCACCCTTCCTCCAAAAAGAAGAGACAAAGTAAACATTCCTTCTCCTATCTATAATTGGAATGGAATAATATGGAAAAGTTCACATGAACTGTTCCAAGATAATAGTGCACACAAGAACCAATATTCTACATTACTACTCCACAAAGTTGCAGATTGCAACAAGTTTTTCACAAGTTTTTCCTCAAAAAAAAAAAAATTCTCCTAAGTATGAAAGCTTGTTTCTTGATTTACATGCTTTTTTTTTTGGTGGGGGGGGGCCGGCTGGGGGGAGTTCCCATGAGGGTTTACCCATCTCCTCGATTGTATTAAGTATTTATTCTTATTTTTTCATTTAGATTGTATGGGATACCTTTCGTCTTCGTTTCTAGGGCCCAAGTTGTCCAAAGTCAGGATTAAAGGGGGTATTAGGATTAATAATCCTCCCTTTGACCACATAAGTCAATTTGTCTATTTTCCTATATTAGGAGGTTTTCATCACTCCACTAGTGCATGAGGGGCACACCTAGGGGGAATATTTCACTTATGAGTTTTGGTGCAACCAAGATTTTTGGTGCCAGTAGTGCCACTGGTGCCATTGGTACCATTGGTTTCATTAGTGTCATTAGTGTCAATACCTACATTCTAGGAACCCTCTCTGAGTGCCACCAACAATATTACCTACTTGGGATTCAATAAAGTCTAGTTATGCTTTGATATCATTAGTTAGATCACTCCCAGTGTCTCTAGTGCTAGTTTGCATGATTTAAGGGAGGGATGGAGAATTGGATTCCTAACCACATCAATTAAATACTTGTGAACTATTTTAGTGATATGAAGTTGCATTAGTGAGATCCAGTGGTGATATTCCCATAGTAAGTTAGCTTCAAAGTTAGCCCAGGTTGGTATATTTGAATCCTATTTTAGGCATTTGAATTCTCCTACATATTTAACCATTGTATTACATATTAGTTACTGATTCATGAATATACTCATATTATTCCAATTTTTTTATTAATTGAACAATCTATTGCTAAATTCATCTCTCTCTTCTGTAGCCTCCTCTTCTCATTTGAATTTAATGTAGGTTTATGGTCCTATGCTTCATAGAATTTAATAGTAGGTATAAGTATCTTTGCAGATGTACGTATAATTCATGTCAAAGAAAAAGACAACATAAGGAATGATCAACAATATTCCTATCAAAATAAAGGAGTTTTACTATCTATAAGAACTTTTTCTTCCAAATATCAAACTATATTTTTGGGGCATTGTTATTTTTGTTATAATTTGATTGTAATATTGCAAATTGCAAATCATTGGAAAATAAAAGTTTTTAGAGAAATAAAAGACCTCTGAAGAACATTAGAACTGACAATTTGAACCAAGAGACTTGAAATTCTATGGAGGTCATCAATCATATTATCCTTTTGGAGCAGGACATTGAATGCTATCAATGTCACAAATATGGTCATAAAGATCAAGATTGAAAAAACAAGTCAGTATTTATGCATCAGGATGGAATTAAAAACGACTTCTAAAAAAATACCATACAAAGATTTGACAAAAAATACCAAATAACAATGCCAAGAAGAATTTGAATTGGCCTTGCATGCTTTAACAAAAAAAGAGGCATTAGTATATTGATAGTAGATCCTCAAAACACATGACAAGAGGAAAAGGAAATTTCATTTATTTACAATGGGAAAAAGGAGGAAAAAATTACTTTGGAGATGATGGTTCTACTAATATTTTAGGAAAACGTCTTGTGTAATGCCTCTACTTGCATTATAAATTATAATCTAATTAAACATCTGTTTTCTTTTTATTCTAGAAATATATCATAATGTTAACCTTAAATGGTGGATTTCTTAAATATATGACTTAGTAGTTCATCTAAAAATCATGTAACCATAACAATAGATAATTATTTTATAACATCATAGAAGTACTTATAACCACAAGGAAAATACCTCTTGATGAGCGATGAGAATGGTGAGGAATACCAACCAAAGAAAACTTTCATCTTCTCCCTAAGTTGCTTCCATATTCATTGGCCAAAGTGGGACCATGGTTTTACCTCCTATCCAACTTGGGGTCTATCTGACTCCATGGCCCCAAGAGCCATCCACCTAGCCTCTTATCCCTCAGTTCCTGAGACCCCCAGAGAACAGAACATTGATGGATGAGTAAGCTATGTGTAAATTTCCAATAGTTCTCAAACTCTTCCAACTCTTCTAAACTTCTCATCCCCAAAATGTTCAAAATTCCTCAATCCCTTCCAAAACTCTCGCAAAAATTTCTTCAAGAAAAGAACCCCCCTTCTCCCATCCTCAAGTATCCTATTTATAACCCAGAAGTCTCAGCCTACTCCTTATCCATTAATAAATTCCAGTATAATAATATTCACACTCAATAAGTTTATTTTCTCAAGAAATAACAAAATGATTTAAATAAATAAAATATTAATAAACATGGTTGCAAAGTCTCATTTGTCATGCTACTATCTTAATTGAAACTATGACAAGCCCTATTTAAAATTTATGCAACCGTTATCTATCCATTTATTTACATTATCTTCTCATTAATAAGTCAAATAGTTTATTTCCATATACTATATTATATTATGATATATGATATAATATATGTATATCATTCAATAATCCAATTAGTTTATTTAAATCCAAACTATAATGAACAAGTCAACAAACTCATATTTCCATATATGTGTGTGTGTGTGTGTGTGTATAATGAACAAGTCAACAAACTCATACTTTCATACTTCCATATATATATTTCAAAACTTATTTATACATTCAATACATAACTAATACTAAAATGATTCACCAACCAAGTTACTAAAAATTAATATAACCATGCTAATTGATCCATCAATTAAACAATCTTAGTAATGTACTCACGATTTGACATATGTGTGGCCAACGTACACATCTTAAGTGAAGATACTAATAATCACTTTTAATTCCTTAATGCATCATTATTCTATGCTTGTAAACAACATACAAAAGACCAACATAATCAATGCATCATTTCTCATTCATAATCATTCATACAAAAGTAACAAAACTGAATTACATATACATAATGAAGAATCAAGCATATAATTATAATGGTTTTTATCAATGAAGAACACTATCCAATCTGAGATTGGTCTCATCCATACCCATCAATACACAAACCTCCTAATCACCACTACTTCCATATCTTGACCTCACCATCTCGTCCTCTACTGGAATATATTATGGTGCCGGCTAAACTGACCTAAACATACATAGAACACCTAAGTGAAAGTGTCGAGTCCTACAAATCGACAAATATTCCGTATCAGGAACCCCCTAGTCATCAGCACACGTCTAGGAGAGAATTCTCAACATAGCCCTCCCATGACTCCAGGTTTCAGGAGATAAATGGTGGGAAATGCCTCCACTCCCCCTAAAGTACCAGGGTCAACACCCTACATCAACTCTACTATGGAATCATTGTTCTAAGGGGTCTCTCAATTGAAGAGCCAATTTGGGAAAGTCGTAGTTCCTATAAAAACTCACACTCACCCATAGGTCATAGACATATTGATGTTCAAAATTTAAAAACATGAAAATTGATATAATATAATTATCCTCCTGATGTCCAAGACATCTTGTGCACCTTGGAACTATAAGTATTTAGATATCTTGTAACGAGTCAACATGTGGGTTAGTTACTCACTCACATAAAACTCATGTATAAACATACTCAACTCTTTCAAGTGTTAATCCATGTCACTAAAACAACATTTAATAAAACATATATTGTAATTGTTCTATCTCAGAGTACATCTCAACTAACATTCACATATCAATATCCCATATTCAATTGCATGTTCAAATGACATAACATATTAATAAAAATTGATAAAAGAGAATGATAAGTTCCATTTACTATCAGCATATCTAGGGAGTCTATGTTTTCATATAATAATAGTCTTAATTAATGTAACTAAGCCAAATATATGCATGCCTTCCCACTAGATGACCTTATCCTTACTAGTCGCATAAGAATTTCACATCATCATGAAGTCATTTATATATATATGATGACTTTAGTCTCACATGGGATGTGTGTCATATTACATATTACATCTTTTGTATGCAATTGTTTCGATCTCATCAAGGTCCATAAAATACATTTTATCCCCAAATACTTAACATACTGACATACATTACAGTTATTTTATATGTCACGATTCATAGGAATACCTTGTCTCCCATATTAGATCTCATTAGGTCGAAAATGTCTTATTATGACTCATTTATAGGTTCGTATCTCCATTGACTCTTTTCTAACAAACACCACTTACCTACATTATTTAATGTAGTCACTTCACAATTTCCTTGGTCATTGTTATCAATATAAGTTTCATCTCTAAGTCGTAAAGATTAAATCTCAGTAAGTTAAATGTTAAATAGAGTATACTTTATTTCATATCCTAGGAAACTCATGTTTCCTATCAACAAAATACATATAAAACAGCCATATACACATGGAACACCATGTTGTCACATCTAGTTTATCTATCACCTCTACGTCAAAATAACTTGAGTATAATGGTCCATTCAAATTATATACTGCCTCCAGACGTAAGGTTTTATTTCCTCATAATATACTTTGTGATATTTCATAGTTACACTATTACACGTGTATGATTCTTGACCTTGCTGGATTCTATATCTTTCTTTGTTAAGTTTTATCACATTCTCGTCCCTTAATGTGCTATTAATACCAAGGCATTGCTTGAATATGATTATCGTAGAAAGTGAATCTCCATCTACTCATAGCTTAGTTAATGCAAGACATGTTTTCCTTTATGATCTCCTCTTCTAAATTTTATTTTAAAGTAGAACTCATTCGATAGTCCAATATCCATGACCTTATCTCATTATTTCAAGTCTTAACAATTATAGTCAATTTATGCTTGAAATTTTACTTATCACTATATCTTGATTGGTTTTAGGAGTTTACTACCCCTCAAGGGTACTAGAGATTTCTCCAACTAAGAATATTTACTAAAATATTATTAAGTATTATCTAAGAATATTTATACTTCTTGATTTCACAGTAATATTTTTTGACTTTGTTTCATTATTACCAAATATGATTAGATCCAAACACACTTAATGTGAGGTCTAAGTCATTGTTTGTTGTAGCTAAGGGAGAGCATTCTCCTTGTCAACAACATTATCCCACGACGCATAAATGTTTGAGAATCAATTTCTTATAGGGTTTCATTATTGCAATCTATAATTCCTATTCGATAATTATTAAAAATTTATTTGTTTTCCCTTAACATTTTGTTTTCAAGTT
This sequence comes from Pseudotsuga menziesii, assembly GCA_001517045.1. Taxonomy (NCBI): domain Eukaryota; kingdom Viridiplantae; phylum Streptophyta; class Pinopsida; order Pinales; family Pinaceae; genus Pseudotsuga; species Pseudotsuga menziesii. Next base: position 114,647 of record LPNX010236600.1, read on the forward strand.
ATAATATTTATATACACGTCTTCTAGGTGAATAGTATTTCTTTTTCACTTGTTATGCATGTCTTTTATCAATCTATATAAAAAATACACTAGGCCATTTATAAAAATGCTTGTAAAGGAAATTATCTAAGTCACATAGACCAATCAATCCATACACTTTTACGAGGACATTCATTACTCATATTGTTATATAGTCCTTACTATAATTCCACTTAAATAGAATATTATTTATTCTCTCATCGTATATTTATTACACTGAAGGTGTTATTTAAGGGACAGTCCTCATCAAACTTCTGTCATCTGTTGATGGTGTATGAGGAGCCACCACCTATATTTTTTAAATTTAATAAATAAAAGAACACGTCAACACATTTAATAAATAAAATAAATATGGCAGATGTGGGAATGTCTGTTGAATAGGAATCACGTCCTAAGGATCCAATAAACAATGAATAATGTGACATTAGAGCAGGGATGATTTTAAGGAACCATACTTACTTAAAAAAGTATAAATGTTGGCAAATATTACCAGTTCGTAAAATGACAACTACAGAATGATTTGCGATATTTTTCAAAAAATATTTTAATTTCCAAGGATTTTATATCATTTGTATAATAATTTGGCGATTTTTAGGGTGAAAAAATTTTACCCCATCAAAATTGGGCGAAACAAGACTTAAAAAAATGCAAAATGGCGAATCGTTTTTTGGAGAAAAACATGGAAAATGGCCCACTGGGCTAAAATTCGCCCCTAAAATTATCCCTGCATTAGAGACGGGAAAATATGGGTAAATTTAAATGAAAATAGGAACGATAACCCATCAGTACTACAACAAACAGTAAAATAATTAAGGGCAGAACTAAAATGAGTTAAGGAAGATAACGAATGAATTTTAAAAAAACAAGAAGACTTAAATAACATTCTGCTATCTAAAGTGAAAAGGAATAAAAAAGAGAAAAATAAAGAACCTGAACGTAACATGGAAATAACTACACATTACAAACGTAAGGTAAGAAAACTGGAGTTTTCTAAACATGAGACTGGATCTTCAAGCGAAGAATCAGCTAAGCATAAGACTGAAAAATATAAATATTCTAGTGAAAGTAGTGATAGCAACCAAAGGAAAAAGAAGTACAAACCATATGAAGAAATTTATCGAGGATTCAAAAATATTAAACATCTTATGTTTAAAGGAGAAATCGAAAAAGGAGAATAAGTAGAAGCATGTTTATCTGGAATGAAAAGTAATTCCAGATTTATAACTATTTTGACGAATTGAAAGAAAAAATGGCAATCTATAACTTAACATGAAAAGATGATATCTGGTGGAAAGACATAAAGAAAGTAAAGCGCATAAAACAACATTATGTAACGTGGAAAACCTTTTAAGAAATTTTTTAAATGAAAATGTTTAAAAGAATAGTATTACGAAGAAAAAATTAAAGAATTTTACGAATTAAGATTAGGTTCCAGGACCATGAAAGAAATTTGCAGCAAATTCTTGACATTATTATGCTATGTGCCTTATATCATTGATGAGAAAAAAATACAGTGTTTCCTGATCTTTTTACCTCTTATGTTTAAACACAAAACTGAATATGATAATCCAAAAAATATAGAAGAGGCAACAAAAAAAGTAAACTTATGCTATGATCAAAAGAAAAACAAATGGGAAAACATACCTAATTGGAAAAATAAAAGACGTGATCACTCTGAACCAAAAATGAAAGAAACAAAGTTTTGTAAGAACATTGGGAATAAGTACCATGGATACCAAGTGAATAATTATAATTTATTTTTAAATCTTAGAATCCTGTCACAACAAAATAAAGGGAACTATCCATTTCCTGTAATAAAAATACTACAAAAATGGAGCCACTAAAATGCTGGGAGTGTGGTGACCCACATTACTTTAAACATTTCCCCATAAGAAATAAAAATCTAATAATTTCCATTTAATCCAAGACGCTACTACAGTGGGGGATATAGCAAGAAGCATGCCCATATATAATGCAACATTGGAGAACCTATAGGCGGAACATTACATATCTATGATCGATATTGAAGGTATGATAAAAGAAAAACTCATTTCTATACAAATTGATCTAGCTGTAAATCAAAGTTATGTATCACCTAGAATTGTAGAACTATATAAGTTACAACAAGATAAGTTTGAAAAATCTTGTCTAGTACAACTTTCCACAAGAACAAAGTGAAAGGTGACTAGTTTCATGAAAAACTGTGAATTAGTTATGAATGACTTACAAACACATGATGATTTAAATATCTTAACTTTAGGGTCTTATGATTTATTGATATGAATGGACTAGTTAGAGAACCATAGGGTTATTTTAAACTGCTATGATAAAACATTTTCATTCTTGGAAGATAAAGGTAATACCCTTGTTGTAAAAGGAATTCTTGTTAAGGTTACCACAAGAGAAATATCTTCCTTACAAATGAAAATGTATGTACGTAAGGGATGCAATTTTTTGCAGTTTACGTAATTGCAGAAAAAAGATAAAGAAAATAAACTTAAAATAGAAGATATGCCAATTTTAAATGATTTTAAAGACATATTTATGGAAGAGATTCATGGATTACCTCTAAAAAGGGATATAGACTTTATGATCGATTTGGTACCGGGGGTGGTACCAACATCAAAGTCTCTATATCATATGAATATAGGAGATATTACTAAATTCAAATCACCACTATAGGAACTAATTAATAAAAAGTACATTCGACGTAGTGTTTCCCCTTGGGGAGCACTGATTTTATTTGTAAAGAAAAATGATGGAACTCTAAGACTGTGTATAGATTATAGACAGTTAAACAAAATGACAATTAAAAATCGATATCATTTGCCCCGAATTGACAATCTATTCGATCAATTTCAAGGGGAGACAAACTTTTCAAAAATAGATTTAAGATCTGGATACCATCAAGTACGGATAAAGGATGAGAACATCTTTAAAAATTATTTTAGAACCAAATATAACCACTATGAGTTTGTCGTAATGCTCTTTGGATTAACAAATGTCCCGACAACTTTTATGTGTTTAATGAATAGTATATCAAGTAAATATTTAGATAAATTCATAGTCGTCTTTATCGACGACATATTAGTCTACTCTAAAAATAAATAAAAGCATGAAGAGCAATTGAAAATAATATTACAAGTATTAAGAGAACAACCAGTGTTTACTAAGTTTAGAAAGTGTGATTTGTCTAAAGACAATATTCAATATCTAGGACACATGGTGTCTAAGGATGGGATATCAGTCGATCCTAATAAGGTTAAGGATATCACTGAACGGCATGTTCCAAGGAATCTAACTGATATAATATCATTCATGGGGATTATTGTCTACTACCGAAAATTGATTGAAGGATGTTATAAGATACCATTACCCTATAACTTCATTACAAAAGGAAGGAAAGAAATTTAATTGGAGCAAAAAATGTAGCGAGAGTTTTAATAAATTAAAACACTTGTTAACCATGACCCCTATTTTAAAAATTCTTGATCCTTTTAAAGATTTTGTTGTATGTACAAACACATGTAAGGAAGGTCTAGGTGAAACTCATACTAATTCAAGAAAACTTTGTCGTAGCCTATGAGTCTAGGACGTTAAAAGAACACAAGAAGAATTATGCTCCTCATGGCCTAGAATTAGTTTCTATCATACATGTGCTAAAAATGTGGTGACACTATCTCATCGGAAAAAAATTCTTATTAATGCCAGATAATATAAGTCTAAAATACTTATTTGATCAAAAAAATCTTAACGTTATATAAGCTAGGTGGCTATCATTTCTAAGCGAATATGATTTTGAAATAAATTATATAATAGGAAAATAGAATAATTTTAACACTCCATAAGTCCTCATGCAAAATTGTTGTATGCAAGAAGCAACTATGAATCGGAATTTAGAAAATAAAATTTTAAATGCAGAAAATTTTGACAAAGAATATAAAAAACTAAAGGAAAAGACCGCAAAAAATGAAATAAATCAAGTAAAAATAGATCTTAGTCTAAATGGAAGAGGGTTATTACTACACAACAGTAGATTATACATACCAAATTCAGCATATATTAAGTTAATTGTTATAAATGAAATAAATAAAAGACCTTATTCAAAACACCCTGGATATGAGAAAATGATTACCAGGAAATGAAAGGATTTCTTTTGGTCTAATATGAAAAAAGAAGTATCAAAATATCTAGCACACTACATTGAATGTCAACAGGTAAATGTTGAACACCAACATCAAGCAGGATTATTACATCCATTACTTATTCTAGAATGGAAATGGGAAGTGATCAACATGGATTTCATAACTGGCATGCCTAAGAATGTTAGACAACATGACTCAAACATGGTCGTAGTAGATAAACTAAGTAAGAAAAATCACTTTATTCTGGTAAAGTCTACTGTTAAAGCTGTCAACATTGCTGATATATTTTTGAAATAATTTTTCAAGTTGCACGGTGTACCTAAGGTAGTCATCTCAGATAGAGATGCAAAATTCACAAGAAATTTTTGGAAAGATTCATTTAAATGATTAGGTGTGTGACTAAATTTTATCACTAGATATCATCTGCAGACCAACATACAAACTAAAAGAGAAAATCAGATCTTATAAGACATGCTTAGAATGTACGTAATGGATAAACCAAGTAATTAGAAAGATTACTTGCACTTAGTATAAGTTTCATATAATAATAATTCTAAGTTTCAACTGGATTAAGTCCATTTGAAATTATGTATGGCCGAAAGTGTAACACTCCAATTTCTTGGAGCAATCAAGTCGATATATTAATGTTAGAACCCAATCTATTAAAATATATGGAACTAACAGTGAAACTGGTACAACATAATTTGAACTTTCCCCAAGATAGACAAAAGAGTTATGCCGAATTAAAAAGAAATCCACAAGAGTTCTAGGTAGGAGAACGTGTTTGTGTAATGGTAAAACCCAAGAAAATCTCTCTAAGATTGGGAAAATACTCAAAATTAGCACCTGGGTATTGTGGTTCATTTGAAATTTTGGCAAAGATTGGACCTATGGCATATCATCTAGCATTGCCTTCTACAATAAAAGTACATAATATTTTTCATGTTTCAATTTTAAAGAAATACGTTCATGATGCTACTCATGTGATTGAATGGAATGTTATACACTTAGAACCCGAATGAGAGTTCCAAGTGGAACCAAAACATATTCTCAACATGAGAGAACTCTTACTCTGGAGGTGTACCATCAAACAAGTCAAAATGCAATGGAAGCACCTTAATCTAGAGGAATCCACATGGGAACAATATAGTAATATGCGGGATACATGTCTAGCTCTATTTCAAGATGAAATAATGGAGGAATGAGATGAAGAATTAATAAACACCGAGGACAGTGTTTCCCTTTAATGGGAGGTGTATGTAACACAACAAAACAAATCTTAATTATTTATTATTGGAATATTTATTTTTATATTTTTACAATAAAATCAAAATGAATGTAATGGATTATTATTATTATTGAATAATTAAAAGACTCGGAGGAAACATAATTGAAGTAGTTGTTAAAAGATTGTTTGTTGACCCATAAGGGGAAATGAAAAATGGTGAAAGCTGTTGAGTGAGAACTCAAGTGATGCGGGAGGCATCTTCCCCAAAATCAAGTTAAGACTCTTTATGTAGCGCTAAAAAGAAGTGGACTCATAAATGACCAAGCCCTAGGAAAAATACTATAAAATAGTATGTCTATCGAATAAGTAGAAGACTCGCGATGGATGGGAAAATGATCTATTGATGCAAAGAGATGACACATTGATCAGATTTTTTCCTTGTGGTTTAGAAAATAGGCTCTGGGGTTCTGGAGCAAGTAAGACTTGGTTTCTCTAGGAGTTGGTTGGGAAGAAAGAGAACTTCATTTATGTTTTTCCAACAGTGGTGACATGTTCGTTACTAAATTTATTAATTGTTTACTACTGATCATTCTAGTCTTAGCATAAATGTGAATTCCAAATGCATTTTAAACTGAAGAATTGTGCTATGTGTCTGTTCCTAATCTTTTTTTCTCTTTCAAAATATGTTCTTAGTATAAACTGTTAATAATTTACAGAATGTAGAAAACTGTAGAATTTATGTATAATCTAAGTACATCTAGATTAACTTTCTAATGCTTGCTTAAAAATGATTAATTATAAAAATTAGGAAATAGATCTTAGCAAGTGTAAACCATTTGCATTTCCTTACGAGCCGAAGGAATCCACACAGAGTATATCTCAGTTTTAAAATTATTACGCATATATTATCAAACCTAATCATTGTCTTGGGTATTCATACCGAGCTCAAGGTGAGTTTAGGACATATCTAAATATCTTAATAAGGACTGAATGAAAGGATCACAAGCAAGCTAACTAATCAATTAAGAAAGCTAAGAAAAAAATCTCATAGCTCGTAAATCTGAGCCCCAAAATCAACAATAATCAATATCATATCTAATAACCAAAATAAAACAACAAATCGACAAATCCCAACCGTAAGTTTAAAGAATATTTATTGTCTTTGTTTCTTTTTGTGTATTCATGCCACTTTTAGGAAAGATCTACATATTTTAACAAAACAAAAGAAATTTAATGATGGGATCACAGTCAATCAAACAAATTAATCATTTACAAGATAATCATCAACGCCTAACTCATAGATCTGAGCTACAAACACAACAAATAATTAAATCTAGCTAAAATGAAGAACTAGACTCTTTCCAAATCAATATCTTAATAAAATATCATAGTGAGATTTAGACATGACAAATTGCATCTACAGGTTTTAATAACTTAATCAAATACAAAGTACAATCTCTGTTTGCTGGAATCCATACCCAAGAATAGATCGATCTTGATAATGGGTTAAAACCACAAGATAGTCACGATATGTAAGTGTAAGCAACAACCTTTTTATTGAAAACAGAGCTTCCAAAATAATAATCACAATCAACCGATTTTACAGATTGAGCCTTAAATATATTGGACGAGAACAATTTTATTCAAACACAATAACCACTATAAAATAAAATACTCTCTGTGTATGTGATGATGTGAATCCTACTCTATAAACTAATCATTGCATCTTGGTACAGATCCAATGTGGGTTATGATTTTTTAAGAACAAAACTTATCTTAGTAGCGGTTGTAAAGTCCCTATCTCTCAATAGAAACCATGAACTAAATTGTCTAGAAAAACTAGTTAAACCCCAAACCTATCAAGATTCTTACCTTATAAATGATAGACGATCGAGAGGTACACTCGACAAGCCAAGTCACGCCAGTAATTATGTGCACAAAACTTGGTGGCCTTAGTATAACTCTAATGCCCATAATTTAAAAAACTGCAATCTTCCTATTTAAAAGAGTTTGAGCAAATCCCTCACCTTTGGACAGAGAATAAGGATGTTTGAGAGAAGGTTACCCTATTGCTACTCTTGCCAGGCCCAAGCTTAGTAAACTGCATCCACATCTAAACTGTGTTAAAACTATTTTATAAACTATAAATCGTTGAAAGTTAAAAATGACGTGTTGGTGATTTTTACCTGTATTTCAAGGTTGGGTCATGAGGGTGAAGTAGGTATAATCCAAATATTCTACATTTCCCTTCCTTTACATGCCAACAAATTGACAGAGTTAAAATAAACCCCAAATATTAATAATAATGAAGGAATTTGTTAAATTATTCAACCAAAGAAGAACTTACCATGATAAGACGTGTAGAGGGCCAAGGATTGGCTCCTCCTAAATATTCCTTCCTCCTCTTCCTGCACAAAAAAAAAATCATTATTAAATATGTATCTAATAGATAAATCTGAAAATCAAAATTACAAAGTAAGATGGAATAAATTCTTCCTTACCTGTTTATTTAAGACTTGCAAGCTACAAAGCTTCTGCAAGTTTCAAACTAAGGCGACTGGGTTCTCTTTTACCCCACAACAAACCAAGAAAGGATGAGGCTATAATTGCACCCACGTTCACCATTAATCCACTAATAAAACTCCAAAACAATTCAAGATTACAAAGTAGAAGCCAAACTTCCCTTAACAGACCACAAAGGGAAAAAATTACTGCAGCACAGCCATGGAAGGACAGAACGACATCAACAAAACTCTAACAAACCAAATGAATGCAGAAAAACCTTCATGAAAACATAAATCTCATTAAACCCTACTAAAAACCCTCGATCGATATCTTGAAAAGTGGAGGGTCGATATTTACTTTGATCCACCAAGCATGTGTTAAGCCAAGTCCTTAAATTTGTCTGGTTGCACTATGAACTCGCAGTGAGGACTAAGGCATTAATTTTATGACAACCATTAAAAACTAATGTGCTAGAATCTACTTATGCCTCCCCCTTCATTATTTGTATATCAAACTTTATAAAATACCATCCCACGATATGTAAGCCCACAAGCTATGGATTAAACCATAGTCCAAGTCTTATGGTGCTACAAGCTTCCTAACATAGTTTAACAAATAATCATGTAAACTTTATATTACATATGATCAACCCTTAGGATGTGCACAACATTGTGGGCTAGGGCCTCAAACCTTGGCTTAAAGACTTATGTCTTTTACAAGCCTTACAAGAATGAATTTCTAAGTATGGACTACTAATCATAACTAAGACACGAGCCATAGGTTAGGCTTATGTCCTAGGTAACTGAACCTTTGCAATAATAACTTAAGAACATCGCCTTGGTGAGGCTGTAACCAAATCGTCGCTACAAGTGGAGACTATGCCAAACTAAATACACAACCTATCAATCAAGCATTAACATGACGAGTTAAACTTATACATGCATATGAATAAAAGCATGTAACATCGAATTTAAATATGTTACGATCAATAAATTCATTTCACTGAGAGGCGGTTTCTAGCCCAGTATGGGGAATATGTTTTCAGGTTTGTACGTGACGCTTTAATAAAATAATAATAACCAGCATAGATCCAAATCTTAGGTTCTATCAAGCGCCAAGAGGGATCAAACTCTCTAGGTGCAAACCTCTCAAGGTATTAATGCACCATTATAACCAATCGATGTAGCTACTAGTTTATGCATTAATATTAATACACCATACACTAATATGTATGCAAAAAAAAACCCACTTTACATGTCAATGAAATGCTAATAAAATTCGGTTACTCAAATTCAATATATTTTCAAATATGACACTTTTCAATTTAACTATATTAGCAATTATAATTAAAACATATTTGGAAAAAATATGATTTTAAAACTTTTTTACTATTTAAATTATTAAAACATTATAACTATTAAAACATTATAATTATTAATAATATTATACTATTCCATACTGGCGCGGCAGGGGGGGGGGGGGGGG
>LPNX010236608.1:5751-159036 GCA_001517045.1 Pseudotsuga menziesii
CATGTGTTTGAAGCATGTACATGCCATACGCGTCGGATAAGCGACGGCGCTTTCCATTTTAAATAATTAACCAATTAAGTGTATTTTAATAAATGATTGATCAATTTATGCGCCGTCGCTTAAGAGATGCTTAGGAGGATAGCCGTCGCTTAAGCGACGCTTATAAGCCTAGCCATCGCTTAAGCGACGCTTATGCCCACCATTTCAAAAAAAAATTATCTTTCTAATTTTTGGTACGGTTAAAAGAAAAAATCCACGCGCCGTTGGAAAAAACCGTCGGATTTTGGATCGAAATGTAGTAGTGTGAAATGGTTGGCTCTTTGTTTTCATGACAATGGTTAATACATTGTGTTACGAGAAACTAGAAAAGGAATGGGAAATGAAAACAGAACAAGAAACGGGGGTAAAGGGCTTTGGGGATAAGAAACATGAACCCCCCTTGCCAGCATATATTTTGCATATGAAATTGATTAGTAATACACTGATGCAGTGTCAAGATGGGAATGGAAAAGAAAACCAAGTAGGGAACAAAACAAGAAATGGGTCTCCTAGTCAGGCTTCCGTTAGCACATTTACGATAGATACAACTGCTCTAGAACACTTCCAGAGCCCTAATTTTGGACATTATGATAATGACTGTTTAATGGATTTGGGCCGATTTCTTATAATGTGAGTAGCTGCTAGGTATGTGGCATAGAGCCTAGAAGGGTTTATCATATTGCCCCAGATTTTGGCTGGTGTGGACTACTGTTTCATTAATAAAATTTACAACATACAAACATATTTTAAAATAATAGCTGCACATTTTTTCCTCTGAGAACCTTACTTGACAAGTAACGCAGAGAGTGTGACATAATTGGGTTTTTCCTGTATGAAATTCCCCATAGATGTCTGTGATTGATCCAGTCTCAACCCCTCCTGTTAAGAAAAAAGAAAACTCTCAGAATCATGGAATGTGCCTAAAAAACAATTATCAATGCCCATAAAGAATTCCACCAATCCCATCATTAATGTGACAATGCAACTCAACTGTATCCTTGTATCCAAAGAAATCTCAAGCAAGTTCTGCAGAAATTACTTTACCTTCTAGTATCTTGTCAAGTTCTCTAGAGCCAGAACTTATCTGTATAATCTCAAGGCGTTGAGCATGCAGCTGGCTGGCACTAGTGAAACCCATGGGAACCAATTTTGAGGCTGCTAGAGGCAATAATCATATGAATACAAGCCACCCACTGAATTTTTCATGTTTTCAAAAATAGATCTATAAAAAAAGTGGGCTAAGGGATAAAGTTGACATGCCTGCTTCAATAATTTTATCAACCTTGGCATCACTGAGGCCCTTGATCTGCACAAGCTCTTTCTTGGGAGAATATGCAACAGCTTCTACCGTGCAGTGCCCGACATCCTTGAGTTTTTTAATATCAACAGCAGATATCCCATAGGCCCGATACAACAAAAGCATCCAGAGATCAAATTCATTTCAAATAAATTGCATTACATTGTTCTTGGCTTTGAAAGGAATTTGAAACTTATTACCTGAAGTTGTTCAACGGGGTAGGGTCCATGCTGCAGCTCCTCTGCATTTTCTTCTTCCTACGGGATTTGTTGTTGCTTGCGTTGCTGTTGTTCCATCGGAATATTACTGAGAAAGCAAGTTAAGAGAGAAACCCAATAAGAAAGAAGGTTGTCTCATGATTCCGAGTTGGCCCTTCGATCGGTTTCAGGTTGTCTGATGGGTCGATGGATGATCCTGGTGTTGCTCTGTAGAGGGGCCAAAGAAGAGGCTGCGGAGTGACTCTGGTTTTGAATTTGGTGTGGGCGCCAAAGTTATTTATATTAAATCCATTTTTAATCATTTAGTCTATTTAAAATAAAAGCGGGGGACAGGTTTCTCCTCGAAGATTCCGTTGGATGTTCCTAATGTTATGAGAACTCCGATGGCTAAATAAATTTAGCTCGAGAAGTGCTTCTTTCTTTTACCAAAATTTTTACAATGAAATTTTTTTCTTATTTTTAATTTTGTTCTCGGGGTTTGGTAGGTTTATTTTTTATTTTAATTTTAGATTTATTAATCAAATTATTTAAAATGTAACTTTTTTACATTTTAAAACTTTAAGTATGAACGTTTTTAAGGTACTAAAACACTATGTTTAAAATTTGGAGTGAAGGTGGATAGAGTGTCTAACACATGGATAGATTTAAAACCATTACACACTCAAAACTCCATAAATTTAAACACAGTTTTTGTATTTTTTTTTTGTTATATTAAGAAATTTGTCTCATCTACACACTTTATAGATGCAGTGTAAAAAAAATAACAATTAAGCATTACTATTATTATTTTATTTTTGTTTTTATAAACTATTATAAAATTTATTGAAATATAAATTTTTCTTTATATCTAAAAATAATAGGATAAAAAATTTAAATTAAATAGATTTAGTTTTTTTTTTGTGATAATTGTTAATGTCCACTAAGATCACTTTTCTCTATTGGACTTAAGCGTCGGATATGCGACGACGCTTTCCAAAAGCGTCGTCGCTTAAGCGACGCTTACGAACGCGTTGTCTCTTAACCGACGGTTATGAGAATATCCGTCGCTTCACCGACGCTTGTGGCCACATTTACAAAAAAAATTATATCCTTGTGATTTTTGATAAGTTTAAAAAGAGAAATCCACGCGTCGTCGGATTTTTCCGTCGAATTTTGGATCGAAATGTAGTAGTGTGTATGTTATATTAATGCTAGGATTGAGTTCATTATGTGAATTGAGTCCATTTTGAGTGCATAATATGATGATGAAAATGTTTATCGCTCCCATATTATAATTTTTTCTTCTAAAGTCTAGATAATATAATTTTTTCTATAACGACCGCTGGTCCAAATAGCAAAATATCCTTTAACTGACGTGGATTCCACCGATTTAGTTAGCCAAGGTACCAAGATCGTGTCCAAATTAGCCTATAAAAACTATAATTATATGTCAAGGTCATGCAAATTAGCCTTATAATTAACATTATATGCCAAGGTTTAGTGGGACGTTTAAAGGTTTAGTGGGATTTTGTATATGCCAAGGTCATGTCCAAATTAACATATAGTTGGGTTGCATTAATTCAATTTTGTTAATATAAGGACTTGTAAATATATATTATATATATGTTAGAATTTAGTAAAATGTAAAAATTCACTGTCAAATTTGTAATTTTTTTCATTGCCGGAGTGACAACTAAAAATGACCAAATAAATGACCAATTGTTATGTGGTCATTTTTAGTCTAGATATCCCGTGACCAAATTTGGTCATTTATCTTGGTCGTTTTAAGTTGGTTTTTATCTCGTGACCAAAAGTGGTCATTTATCTTGGTCTTTTTTAGTTAGCTCACTTAAATTTATCAATTTTGGTCATTTATCCCTTGAAAAAAACTGTGGTGACCAAAAATTGTGGTCTCCTGGTCACTAATCTCTTATTTTCCACTAGTGTAGTGACCATCAATCATATCTACCATGAGCATAACTAGCAGGTTGACAGTCTCTCCAAACAAGATCTTTGGTTGGCCCTGGGGCATGGTGAATTTTATGGATCTTTAGATGGTATGATCATTGATCATGGGATATTTCAGTTATTTTGGATTGTGTCGGGATTTGCCCTTTCACTCTCTTTTTGAGGCAGAAGCATTCGGTTTGAATGAATGGTTCTTTTGCTGACATGGATGTGCCTATCAGCCTTCTTGTTATGCTCTTGATTCATATGTTTCTTAGTCTCTCACGAATTATTTCAGATAGATTTTCTGCCTGTTGCGATAGGAATGATGATAAAAGTCTGCCCTTGGCAGAATTTATGATTTTCTATTCCCGTTTTGGTTGGATGGCTGGAATTATCTGGCTTTATAGCTACCAAAGAGATCTGCAAATGTATCTGCATTTGCGGAATTCTTCTACATTCTGAAGGTGATCTTAGAGAGGAATGTAACGAAAAAAAATGTGGCACTTCTTTGCAAAGAACAACCTTCTCTTCAATATACATATTTGAAAGTTTGTTGAAGGGTAAATTTGGTATGAAGTTATGATGCAAATCTGAAATAGTTATTGATGATTGTTTTGGTACATTTCACAAATAAAATAACTTTGCTTATGTATGGAATTAAAAAAATTTATGCTTATTTTATGGAATTAAAAAACTTTTATTATACTATGGTTATAAATAGCCAACAAGCTCTTAACCTAGGATAATAGACGCACCAACACCAGATTAGAGCTTATGGCTCTTTGGCCACTGCTTTCGGTTGCTATTCATTTGGGGATCCCTCTCTTAACTGTATTTGGGGATTCACAGGTTATCATCTCATGGGTGAACAGAACTGCTTCATTGAACACCCCACTTCTGAGTCATTGGTGTGATGACATTCTTTCTCTGCTGCATCATGTGCCTTTGGTGACCATCAATCATATCTATCGCGAGCATAACTAGCAGGCTGACAGTCTCTCCAAACAGGCTCTTTCGTTGGCCCGGGGGCATGGGGAATTTTCTGGATCTTTAGATGGTATGATCATTGATCATGGGATATTTCAGTTTTTTTGGCTTGTGCCGGGCTTTTCCCTTTCACTCTCTTTATGAGGCACAAGCATTTAGCTTGAATGAATGCTTCTTTTGCTGACATGGATGTGCCTATCAACCTTCTTATTATGCTCCTGATTCATATGTTTCTTAGTCTCTCATGAATTATTTCAGCTAGATTTTCTGACCTGTTGCTACAGGAATGATGATACAAGTTTGCCCTTGGCAAACTTTATGTTTTTTTGTCCCCATTTTGGTTGGATGGTTGGAATTCTCCAACTTTACAGCTATCAGAGAGATCCCCAAATGTATCTGCTTTTAGTATTATTCCAATTTAGTATTATGATTATTGTCTTATATTACAAAAATTAGATCAAGAAGCATATGAAGAGTAGTTTCCTCTATTTGAACTAATTATATAATTTTTATTCAATTTTTTGAATAACACATGATAGTCAATCTTTTGAATAACACATAATTATACAGTGATGACACACAAGGAAAAAAATACCTGCATTCAGACAGAGAAGATAGTCAAGCCCTTTGTTGACTTGTGTATCACATCGTTGGTTTGAATCTCCTCCCTATACACTGATGGAAAAGAATGCAAACCTAAATATGGAAGATTAGAGAACAAATAGACTGGGTTGCATCAGAAAAGTATAACGAGGGGTGTATTGAAGCGATGAGAATTGGACTCAATAAAACACAGAATGAGGATCGTAATGAGCCAGTCGGTTGACAAGAAGGGATATGTCAAGAAGAGCCAAAGCATCCAATAAATTCCTTGCTAGATCATGCCTCTAATACACTTTAAGCATTTACAACCTAAATTTGCATATTTCCATTGCATGATTTTTTCTCACATTATATTAAAACAAAATAGTATATATATGGCATTGTTGTACATTCTACTCTTCTGCCTGCTACAGTTTCATTGTAGGTATCGCATGATTGTACGTCACTCATGCAATAGTATATATACATATATGTATATATACACAAAACAAAAAATTTCATATACTTACACGTTTGTTTCCTTTTTCTCTTAGTGTTTGCCTGCATAATGGAGGCACCCTTGACATAAAATGCGATATCTTCTTTGTTGTATGGTACTGTACATCTTCAACCACTTCTATAGGTTTTTTCACTCCACCCATTCGGACCAACAAATGCAACTACTCCATGTTTCCGAATTACTCTCTCAGATGCTAACAACACACACCAGACTTTGCTCCCAACTACCCTCAACTCCCTCATATCAAATGGAGAACTCCAAGAAGGCTCTGTCATCAAGCTCGCCAAGTGCACCTGCATCGTCATCCATAATAACACGTACTTTTCTGCCCATTATTTTAAGCCCTCACTTAGGTAGCTTAGCTTCTACATTTTTACCTACCACCAACATCATCAATTTTATAATACCTTTACTAATTCTTGCCTTTTTATCCTACATGACTATTACAATACTCGATCTTGAACTGGTCCACCACAAGCTTGCCCTTGTTGGGAGCCCTGTTCCTCTTTTAATACCAACTAGCTTTGGCATTCCAATTGGTTCATCAA
Source organism: Pseudotsuga menziesii (assembly GCA_001517045.1). Lineage (NCBI taxonomy): Eukaryota > Viridiplantae > Streptophyta > Pinopsida > Pinales > Pinaceae > Pseudotsuga > Pseudotsuga menziesii. The sequence goes on from LPNX010236608.1 coordinate 11,872, forward strand.
CTAGCCAATCCAGCCGCCCCATAGAAGAAAGCGATGTTCACTCATCCCAAGCATCAGATACACCAATACCCATGCCAAAAATTGTAATTCCATTCAAAGCACTCAATCCCAACTATAAAAAATGGTGCATCCAAGGTCGTGTGCTTGCCAAGACACCCATCCATGAATACACCAACCAACGTGGCCCAAGGAAACTATTTGGATTTGACCTTATTGATTGTTCTGGAGAAGAGATCCATGTCTCTGCCTTTAACAACTTTGTTGACACCTTCTATTCCCTTGTTGAAATCAGGACAGTGTACACTATCTCGAATGGTACAATCAAAACAACTAACCCTTCATATAACCATTTGAACAACCATCTTGAGATTGTCCTTTCATCTACGTCAACCATCCACCCTTGCCTTGATGCATTCCCCTCCATTCCTTTACATTCCTTCCACTTTAAAACAATCAATGACTTCCAAAGTTTACCTTCAAATTCCATGGTTGACCTGATTGGCCTTGTTAGCTCTGTCTCGCCTGCATCTACAATTCGAAAAAAAGACGGTTTTGAAACAAGTAGGAGAACCGTTTGCCTCAGAGACACGTCCTGTTTTAGCATTGATGTACACTTTGGGGTCATCATTTCCACACTGAGGGTTCACATGTCATTTCACTATACTCCTCCGACCCACCACCTGTCCTTGCAATAAAGGGTGGCCGTCTTACAGATTACAATGGTAAAACAATTGTAAGTGTTCCCAGTAGTACCATCCTTATCAATCCAAATATTGAGGCAACCCATCACCTTCAAAAATGGTACACTGATCATGGATTTCGCGTTGCGTCGCCATCCTTGAGCCGCAAATACATAGGCTCTGTGTCTTGAACACACCCATCTAAAACAATTTTCGACTTGCAAAGCATGCAACCCTCTGATAAGACCCTATGGTTCTTTCTGCGTGGTTCAATTGTTGACATTAACATGGATGACTTCCACTTCCTTGCATGCCCTCTCTTTTTTGATGGTGTTCAATGCATGAAGAAAGTTGCACATAGAGCTTTCAACACTTGGCATTGCAGCAAATGTGATGGTGAATTCACAGAATGTGACTATAGATACATTTTAAAGCTTTCCTTGCAAGACCACACCGGCCAGATCAACGGGGCCACAGCTTTTGATGATGCAGCCAACAAACTACTTGGTGTCTCTGCAAAGGATTTATGCCTGCTCGCCACCGAGCCCTCGACCATAAATGATCTCTCTCTACACGTAACTTCGCACTGATACTTGTTCACCTTGTCCATTAAGACGGAGACTTTCAACTCCAGTACACGCTTTAAGACAACCATTGCCAATTTAGAAGAGCTTCCTTATGCTGCTGCATCAACCAAGTTCCTTGAAGAAATATCTTCACTCACTACTCAAAGCCATCCTGTTGCACACCGTCTCTAACCTCCCCTTCATACACTCCACCCTTGGCTATTGCAACCACCACTTTTACTCACCCTTCCACATCTTACTCTTCCCTCAGTCCTTGCTTCAACACATCGTACCCTATAATACACCATCCCATCTCTCCAAATGCATTCCACCTCAGCTCAACCCAATTATGTTTCTTCTACTTCATCATGATCACTATATCCCCCCACACCCTCCCCCCATCCACTTTCCTTCCTTCATTACTTGTATATATACTTTTCCCTTACTTTCGTGTCTTTTTCCAAATATCTGCAATGTAATTAGCTACTGTAAATTTTGTGCTCACATGACAGATGTGTTATCGTATACATTACGTATTTATTTTTAAAGCACACCATACATATCTATCCATAAAACATTTAACGTTTTCTTACATGTATACAATGTTTATTATGTCATATATGTGCATTTATTTTTTCTACTATGTTGCTCCTTGGTTGCTTTTCACATACATAAATGCTCCACATACATCACAAAAACTACTTTTTACGTTATGTCTTGCAAAAAATTTCGCAATGTGTTATTTTGTATATGTAGACATACCTTCTTATTTGTACTTTGCATATCTCGCTTTTAATGTACATGCCTCGACTTTTTCTTACAATTACACATTTATAACATTTGAAATTTCCATCAATGTCTCCTCCAGGTTCAAGGCAAACTCCTCTTCAACAACCCATGTTTCCCAATACTACACGTGACGAAATAAATGCACGTAGAAGGCTTCTTTATAGCCAAACAAAGGACCACCAAAATGCGCATAGACGTCTTACTTATAAATCTAGGAGTGGAAACATCAATGCTTCAATCAACCCTACCCCAATGCACACATCCACTACACCCCCGCCTCCAACAACCCCCTTGTCAGATGGTCACACTTGCTTTCTTAATCGACTTTCTCACCTCCACCCACTTCATGTTTGCTCCATATGCAAGGAATCATATCCAAAAATGAAAACAAATTTCTCAAGTGGAATCTATACATGCTCTCGATGTAGTAATGAGCGACATGGCCATCGCTTCTTCACAGATAACAACATGGATCCTGGAAACCAACCAATTGAACTTGCACGCCTGACTCAAATAGAAGAAATGCTAATTGCCCGAGTCAATCCATTACTTCAAATTACGCATGCACGTGGTGGCCAATACAAATACTCTGGTCATACTATTAGCTTCCCACAAGATATCTCCACAATATCCACCTCTCTTCCACGCCTCTTAACAGACTTGGACATCCTTGTTGTTTGAAAATTCAATGCTGCAAACAAGCCTTATGAATTCATTGTTAGCCGTTCAAATGTTCTAGCTACATTGGAATTCAAAATCTCCAATGACCCGTATTACAAGGATGTCCACCTTGACCTCCAAGCATTACATGCTTTGTCACTTGAACCCACAGATGTGTCCTCCCTTCTTCACCATGCCAAAACCCCTGGGTCTGACCTCCAACTACCCTCACCCACTGCTGATGATGCAACACCTTCAATTCCAAATCCAACAAGCATTAAAACCTCGTCATTTGTTTTTGCACTCCTAGATTCTCGCACTGAGACTGAAGAAATTAGGCATTTTGCATCTACAACCTCTACCACCCCTTCAACATCAATTGATTGCCCCCCCATTCTCCAATAAATGAATACAATATGAAAGGGCTCCTCTCAATGGATTTCCCAATGCTATTTCCCACAGGGGTTCCCATGCTAAAACAACCTCGTCTTTACGAAGTCTCCATGCAAGAATATGCTTTGCACCTTATCTGATTCCATAATAATAAGTTTGTTCAACACCCTCACTTTTGCTACTACTTGTACAACCTTAAGATGCGGCATCGTAGCCAAGCTACCGCAGTTGTTTTTGTTAAACGTAACCTAGCAGACACACTCACCGCAACTGTCTCGGCTTTGTGCACACAGCTCAACCATCTGCCAGAATCTCGTGTTGCTGATCATGCCATGGGGTTTGGATCTGCTCTGCATGGCACCCGCTCTTTCTAGAACAAACGGTGAGGTGAGTTGTGTGATATGATCACCCAGCTTGGTAGCCCAACCTTTTTTTTTACCTTCAGTGCAGCTGACACCAAATGGCATGACCTTCACATGCTCATGCCTTCGTAGCCTCCAAATTCATTGCCTTCACAGTTCCAATGGATAATTCATAACATTATAACCAATCCACATACTACGTCTCTATATATGCACCATAGATTCACCATCTTCCTTGAAGAGGTCCCACTACACACATTCAAGACAAAATATTACTGGTGCAGGTTTGTTCCTCTCACTCTTTGCATTTTATTTCGTTTTACTGCTTCACATTTCAACATTTTCCCTAACTTTGTGTTTTGTTTTTGCTTCCCTTCCTAATACAAGTATGAATGGAAAAACCGAGGTTCTGCTCATGTACATGGATTCCTTTGGTTGGAGGATGCACCCAATATGGACAGCCTTGATTAGAATGATCCCCTCGCTGTTGATAGTGCAAAAACATACTTTGACAACTTCTTAACATCATGGAACCCTCGTCCCGTGCACCTTCGTGTCTCTACCTTCCATCGAGCATCTCACCAAGACCCTTGCACACTTGCAGCATCCTCCATACGTGAAGAAAACCATAATGACGACTATGAAACCCTTGTCAATTCTGTGCAACGCCACACAAAATGCAATGAATTCTCTTGTCTTCGCTAAAAAGGAACAACCCTCATTTGCTACTATGGTTTCCCCTTTGACCTACAGGAAACATCTTCTATGTTCATTGACAGCTCTGGCCAAAAAAAATATACCCCCGCTAGAAATGATGCGCTTCTAAACGTACACAACCCTCTTATGCTCTCAGTATGGAGAGATAATGTTGATTTCTAGCCAGTGCTCTCATGCCATGCTATCCTCTCATACATTTCAAAGTATGCTTCGAAAGCAGAGAACAAATCTGAGAGCTACCATGACATTCTAACATGTATTGCACATGCCACCCCTGCAGAAGAGGGAATCTTATTACCTATCTGAAAACTTTTGTCCGAAACCGTGGCTGATCGAGACATTGGAGCACAAGAAACCTGCCATATGCTACAAAAACTTCCCTTGACTCTTTTCAGTCATACATTTATTTCCCTAAACACCTCCTAGACCGTTTTCAAACGTGTCTCGCTAGACGTCCCCAGCACCCCTCTGCCAACCAACTTCATTTCCGCATACATGCAAAGACCCGCTTCGCTTGAACACCTTCCCCTTCTTGAAGCTTCCTGTTCTTGGTCCTTTTCTACACGTAGAAAAAAATGTCAATGGAAGCTCCACAAACCAGCCAAGATCGTGTGTGTCCTTCCTCGTTTCCTTAACATCCCTCCTTCCACCTCTCCTCTTTATGTTGATTTCTGTTGGAGTGAACTCTTACTGTACAAACCTTTCCGCAATGTGCCAAAAGATATTGGCTCCTCTGACTTGGAAATTGTCTCTGCATGGGAATCCTTTCATGGGAGCTACAATCCCTGCCATGTTAACCGAGAACCTTCACCCACTCCAACTATTTCTATTGATACACCCCCCCTCATGAATATCATTCTGCTTGCTCTATCGACCTATCAGAATGGGAACTCCTCTCTCAACTCCACCCTGGGAACAACCTACAACTTGATGATCTTGACATGCTTGGTCATCGTGACTTTGACACCAATCACAATTGGGGCCACACGCAAATACCTTTACACTTACAAAACTCAGCCATCTCATTTCTTGACTTGAACCACTCATCAAACCAAGCAGAACTACAACCTTTTTCAACTCCTACTTGTCCTAATTGCTTTTCTCCAACACAATGCAAAGCCTTTGAAATTATTATGTCCCACTACACACAACACACTACCACAAAACCATTACGTATGATCATCCAAGGAACTGCAGGCACAGGAAAATCTTACTTAATTTGATGCTTGCAAGCTGCCTTCTCTTCATCATCTCCAAATAACTCATCCCCTCTTCTCCTGCTTGCTCCAACTGGCGTCACGGCATATAACATAAATGCCCTTACAATACATTATGCCCTTTGGATACCAATAAATACTATGCTTCCTCTTGAGGGCCAAGCCCTTGCAAACCTTCAAGATCGACTCCTCCATATACGTTATGTGCTAATTGATGAGATGAGTTTCATTGGACCAAAGCTCTTATCCAACATTGACTCTCGCCTTCGGGAAGCATTCCCTTCCCATCGAACTTCCCCTTTTGGAGGCCGCTCTATCATCCTCATAGGTGACCTTGGTCAACTTCCACCTGTTAAAGATATCCCCATGTATGTAGGAGCATCACGTGGAAACACACTTTGGCATACCTTTGACACATTCATAACTCTCTCAAAAAAATTTCTGTCAATAAGGAGATGACCCTTCTCAGATTCAGTTCCACCAACTTCTCCTCAATCTTAGGAATTAAACACCAACTATTGTCGATTGGACCCTTCTTATGTTAAGGACATCCTCTTCCCTCTCTCAAACCGAGAACCACGTATTTGATCAATCCACCCATTTGTTCTCAACTAACAATTCTGTTGGCTTACACAACAAACAAATGCTTAAACAACTAAATGTCCCGATTGCATTATGTTCTGCAGAAGTTAGGAAACAAACAGTACTGCTTGCACCAGAAGGTGAACAATTAGATATGGTCGTACTCCTTGCCGTTGGTCAACAAGTTATGCTTACAACAAACCTTTGGGTTGAAGCAGGTCTTGTTAATGGTGCTCTTGGTAAAGTTGTTTCAATCTTGTACAACACCGCCACTACTCCACCTATGCTTCCTTTGTTTGTTGTTGTTGACTTTGTCAACTACAACGACCAACCATGGGATGCTTCTAACCCTACCTACATCCCAATCCTCCCTTTAACAAGAGGTTCTCGTAGACAACTTCCCCTTCGTATGGCCTGGGGTTTAACAATCCACAAATCACAAGGAATGACCTTACAAAAGGCAACAATTGACATAGGAAACATTGATCGACAAGGGCTAACATTTACTGCAGTTTCAAGAGTCAGACAACTCACTGACCTACGCATAATGCCATTTTTTTCTTTTGCTCGCTATTCATGTATGAAGGATAGCCCTTTTGTCCAATGAAGAAAACAAGAAGAAACTTTTATTGCCTCTAGATCAATTGCACCAGACGTTGCTTAACATAGTTGCTCACATATGCTTACACCATTGCATTGCTTCCCACACCTCTTCTCAGTACCATAACATTACACTTACAACATTCTTTTCTCTCTACAATAGAACAAAAAAAAAAGAACAACACAATGTCCATTACACAAGTTTTCAACTTTTTTTCCTTTCATTTATGATGTGAATATCTTCTTGCTTTTCTTATTCGGTACTATGAAAAAAGAATGTTAGTCTACCAATTCAATTACCAAAATAGATGTGCATTGCTTTACTTTATATTATTTGAACATGTTAAGCTTTTCATCGCTCTGTTTTCTCTCTTTCTAGCTTTTCAACAAGAGACATGGACATGCAATACCTGAACACCCTTGCTGATTTTTGCAAGCAAATCAAGGAACAACAAGCATCGCTGCAACAAATTGAACCACGCTTCCAATCGACTTCAAACATCCCATTGAATCCAATTCACCCTACCCTTAAGCTTCTCTCAGAAATAACAGCCTTCCTTCAGCACATGATCTGCAAAGACTTAGTATCCCACCACCCTTGTCTTGCTCAATACATAAATGTTACATGGTGTTGTCGTTGCCATAGTCCCTCTTGCATTTATGACTAGAGCCTCCTCTTTGTTTGCAATTCCTTTTTCCCTCTCCTTACAATCTAGCAACCCTTCTTCTTTTATTCCCACACGTTCTTCAGTTGCCATTACTACCCTTCAGTTGTACGTACCACCTTGTCCACAACCTATGCTTTTCTTGAATAGATGTATTAGCCTTTTCCACACATGTAATGCACAAACATTGTACATATTACATTTTTCACTACTACCATAGTACATGTACATTTATTATATTTCCCTTCTACTTGTACACGTTGCTTAACATAGTTGCTCACATATACTTACACCCATGCATTGCTTTATGCCTCTTCTCGGTCACACAAAAAATAATAAACAAACAACACCATAAAAACCAAATACTATCACTTTTCACTTGCTAAATACCAAAACAAAACAACCTCACCTTCTTCCCTTCCCCCATCCACCCCCCAAAAAAACACTCTTGCACTCATGCATATATTTATGTTCATTTGCTTCCAACATCTTAACTTTGTTTTGTTTCATCTGCTTGAATCTACCATAATATTAGACTTACAACATTATTTTCTCTTTACAATAGAACAAACAAAAAAAAGAACAACAAAATGTTCATTACACAAGTTTTCAACTTTTTTTCCGATTATCTATGATGCGAATATCTTCTTGCTTTTCTTATTCGGTACTATGAGAAAAAATGTTAGTATAGCAATTCAATTACAAAAAAAGATGTGCCTTGATTTACTCTATATTATTTGAGCATGTTAAGCTTTTAATCGCTATGTTTTCTCTCTTTCTAGCTCTTCAACAACAAACATGGACATGCAATACCTGAACACCCTTGCTGACTTCTGCAAGCAAATCAAGGAACAACAAGCATCACTGCAACAAATTGAAGCACGGTTCCAATTGACTTCAAACATCCCACTGAATTTGATTCACCCTACTATTAAGCTTCTCTCAGAAATAAGAGCCTTCATTCAACGCATGATCCATATGCATGAAAGAGATACCATGCGCAAGATCCGTAAAGACTTAGTATCCCACCACCCTTGTCTTGCTCAATACATAAACATTACCTGGTGTTGTCGTTGCCATAGTCCCTCTTGCATTTATGACTAGAGCCTCCTCCTTGCTTGTGATTCCTTTTTCTTTCTCTTTACAACCCATCAACTCTTTTTCTTTGATTCCCACACCTTCTTCAATTGCCATTACTACCCTTCACTTGTACGTACTACCTTGTCCATAACCTGTGCTTTTCTTGAATAGATGTATTACCCTTTTCCACACATGAAATGCACAAACATTGTACATATTACATGCTTCCACTACTACCACAATACATATACATTTATTATATTTCCCTTCTACTTGCATGTAATGCACCTCTCTAAACTATGTACTCTATCAAACAAACACTTCTTTTACAAATACAATGCAACAAACTCTATGTAAATAGAAACAGTTCACATTATACTCAGTTCTTAACTTCTACTGTACATTTAATCCATGTATATATTTACGTTCTACTTCTTGTCATTACACATATGTATATTCTTTTTCCCATGGACTCCCTACACTTGGTTTTAAAGTAAATATGTTGTCCATTTGTCACTTCTACTCAATTTAGACTGTTTGGACATTAAATTGGTTTCAAATATTCGCAATGCTCATTTTGTTTCAAATACTCTCTTATGATCAGAGAAATCGTTCACACTGTACTGTATGTACATAGAAACAATTCACAATATATACTAAATTCTTAAGTTCTGTTGTACATTTATCCTGTCTGTTTATTTAGCTTGTACTTACTGACTTCATACATATGTCTATTTTTCCCCCCAGCGTGCCCCTATACTTGTTTTGAAAGTAAATTTGTTGCCCATTTTTTAACTTCTACTACAAGCATACTATTTGTACATTCAGTTGATTTCAAATATTTGCGATACTCGAATCGTTTCAAAATAATCTCCATAAAAGAGTATATGGTCTGTAAATAAATAACTGTTGCAATAGTTTGTTAGTCGGTTTTTTAAATTACTAGTCCAGCTACTTCATCTGTACTTGTCCTCTCCGGTTCCCACCAATGCAAGCTTCCTTTGTGGCATGCAAAGCATCCAACTCCAAACTAAAAGGTACTATCCTATCTACTTTTCTTTCCATGCTATTTGAACATTTTATACAAGAAGAAACAAAAAAAAATACTTTATTTTAGCCACCCTCCCCTTGATCGCAACAACTGAATACTATATTTATATAATAGTTCATTGTTTTTGTGTTGTGTGCTACTCTGACAGGTTATCATATCATGGTGGTGAGAAGGAATCCATTGGTGGTGGATAAATTTTTTATCCTTCTGAGGTAAATATCCTCAATATGATAGCTTAGCATGTACTATTTGAATGGATGACAATTACATCATTTTCTGTAATATAAGTATTAGATTTTTCACATATATATATATAATAGCATGTTGGATGACCTTATAAATTATAATGAACTCCAAAATAAGGTGAAGGCTTTTTCAAACCAACTTTTTTCTGAAGTTTCAACTTTCAAGTATGAAAATATGAAGCTAGATTGTTACAGTGATTTTTCTAAGAAAACTAAGATAATGTTTAGCTATTTCATATGTGGTCCTTAATATAACGTTGTATTGCTCCAGGTAGAGAAGGTTTTATTGAACCATCCAGCGATTCTGGCTGTTGTGGTTGTGGAAATCCCTGATTCTAGGTTGAATGAACTTGTTACCGCCAGTATTCAGCTACACAACAGTTGGCAACGGGAAGACAAGAACCTGAAAATGCAGAGTTAAGCAAGTAACATATTGTCACCAAGGCTACTACAACTGTATTGCAAGCATCAAGGAATTTCCGAGTATGTCTTTGTAATCAGCCTTGAAAAGCATATATTTATACTTAATTTTCTCTGGGATGAAGAGAGCTTTTGAGTTTTCTAGCTTGAATGTGGGGTGTTGTTTTAAAACAACCTAGATTCTTGTAGTTTCTTTTTTCCATCCTTTGTTCACAGTGATATTAGGACAGAATATGTTTCCATTCCTCCTCTCAACCTCACCTACAATAAACATATCCTCTATTTATTACAGAAAATGTTGTTACCATCTAGAAAAAATTGCCTTAAGGCCATTTCAACATAACATTGTTGAAGAATACTTCAACATAACATACTTCTGCTGAATCAGAAAGCTTTGTGGCATAGATAACATAATTCAACTTTTCTAGCCCTTCTTTTAGATCTCAGATTGTAAACAACAAATGTAGACTTTCCTAATTTGTTTAATATTTGGAGTACGTTCATTCAATCTAGAACAATTTGCAGAGAATACAATTGGGAAGACATGTTACTCATCTGCTTTTTTTTATTTTACAGACCATTCCACGATATTTGTTCCTAAAGACGGTTGGAGGTATAGGGGCGAATCAAGTCTTGACAGAGGAGACTCAACTTCATACAGATATTGGTAGATCATCTAATATATTAAAGGTGGATAGTTCAGTAGGCATCATGAATCGAAGAAATTGGAAAAGTTAGATTACCTGTTAAAATTTCTGATATGCAATTTTAATTGCATTTTTCTTGTTTTGAAGGATTCGGCCTTCATATAGTATCCTTTCTAAAATATCTAATTGTTCCAAAACTAGGATTATCACTAGACATACAAGCTGTGGTCGAAGCCTAATAGTAAAGAGTTTGTCCAATGCATTGATCGTCCATGGCATCACAAGAGTATGCTTTTGTTTTTTTCAACAAAGATTTCCCCTTTTACAGTTCCTACTTTTCAGTGAAGCAGTTCACTGCGATTTCTTTAATAAAGTTTTTAATTTGCAGAATGAGATGAGCGACATAATGGTTATATTATTTTCAAGGCCAATAGAGGATTGAATCAAATGCAAACAGGAGTAAGTGCCCAAAGGCCTATAGGATATACATGTAACCCACTTTATAAATGTTGGTTCCAGCATGTTGTCGTGTTTATTTATAAAAAATTCCTATCCTACAGATTTGTGATATGGTTGCCATCGCAAGATTATGAATGCAGTACTTGTTATACCAATTTTGGACAATACTTCATTTTGGGATGATCCAAGGAGAATGCAATTTCTCTGCCAAGTGACCTCAATTGGGTAATTTAGTTTCTTGTATCATAAAATCTCCCTATATTTATAATGTTTAGTAATAAATGATGCTTTTTCAACAGTACAAAAAATGTCACATCTCACATCTGTTTTAAATTTATGTGATGATCCAATGAATTCAAAGACATTTTTTATCTCCGTCACTTTATTAATATTCTAATGGAAAATGTGCACATTGTTGAGTCTTTACCACCATCTCATAAAAATGTTAAACCATTGGAGAAGGCTCCAGTGTCTTGGTCAAAGGTTTCTTAGACACCAGCCTTGTTCTAGTTCAGAGTTTTTGATCAATTTTGGAAGAGAGCTTTTTCAGCACCTCACAAAATTTTAAATTTTATTAAGAAAAACCAGCGTGGTTTATCAATGTTTTGTATACTTTCCAAAGAAATTAATCCTGTCTAAACATTAAATCACCAAAAAAACCCTGGTTTTCTTTCACTTGCTGAAGAGAGTTCATTTCCGGTGCAAAGGAGAGTTCATTTCATAGCTTTTGTTATTTGGTGCATATTGAGCTGGGTTTCAAAGGTTTTGTAAGGAGATCACACTTATGGTAGAACATTGGAGTATATCTTGATGATTATTCATCTCTATTGCAATAAGAGAGGCTGTATTTTCTCTACGATTATCCCTTCTGAAGAGGGCCCATTCAAATTGATCTCGTTGTTGGGTTGTGAAGGTCACAGGCTGTTGGAGAATCTTTGTTCAAATTGCTGTTGTATTTTGGCTAAACAGACCATTGTACACTATTTGACGTACATGTATCTTTCTACAAGCATGGGATGCTTCCTTTCCTAAAAAAACACAATGTGCTATACTTCACTCATGCTGATTATGGTCTTGCAAATAATGACCTTCCTAATTCAATTCAGAAGATTCGTTGTTGTGCCAATTATCAAGCTCTAAACTTTGCTGACCCCATTGAGAAACTTGCACGAACTCTTGTCACCAGAATTCAGAGAAGGGAACCCTTCATTGCCCTCCATATCAGGTATGAGGTATCTCATGTTTAAAATTGTAGCTGTCAAAGAATGTAAATATCAGGTACTTTGGTTATTGCTCTAGAACGAGGGATTGATGAATGTTATCCATGCTTTTCTTGCTGTTTTTAGATATGAGCAAGATATGCTTGCATTTACAAGATGCACGACAGTCTACTCTGATTATTTGTCTTCTGCTGGTAAGCAAATGCAATGCCCAAGTGAAGAAGCAGATCCATCTTAGCTGTTCGCATTAGCTAAGTCGCAGGTATAATAATTGTAAATCCCATGATGGTCTAAAAACCTCCTTATCATGAACATACATTAATGAGTCCAACATCTAAAAAGCCTTAATTCCTATTCAATCCTTTGGCTAAAACCACGTTCTTGTAGGTTGATTACAATGATAACTTTGCATATCCAAGAAACAACTATCAACAAATAGAACCTACAACCTACAATAATGGCCCAATAGTTGGAAGTTTAGCTAGAATTCAAGGTGGAAATGCTGCAGACAACCAGCTTCTCCAAGTTTTTATTGTTTTATAGGATGAAATTAATTTAGTTCCAGTTTGTTTTAGTGATATTGATGGTGATGCTTTTAATGATTGTTCTTCTGGTAGTGACAGTGATCAAATTCAGGATCTTCTACTCCAACTACAATTCCAAAGCCAAAGCCAAATCCCTCTCCCGCACCTAAACAGAGTTCTCTTCCTACTTCCCCATAGAGTAAGTCCTCTGAATCTTAAATTTTGGCCACCACAATTCAACTTCAGCAGGAATGAGCCAAGGGTAAAAATAATGTAGTGCCACATATCCTGGACAAATAGGGCAAAATCAAGAGGAATACCACCACACAATGCCATGACTTGCCCTGCCATTCTCAGATGAAAATACAAGGAAGAAACTTAATCAAGCCTTTCACGTCGATGGCATTCCGTGCTTGGTATTTTTAGACAAGGAGGGAAAAGCTATAGCCACTGAAGGTGTGGAGATCATTGAAGAATATGGTGCTAAGGGATATCCATTCACTGCAAAGAGAATTGATGAGCCGAGGGCCAGAGAGGAGGCCCTAAGGGCTGCACAGACTGTAGAGTCTCTTCTGTTGTCCAATGAACGAGAGGAATAAAGGTGCATAGACTGTAGAGTCTCTTCTGTTGCACAGACTGTAGAGTCTCTTCTGCTGTCCAATGAACGAGAGTTTATGATTCTATTGTCCAATGAATGAGAGGAAGAAAGGCGATTTCTTGTCATTTATTCTTGTGTTTTACTCTGCCTCGAAATTTGTATATCGTTTCTTTTTATGAGAATGTAAGAAAGAAAGCATGTATTGAATTGGGCGATTTAGTTTCCTGCAATTATTGGATTTTGTAAGGGTTTAGCAATAATAGGTGCAGAAATTTTATTCTATGATGGTCTCATTGCCAATTTCTGTTTTCCCAATAGGTTCTAGTAGCAGAGCTTGTGGGGAAGACAGTGGGTCTATATTTCTCAGCCCATTGGTGTGGTCCCTGTAGAAATTTCACTCCACAGCTTGTGGAGATTTACAATGAGCTTCTGAAAAAAGGGGAGGCCTTTGAGATTGTGTTTCTCTCGGGTGACAAAGAGGAGAAAGCCTTTGAAAAGTATTATGCCAGCATGCCATGGCTGGCTTTACCATTTTCAGATCACATTGAAAAGAAGTTGTCTCGCTACTTCAAAGTTGAGGGTATCCCAACTTTGATTATTTTAGGTCCAGATGGGAAAACATTACAAACTGATGCAGTGGGCCTTATACAAGAATATGGAATTTGAGCTTACACGTTTACAAAAGAGCAACTAGATGAGCTTGAAGCTGAAGAGAAAGCCAGACAAGAAGCACAAACCCTGGAGTCACTCTTGGTTTCTAATGAGCGCAACTTTGTGCTCAAGCATGGAGGTGCCCAGGTGAGTTACTGAGATATGCTTACTATCTTCAATGTTCTTATGCCATGATTCATTAATCACACCATAAAACCATAAAATAAGTTCTACTCCTACATAACATTTGAGGGTTTATATATACAAATGGTCAGTCAGAGTGCTTTTTGCTATGATTACCCATTTTGAAATCTCATTGGGCTCCCAATGTTACTTTAGATTTGTGAGTCGTGATAGCTCTGACAAGCAGACAGGGCAAGGGGCAAGTCATGGGTGAATTTTGGAATTCTAATCTCAGCATTTAAGCCAATTGGTCTTTTGTGTTTTGACAGTGTGCTATCCATTAGTGTTTCTCTGTTTAAAAAAGAAGACTTTACTTAATAATATTCGTTTTGGTCTAATCAATCTGAATATAGAAACATGACTCTAATGCACATACTATCTGCAATATGACTGATTGATTATCATATCTCAAGTTAATGTGGCTATTATTTCCATATTTTCCAAAAAAAAATGGGTTACTTATAATATGATTGGTAGATTATCATATTCAAAATTAAATAAAACAAATCTTTATATACAAAATTTGGGTTGTATAGTTTTCAAATTAACTGTTTGAATTTGGTTGAAAGTATGTTATGATTTTAGGGAACTACACTGTACATATACATAAGTTAGTAGTGAACTCAGGAGCAGCGTGAAACAGTTAGTCTGCCAATACTTTGAATTTGAGTTTTTTTGTTTCTGAGTTATGCCTTTCAACCACTAAACCACAGCCAGACATGAAATAATTATTTATATGTTTTGATTCTTGTAATAGGTCCAGGTATCTGAACTTGTGGGCAAGACACTTGCTTTGTATTTCTCTGCTCATCGGTGCCCCCCTTGCCGAGGTTTCACTCCAAACCTTGTAAAGGTATACAACGAACTCAAAGAAAGGGGAGAAGCGTTTGAGATTGTTCTCATATCTACTGACCAAGATCAAGAGGATTTTGAAGAATACTACAACAGCATGCCATGGATGGCTCTTCCATTTGGAGATAAAACTAAGAAGGATCTCTCAAGACTTTTCCGTGTAAGAGGCGTCCCATCCTTGATTGTGGTTGGTCGAGATGGAAAAACTATGACAGATAATGCCAGAAGTGCAGTGTCCACCCATGGAGCCAAGGCTTATCCCTTCACTAATGCTCATATTGAAACGTTGGAGAAGGAAATTGAAGATATGGTTGAGAAATCACCCAAGGAGATGAGGTACAGTCAGCATGAAGACCCGCTTGTATTGACACAGAGGCGTGTATATTTCTATGATGGATGCAATGAAGATGGCACTGCATGGTCCTATTATTGCAAATATTGTGACTACGATCTTCAAGTGATTTGTGCTTTGAAGGATCGACAGGATAAGGGACAGCACACAGATACTGCGTTGGATGAGAATGGCAAGCCTGCAGGAGTAATCTGTGATGGAGATGTTTGTTACAAGGCTGAAACCTGATGGTGGGAAAGGTGCTCATTAAACATGATATGCTGAAGGGTCTTCAATTTGGTGTTGTAGAATGCCTGGTTATCGTTGGATAGACAGTTATGTAACTGAACTTTGTTAAGTGGCGATTACTTAGTAGTGTCAATAAATAGATTGAGTACTTCATAGTCTATGCTCTAGCTCTACTGTGGGAATTCAAGATGACTTTTAGGAATGTATAGTGGTGGAGTTTCCTTCCACCTGTAGATTCTTTTAAATAGTTTGCTTCTGCTAAATTGTCATGTTATTTTGTAATCAGATGTGAATTTTTAAAAGCTACATAGTCATGGAGTTTGCTTTGCATCTGTAGATTTTGTTATTTTGTAATCAGGTGTGAATTTTTAAAACCTGCATAATGATGGAGTTTGCTTTGCATGTGTAGTTTTTATTAAATAATTTGCTTGTGCACTTTAAAAAAATTGTTTTAAGTGAAAATAAATTTATAATTGGTTTGATGTTATTATTTCAAACAAAGTTTGCTTTGCTTGTGTAGATTTTATTAAATAGTTTGCTTGTACACTTTAAAAAATTGTTTTAAGTGAAAATCAATTTATAATTGGTTTCATGTTATTATTTTTTCATTTTATGGACAATCTCAAACAAATTTAGAGGACAATAAGATGTGATAAATAATTTCATATACTTCTATATCTTTTTAAAAATATAAAGGTTTATAAAGATTACATTTTTTACGAGAATTGTAAAAAAAATTATAGAGGAAAAGTTTGCACTTCAATCAATTTGTCATTTTTGAACCTAAAAAAATTGTTATAATTATATTCATTATTGAAAAAAATATTATAAATTATTTACACTCCATTAAACATATCATCCAAACCTTAAAAATGAAAATCTGGATATTTTTAGACTTCCAATCTATATGCTTTTCATAAAAATATCTAAAAAATCTCTCTCCATGATCTAAAGAAACCCATATTGTCATAACTATAACCTTAGAGACCTTATCAGCTATATTAAATGACTCACCAAAATATATAAAAAGAAAATAATTACAAGTTCCAAATACCATCCTTAGCTTCAAAAAGGACGGTAAGTCAAGTTTGCACTTCAATGAATTTGTCATTTTTGAACCTAAAAAAAATTGTTATAATTATATTCATTATTGAAAAAAATATTAAAAGTTATTTACACTCCATTAAACATATCATCCAAACCATAAATCTCAAAATCTGGATATTTTTGGACTTCCAATCTATATGCTTTTCATAAAAATATCTCAAAAATCTCTCTCCATGATCTAAAGAAACCCATATTGTCATAACTATAACCTTAGAGACCTTATCAACTATATTAAACGACTCACCAAAATATGTAAAAAGAAAATTATTACAAGTTCCAAATACCATCCTTAGCTTCAAAAAGGACGGTAAGTCTCAAACTTTTCATCATGATTCTAAATACAACAATTTAAAATATTGGAATGTATCCTTAAGAAATCTCCCTTGATTCAACTAGTTCCACAAATAAAATAAAACCTTCCATTCCAACCTCGAGAATGCTTGCTTCGAAAGGAAATCTACTTCCTCATTGAGTTCACCTTACACATGTTGAAATTGCATTGAATTCACCATACACATGTTGAAATTGCAAGCGTGCAAATGCTAAATGAAGATTTCTCATCTTGATTTTCCATCCATCCAACAAACCCACCTATAACTGATCCTTTTGCATAGACTAGTCAATAACAATTTTAGAGTCCCAACAATTTACAAAAAAAAGATTTGCTTAGTACAAGCAAAGAACAAAATCACCCATAGAGCAAGCAATTCACCTCGAGTGTTAGTACCCCTTCACAATTCATCTTTAATTTAAACACATGGGTGTCTTTTAGTTTCAACATAAACCCTACTCCACACTTTTTTCCCCTCTCTTGAGAGACACCATCAATATAACCAAGAAGAGGCTGATTATCATTAAAAGAAGGCGCATTGGGAATTCTATATTTCTTACATTATCATTCTTTAAAATTTTCCTTAAAAGCCCCAATGACCTTCAAACCAACCCTCATAGCTGTCCTTTTGCACCTCAAAATTATAATAAAAAATAGGTTTGCTAGACTCTTTGAAAAGTCAATATCTAAATGTGCACAAATAGAATTGGAATGCTTCACATTTGAAATTGCTGCAACTTCCTCAATTTTATCTTGTAACTTGGTCAATCGGTGGAATTCTTATGTGTTTGTCAATGATGTTGTTTTTCTTATTAATAGGTTATGCTGGTTAGGCAATGATAGATACTGGACTACCTGTTCTCACTTACCCGCTAACAATTACCTTAACGGTGTATTATTGCACCTTCCTTGGGGCAATTGCTAGTTTAGTATAAAACTAATAACAAAAACCCTTATTTATTATTACTGCACTAATGCAAACAGCAATATATGTCTGTTGCCGTCTAGTCCAGTTGGGATACCTAGTTTTCACCTAGGCGACCCGGGTTCAAATCCCTGCAAAGGAACAAAAAATCAAAATATTATTTCTCGACAGTTTTGGAGGAATGAGAATCACCCGACCTTGCAATCGAACAAAACATTTTATTTTGTTATGCTAATGAGCTACAATTGTGAAAATTATTGGACATTTGCACATTCGACAACAATGCTTATTGGACATTTATGCACATTCGACAACAATGCTTCTTCCAATATAGAGGAGTGTTGCTCTTGGGGGCTGGGATGAAGCACGTAGTGCTCCATGCTACCTTATGCAATCACAGAGTTGGGACTATCATCTTTTGGAACATCATCAATTGCCTTTGCTAGACCATGATCCCCTTTGAATAATCTGTTTAGGATAACAAGGATTGGCACATTTGTTTAAGAAGCTTCTTGAGATTAGTTGAAGATAGATCCGAAGTGAAGCGTTCTTTTAGCTTCTAGATTTATGAGGCTTCAACATGATTCGCTTTGCTTCAACCATTACCCTGTCAATCTTGGAGGCTAGAAATGCTCCGTTGAAATATTGGCAACAAAGGAGAACACTACATGGTGCAACCTTTTGAGCCAGTCAATTGGTATCTTGTTTAGCATTTTCAATGGACAACCTAAGACCTCCTCCGCTAATAGAAGAACCTCTCGCCTCCATACCTAAATCTTTATGAGAAACATAAATGAGAGTCCTTTTGTTTGAAAAAATGTCGGCTATGTAAGAAATTTGGGTTTAAACATATACCAATCGAAAGCTACACGCTATAGGAGTTACATATTTAAGAGTTTTTCTACGCGGAGTGATGGTATTCAATCTACAGTGACAACCATATAAAGTTAAAGGTTAGACTAGTAATAAAACATTTAAAACTTGTAATAATGTATTTTTATCTATAGCCTAAAAGCAATAGAGAAGTGCATCACTACTCCTTATCTTAAAAGTTGAAATAAAGATGAAGATATAAGTGTTAACAGCTACTAAATTATTCGACTAACTAATATGAAGTCTTCAAAAGCCTTTTTAAAATAAATTGATGAATAAAATCTCTACATCATTGCAAAATATGACAGGACTAAAACAAATATGCTCTTCTAGATTGTTAAGTAAGAAACCTTTAAAGGTATCGAATATCACCTAATTAAACATTCATAATTATCAGAACACATCAAACTATTCAATTGTGAATACAATAATAATTATTATTAACATTTTAAAAAATAACTCTAATCTAATAAACATTCACCTTTAAAGGTATCGAATATCACCTAATTAAGCATTCATAATTATCAGAACACATCAAACTATTCAATTGTGAATACAATAATAATTATTATTAACATTTTAAAAAATAACTCTAATCTAATAAACTATTTAAAGATATGTGCTTTATTCCCAGCTTTATGTAATGCCATAGTACTTATCAATTTAGTTTAGAGTCCTCATAAAGAAAGAAAAAAAAAGGTAAATTGTGTGCTAATGATGTGCCATTATGGCACATCATTTTAAAAAATTGTAATCAATGAGAGTTAAAAAAAGAATGAAGGGTGATGCTTTTGGAGGACATTCACTTATAGATTACAGGGTAGAATAGTAGGAAAGATGTATTTAGAAATTTATTTTTTTTAACCTAAAGTCTTTTAACCATAATTATGAGAATTATTTTAATTAATCAAGGGTTAATTATATTAATGGAATATTGAGAGGGAAAAGTAGACTCTTCTATGGAAGCCACATGTTAAAGAAAATCCATGTATATATAAAATTAGAAACTCATTTTATTCATTAATTTTGGCATCTAAAGAGGAGAGAACCCATGTCATGGTAGTTCCAGTGGGTAAATAAAAGGAATATTAGTTTTCTACAAGCTACACTTGACCCCACCCTAATAAAATGGAAACCTAGCTACCTTGATAAATGGGTGCCCAAGATTATGGAACTTGGCCTACAATGTGACTTCTTTAGAGTCTTGTCATGGAGGCTTCCTGGATGACATGTAGCAGGGTGCTAGAAGGGGAAGGGGTCAACTTAAGGGGTCAACTTAAGGGGTTTTTGGTGAAAAGAAGGGTTACCTTCCATAACATTGTGCAGGTTGATGAGAAATGAGGGAGGGGTTTGAGTCAGTTGTGTATGGGATTACCTACAGTGCTTGAGTAGAGGATATATGTCATTTGGTGAGGAGCAATTTGTGAGGAGTGTTGCGATAAGTGAAGGGGAAGAAGTGGTAATTAGATACCCTTGTGGATTGATACCCCCATCTCGTGGGTGGCATCTGTCAAAGAAAGAGAAGGCTTAAGAGAGACCCTATGGATGGGAGTAATGTTCTTAGCTTATAGCTAGTTGGAAGACACTCTCTTAAGATAATTTTCAATTGTGTAAGAATTCCATGAATTTTAGTTATGCTATGTGATATTTCAATTGTTGTTTTGGAATTGATTCTATGTATGGATTTGTTTAGCATGTTTTGATGCATTCATGTTAGGAATGATTACATAATTAGAATGTATAATTTTAGTTTAAAGAACATACATACATACATACATACATACATATATATGTATATATTCCATTTTTATAGATATGTATTTTAATAAGCCATTGAAAGTAAATTTGTAATCATAAGAAAGAGCAGGATTGCATGTACATATTTGAGTGCCCTGTGGTCTCAACAATGTAAAGAGGCTACTAGGTAAATGACAAGGAGGGTTGGCATAAAGATGTGAAATCTTGTATTTAAATCATTGGGAAATCAAGGAATAAGTCAATTTACATAATAATGATAATATTGAAATTCATTACATCTAAATTTAAGGATAGATTACAGTGTGATTAAGAATTAAAGGATAAGAAAAAATTATGATACTATAAGACAGTGATCAACCATGATATGGAAGATCAAAATTTTCTCTCTATTTTCACTAGAGTAGAGAAGAATATCAACATTAGTTCCAATCTAAGAACCAACTCTTCTTATCTCCATACTGAAATGAGACATTGTAGAATTCCTAAAATGTTATGGGTCGAAAGAACTTCTCATCCTTATGAAACTAAGAGGGTTGAAGATGAAAAACACTTTCTTTTAAATTGTCCTGCATACAACCGTTTTAGATCAAACTTTCAAATATATGTTTGACCTTCCTAAGCTTTTAGTTCATCAAAACTATGGAGATCTAGAAATTCTTTTGATAAGGGTTTTCAGACAAAAAAACAAAATTCTAAAGCAAACAAAGTAATTCTTTACCTTTCTTAAGGTTTGACAAATCAAAATTTGTCTAAATGAATGTAACAACATATGAAAGAACTACATTGTAGTCTTTCACATGGTGCACCACTCTACACTTCCACTTTCCTTAAAACTATAAATGAATGTAACAACATATGAAAGAACTACATTGTAGTCTTTCACATGGTGCACCATTCCACACTTCTACTTTCCTTAAAACTATATTGAAATAAGAGTTGTACAACTCAAAAAAAAATTTGAAACATTTGGCAATTTTGGAGAATGTATACGAAGGTAAAATATACATGATGGGTGAAATGAGAAGCATGAACATAATGAATATTGATTCCTTATACCTTATACATTTTCATTAATCATTGCAAAGTTTCAAACTACTAAACAACCCAAATTAATTGTAGAAATCAAGGTTTGTACAAATATATATTCCAATGGAATGAATCATGGAAACCCTCCAAGTACTTACCCTCGTTTCAAGGATGGTACCCGAGGTAACTTTGTTTGCTTTAAGTTTTGGAAACCTAACCCAATAGGGACATTGATTGAGGCCCTCAACATTCACATGGATAATCATCCCAGGGACTTGACCCCAAGAACTTCTACTTGCAACTCATACAACTCAACCAATTAATCTATCCCATCAGGAAAAAGAGTGATGATATTTTTTATAAGTTTGTTAACTCGATTGAAAAATTCTAGATATTTTTCCTTATCATTAATTTTCTTGTTGGTCCTGTTCCCAACTTTGAACCATTATCCACCTCTCCTTATTGAGACCACCTCCTTCTTCTTCATCCTTTTGATATAGAATGATACATTATTCCATTTTATGGAAAGGCTTGACACACCTTAAACATTTCCATCTTCCCCTCAATTATAATCATCATCACCTTTCCTATAACCTACTATAGCTCTTACACTCTTTCCAATTGTTCCAACTCTAATTCAACGAATCTTGTTGCATCCTCCCTCTTATATATCATAAAAAAATTCTAGGTACACGTATATCATAATATCTTTTTTTTTCTTTTTTTCTTTTTTTCTGAATGTATTTATCTATTCACATCACTTCTATTAAACCTTCCTATAATGGACATGATCTCTTTTGTTTTCTCTAGTTGATGCTTCATTTACACTTTTCCACTATTCTATAAACATGGCATCTTCTTTTGAAATTTCTCATTTTCTATCATAACAACACTATCTTCAAATGATGCTTTCATATTTATCATCTCCATGCTTCCTATGTTCCTCTAGTTCATTATTGTTGTGGTCGCTCTTCCTTACAACAATTTCTTTAATATGATTTTTTGCAATATTGTTAATGCGTCTCTTCTTTGGCTTTCATCATGTTTGTCTCTGGCATCATTGTGTAAATCAAACTTAAACTTGTCTACATCTCTTCTAAGGGCATATTTATCGTAAGATTATACTCTTTTACACTTCACCCAAACCAACATCTCTTCAAGGAAAAGTTTAGGAGAGAAATTTAACCCATGGACTACTTTTCGACCTTTTTTCCCAAAAAAGGATTTACCAATTTGTCCTTTTTTTAAAGGCAATTCCGCCAAATTTCATGGGATATTTTTCTTTACTTTAAATATTGCCAAAATTATAAAAAAACTATATAAAAACCTTAAAATTTTGAATATTTAAAAAAAAAATTAATAAAATTCTCCACAGTTTGTACACTTTTAGAAAATTATAAATTCTTACTATTTTCTATACATCTCTCGTTGCAACTATATTTTAAAACAATATTTAAATTTCTTTTTATTTTTATCAAAACTAACTTTCAAACAACAAACTTTGACCTAAAATATTTTAATTTTATATACGTGATAAATGTATTTTACATTCAATTTTACACTTGCATTGTGTATTAGCATCTTCTTAAATTAATATCCTTTCACTCAAATTCAATTTTACACTTGCATTGTGTATTAGCATCTTCTTAAATTAATATCCTTTCACTCAAATTAAGCGTTTAACCTTGGGTAAACATGGAACAAACTTATTGCAATTAGAATACCAATAATACAACACTTTTACCAACGTCCTCGTAATACTATCCTTCTTAGTCATCTTCTTATTTTTTTAATTGTCTTGCAAATAGAGAAGGAATTCTTGGACAACATACATCATATGGAATAAGATGGATTGCTTAGCTGTATTAGTTTTTCCAAATAGGGTTGATTTTTCAGTCAAGCTAAAGTTAAATTTAAATCTTGAAATTATTTATTTAATCAAATTTTGTTATAAATCAATTTTTTTAATTGTGATTGGTTGGTATGTTGTGATGTCAGCTTTGTAGAATGGTGCCCAGAACATGGTGCCGTGTTAACATCTTTTAGCATTTATGATAAATTTACTCAAGTCTTGTTTCACACCAGTCACATTAATTAGGAGTGCAACTCCTAACCATAAGAAAAAGCTTCAGCATTCAGGGGCATGTAGATGAAAGAGAAGAAGCATGCAACATCAAGAGTGCCTTGATAGCATGTTTGTGTTGGCGAGTATCAGGCTTGGGCTTGGTGTTAAGGTTTTTGTGATTACCATGGATTGGACGGTTCAGATAAAAAAGCATAATGAATGACCGTGGATTTATAAAAGCTGAGGTCGGCTTAACAAACAATCAATGCTTTTGGGCTTAGTACTCCGCCGTTTTTGGTAGTAGGTTTGTTGATTTTACAAGTCTTTATTATTTAATATTAATTTTTTAATTATGTAGATTTTTTTAATATATTAAATTATTTGTTTGATGAGTGTGTCTTGATGTAAGATATAGTTGAGCTTTGGTCATGTCAATCATTATTGTTCTCAACCAAAATGTGCATGATGGTGACATACAAGAGCTATATGTTTATGTCATGTTTGCAAGGGAATTTTGTGAAAGGCGGTCATTAACCAGCTTGCGGCAGAGCAATGATTGTTGTCACAGGCTCATTGCTGGTCATTTGATATCAAGGTGTTAAGATCCAATGACCAACAATGAAGTTGCAACAACAATCATTACTCTACGGTACGCTGATTAATTTTCGCCTCGGTGAAATAATTCTCAGTTTGGTATGTACGAAACAATCAACACCAACTCTAAGATAGTTGCACGCTTCATAGGATGCACGAAGAGTGCATCAAGTTCTTCCTACTTAGGTTATTGTGTCCATAATTCAGATCTTTATGATACTAGACTTGTAAAGGAAACTTATCCGTACATGGAAAGTTATTTAAATCTTCATGAGAAAAATTGAGAATAAATATTTATCGTCAAATTTTGTTGGAAAAGGTTAAATTTGTTTTAAGACAAACTAAAATATGGAGGGGTCGAAACTAAGTTTAAAAACTCCCCAAAGGTCCCATTGGTAAATGATTTCCTACCTTCCTTCCATCCACTTTGAGTCCAATTAAAGAGGCATTACTTCTTCTCAATAGCTCAAGTGCATATTTTTGTGTAAATGTGATTAAGGAAGAAGCAGAAAAAAAACAAAAAAACATGGTCATACATAATGAGAAATGATAATGATTATAATTATTGAATCTCTTAATTGAAATGAGAAAATATTTTCCAATAGAAAATTTAACTGGAATAATTTTAATTGAAATAAGTTAAATAAGTTATTTAAATAACTTTCTCCTAAAAAAATTTAGATTACAAAATTTTCAATAAAACTTAAATTATAAAATTTTGGAAGAATTGATTTACAACTATTTATTATAAATTTTTCAAAAAAAAAAGTTTAATTTGCATTTCTAGTATCATTATTATATCATTATTGAAAATAAAAAATAAAAAATATTTCCAAAAATAATCAGTATAATTTCTAACATTTTAAAATTTTATTTAAAAAAAATTATTCCAATCCTCGATCTTGAAAAATAAATTATTATTTTGTTTGACATTCAATCCATCTATCATATAACTATTTAATTTTATAATCAATTATTAACTTTTAACATAATGTTCTCTATGAAGAATTCAAAATTTAAATATACCAAGAAAGAAAAATCTAACTAACCGAATTTCAAACATTCCATATGAATAATATTGTTGTAGTTGAACCAATTCTGACCTGCTACCAAAGCTGGATATCCAAAGGGAGTTGGCTAATTTCTAGACCATAGACCATTTACACATTTTCAAGTATGTTTGGATGGAATTTGGTAACAGGATTTGTTGTTGAAAATAAGATTTACATGTTAAAATTATAACTTTTATTATAAAAATAGATTTTAGCACCTTCCATTACCCTTGGGGCACTCAGTTTATGTGATTCCAATCACTGAACTACCCTTTGAACAATTTCTACAGGATTTTAACCAAAAAACTCGCCAAATTTTAGGTGTAAATAGTCGAGAGTTTAACTTACAGCTATCCAAAGAGTTACATTTAGCTTTAACCCTTTAAGAAAAGAGTAAAGTGTTTTTACATGAAATATTTTATTATTTTTGTTTTTGTTAATTAATTGGATCAATTAAAAGAGTCTGTCGTGGAGCTTTGAATATTGAGCACAAACCATTTGTACCATGGAAATTGGAATGTCAAAGTATAAGTTCAAACACAGTCCGGGGTTTCTCTTTCATTAATGCTAATTATGGTTGTCAAATAATCGTGGATTTATTTTGCTATCTGCGATCAGAGTGGGCAGCGGAAACTAGGTGGGCCCATAACCCACAGGTCTCAGTATCGAAACCTGGCTCTGATATCATTCATGGTGAGAAGGAAAACACCTATCAAAGTTAGAAAGGAGAATTTCAGAGTTCCTGGGATGGAAACACTTTATGAAACTTGTTTGTATTCATCCACGCATTGCTGAATTGAAATGTGGCTTTTAGTTTGTATAATAACAATTTCCATTTCAAAATAGGCAAATGCTTGTGCCATTTTTTGGTTTATTTATGTGTTTAATCCCTGTGATTGATCATGCTTGGGAGGGTATTATTCTTAGACAGATGGTGATCATAATGATAAATTAATAAATCTCTGGTTTTTTACAAGGAAGATCACGGCTTCGCCCTCATCAAAATGGAGGAACAGAACTCACTCAAATCATGAAACACCCTTCCTATTTCCTGCAACGTAAAACGAAATAGAACTCATTAAATTAATTATGGAATACCCTTGCTATTTCCTGCAACCTAAAAACAAACTGGTATGTGGCTAAAAGGATGATACCATACTCAACAATCGCCAGAAGGAGGGCTTGAACCTCCGACCTTGTGGTTAACAGCCACACGCTCTAACCAACTGAGCTATTCCAGCAGCTACAGGTCCTTCATGGTAAAGCTGTGATCATGTATACGCAAATCATAGCTCTTTCATTTGACTTCCATATGTGTTTGTTATAATACAACTTACAAGGAACTGCTTTTCAGGCAATCCAAAAGGGTTACCACAATAATTATAGGATATGAAGGAGATCTTTTCAGTCATATTTGTGATGGCTGGCCTTATACTCTTGGAGGATGTTCTAAACAAATTGAGATATCTGATTGTAGATTTTGAGCTTGCAAAATTGATGACTCAATGCTTTGACTTTGCAATAACACTCCATACTCATTGCCACTTCTGTTCAAACCCTCAGCTATAGTGGACCGAGTAGTTGAGTTAGGGACCAAATTAGATGCATATTGATTGCATATGGATAATTGTGTACGCTCTTCCAATCATGAATTCCCAATATTCTGACATTGTACCATCTTATTTTCTGGAGGCATACCACATTCTGTGTTACATTGTTGGTCTAAATCATTTCTTTATGTTGATTGGATGAAAAACATTGTTTTCATGTCATCATCCAACTGAATACTAATTGGACTCCATTTTGCAGTGGGTTTTATTCCCCATGAGGGTTTCCTAATATAAGCCATGTTTTCCCATGACATATGATGATGAGTCTTCAGAATTTGATTTTGCAGTTGGAGAAGTTGATTTTGCAGTTGTAGAAGCTGACCTGCTAACTTCAAATGTACTATTGCGAATAAGTGGATGTGCCAATTATTATAGGACTAGGTACCACATTTTAATTTGTTAGTTTTGGCTTCGATTGCTTAATAGGTTCTACTGTTTTCTGAGATTCGATAAATTGTTGAGGCTTGATGTAGTGATTAGCCATAACTGAAAAGATGCTCATGGAATATCCTATTGGGGTTGAAGTGCATACCTTCTCTTTTGTATATTTTCTTGTTTACACAACACGTTGGGAAGCTTGCGTTCATTAGCTATATGCTTCTCTTTCCTTCGCCACATTTTGGTGTGCTTTCCTTCATTTGTGGATCTTGTAGACATGTATTCTAAATGTAGGTGATTGGAGGATGTACGTAAAGTTTTGACCAAGTGACCAAGTGCTAGACTGAAATACGGTTTCATGGAATGCAATGTTTTTAGGATATGCTCAACATGGACAACATGGACATGGTAATGGTAGGGAGGAACATTATCAGAGGGGTTCTTGGGGTGGATATTGCCATTCATAACTCAGATGACAATAGCAATTTCCTCCTCTTCTTATTTACAGTTTTTTCCTCTACTACTTGAGTTTCTATTTGTAGTTTTCTCCCTACAATTAGTAGAGTTTTCTTCTTATTCTTCTTTAATAGTCTTGGGAGATGACTTATTTTGAATTGCTTAGATCAACAAAGGAATTGCACCCACGGATATGTGATAGCAAATCTTGGCTAAGCAGTCATGAATAGGGTATCTATTCCACCAAACTTTCCCAAGATTAGCACCTTTCCCTATCTGCATGAAATAGCATATTGTGGAGGCAAGTTGGCCCACAAGTGGAAAGCATGTCACAAGTGGGAACCAGACTTGGGATGAGAGGATCAAAACACCCTGCTTTAACCTCCTAAGATAGACCCCATTGTTAAACTTTTAGTGTTTTTCAAAATTTAACTAACTTTTAAACAATAATGCAGATCAAATAAAATGAATACCAAAGTAAAAGTACAACAATCACAAAAGACTAGATAATAGCAATCACAAAAGATTAAATAATAAAAATATAATTTTCATCACTTTCAACTTTAACATTCCCTTAAGAATCACTGTGTTAAATATACACAACTAAAACAATAGATGCAACATGTAGAGCAACAGTAAAATTAAACAAGACTAACATCTAGTATCAATAAAATATCTAACTAAGAAAACAACTCTAGTTTATACTTTTCTTATACTCTCGACAAACTTTCAAATCAGATCTTGTCTCTTACACTCAAGGAACAAATTAAAAGACCCTTGTCTTAGGGCAAGGACATACCTGAGAGAAATAGATAAATTGTTGTAGAGTAGATTTAGACAAGTACATGCCTCAAGGTGCTAACCAAAACAGTCCACAAATGAGATGAAAACTTCAAACCCTTGCTGCAATAAAGGGTGGTCTTTAGGGCAATCATACATCATTCAAATAGTAGCACCTTTCAAATGTACATAGGCAATCTTAAACTATACACTAACACCCTCAGACTGTAGCAGCACCTTCACAAAGGAAATGACACCTTCATACACAGAAGTAGCAGCCTCAAAGAAGCTGTGAAGGGAGAAAGGAACCCTCTAAATAGGCTCAACAGGTTACGACCTACTACATCAGGCTAGACAATGGCCATGGTAGCCCTAGTAGGCTCAAGAAAGGTCATAATAGGCACCAGCAAGGACACACTCTACAGTTTAGACCTCAAAGCATTCATGGTGGACATCAACAAGGATACAACCCATTGAACAGAGTCACAGACCTCAGAAAAGTCATGGAAGGTACAGATCATATCACAAAACAATCATGACAGTCCAAGATAGTCTCACAAAGGTCATGGACCAGCACTAGCAGGCTCACAACAGTCACGTCCCAGCCCTAGCAGTTCAACCACGGTCACGGCTGAACCCTAGTAGGCTCACAATAGTCATGACTCAGCTCTAGCAGGATCACAATGGTCACGGCCCAGCCTAGGCAGATAAAAAATGGTCACGAGCTAGCCTAGCAGCTTCAACAGTGGTCACAACCCAGCAAAACAGGCTCATGGTAGCCATAGACAGATTTAGCAATGGTCATGTGTGAGGGAGAGTCCAAATTTGCGGAGAATGGGAAATAAACAAAAAAATGCTACTTTCCGTTGCCGGGATTTGAACCCGGGTCGCCTGGGTGAAAACCAGGTATCCTAACCGGACTAGACGACAACGGAAATGCTTAAATAAAATCAGGTATTTATAATTTCAAACAAAGTCCAGGGTTAGTCTTTCATTAATGAAAATTACGCTTGTTAAATGATGATGGATTTATTTTCCTATCTGCCATCAGAGTGCCGCAGCGGAAGCGTGGTGGGCCCACAACCCACAGGTCCCAGGATCGAAATCTTGCTTTGAAACTTGAACCAGATGTGGCTTTATACGTTGTCTGTATACTTTCACACATCCATAATTCATCTCTTTGAACCTCCAAACTTGTGGTTAACTGCCAGAATCTCCGATTTTTTTAATAAACTATACGTTGTCTGTATACTTTCACACATCCAGAATTTATCTCCTTTAACCTCCAAACTTGTGGTTAACTGCCAGAGTCTCCGATTTTTATTGTTCTTTTGATTCAATTTTGGTTGTGTTTTCCTTGTTGATTGATTGTTGGTTGTGGAAGAGATTTCTACAAGAAGATTGTAGAACTGGGAGATGATAAAGAGAATTTGTAGAAAAAAAAAATTTGTGACAGAGAAGGGTAAAAAGAGGTGGTAAAAGAAATTCTTTTTAGAAGAAGCCACCTAATACCATGAAAAGCAGAAATTGGAGATAATCTTGCAAAGTTGCTGCAAACTTTGACAACAAGATTGGATTTCATGGAGACTGCGTAACGAAGAGGAATGGCTACAAAACCTAAATAAGGAAAATAATGAAGAAAGGACGAGATTTCACACTAGACTTTTGGGTTGCACTTGCACCAGAGAAAAGAGTAATTCAAGCAATTACAAATTTAGAAATGCATACCTGCAAAAAGGACATCCAAAAACAATGTTAGAGCAATGCCTTATTGGTTTTTAGATTGAGAATTATTATGATATGATCCATGAATGCTTGCAACAATTTGTTAGGAAGAGCTTAGCAATTTGATAGGAATATTGGTCATGGTGAGAAGAAAAACACCTATCAAAGTGAGAAAGGAGAATTTCAGAGTTCCTAGGATTGAAACACTTTTCTGATAACCTGTATCAGACGTGGCTTCATGTTTTTATGAAACTTGTTTGTATTCGTCCATGCATTGCTGAATTGAAATGTGGTTTCTAGTTTGTAATAACCAACTCCATTTCCATTTCAAAATAGGCACATGGTTGTACCATTTTATTTATTTATTTATGTGTGTTTAATCCCTGTGATTGATCATGCAATATATGTCTGTAATCTGATTGTGAAGTATTCTGTGATGTATATTTATCTTACCACAATAATAATCATCATCATCGCTCTGTGTATCGTGTTTCTATCTTGGATAAGTCGTGTACTCCATAAAGAATTGTGTGATACCATAAGTGAGCAAACTGGTGTAGAAGGAGTTGGAAAGGCTGTAGATCTTGGCACCGAGTTGGTATCAGAGCCAGCACAGTGGAACAGTAGAGCCGAGGAACAATATTCTGCAATTAAACAGTAAGTTGTTGCACTATACTCCACTATTCACTATTCTGTTGATATATGTCTAATTAGTAACACTCCCCGTAGATAGGTGGAAATGACCTATTGAGCAATTGTAGGAAATCCGAAGGGTTTTAAGAGGCCGTAGTCAGGGTAATAGCCGTTTGTGATTGTGGCGTCGTAAATCCCGTTGTTAGGCCTAAAAGGAGACTGAACCCTCATATAATGGATCCCACAATGGATGTTACTACTCCTACTGTATTAGACTGTCAGCAGGAAGAGAACAATGAAGTGTCTTTAGCAGAAAGACGCTCATCTTTCGCTGAATGCTCATCTTCCTCTCCATCCTCCTCTATTATTCATATTGATCATCATAATCCCTCTACAGATTGGCAACTGCTTGAAATACTTCCTCGCGAAGTCTATAAGCTCACTGGTTGGAATTATTTTGCATGTTCACAAATAAAAGTATCTTCAATAGATATCCCCTTTACAGATTCTCAAGACCCTGTCCATATTAATCTCATTGATAAATCTCAAATTGACTGGGCAAAAAGTAAAGGTTATAAATATGCTCATTTAGGTGCTATTCGCTTAGGTCTTAACCCTCTTGTTCGTCCGTTTTTACCTGTACATTCGTTATGTGTTGCTATTGACACCAGACACACCTCTTTCGCTCATGCTATCATTAGTGGATTCACTGCACCCCTTCATAATGGCCCTGCTTATGGTACTATCTTTCCTAAATTCTCTGTTAGTCTAGATGACCCTTACATCTATGACCTTCTGAAAGCCTATATTCTTCCTCAAGGCTTCAGTATGATGACTGGTTACTGTATCATCCAGCTAAAGAGTTTAGTCTGCCTTCGGTTTGGTAATGACACTATGCCTCCCCTTCAGAAAAAGGTCCATCAGAGTTCGCACCTGCACAGCGTGGTGGAACAAGACCATTCCAAACACACTCAGCCTGTCACATTTGACTGGACTACTATAAAGTATCCCCATCAATGGGAGATCAAGTATAAAGAGCTGAGAAATTACGAGGCTGCTCAGAAATCTCTTACATCCAAGCCTTTGAAATTTGATCAAAGCTCAAACTCTTTCAGATATCCAGAACCAGATCTCTCCCCTGTAAATAATTTCTCTACTCTGTCTAGATCATCTTCTGTATCTAGTTCCCGTAGTTTGCCAGCTTCTGTACATTCTGAACCATCTTATTCTGGACTTGGCTATAATGAACACCATGGTCAGCATCAAAACTGCCCCGCCTGCAGAAAGAACAAAGAAAAACTTCAGCATTTGAAAAGAAAAAAGCATAGCCTAGGTATGTTCACAATTAGCCTGCCTAGAGAAAACAGCGCAGTAGAGACCACAAACAGTCATAACCAGAAATACTACTATCCTGGTAGAAATCTTCCAGATCTTCCCTTTAGACAGTTCTCAGCTGATGGGCAAGTTAAAAAGGAATTCTTACCTGTTAAATCCTCCGGAGCAGATGAATCTATTTCCGATGAAGCAAAACTTGCTAATTGGGGAAATCTACAGCGAAAGATGACTGCAAAGAATCTAGATGAGGTCACACTATATCTTCTGAAACTGCGTAGTGCAATGGCTGAAGAAAAAGACCAAATAGCTGCAGTAGAAGCCAAGCTGGGTCTGGTAGATCATCTGTTATCAGACTCTGAAGAAATAAAGACTGTTGTTAATCAAGCAGCAGATCGCATAGAAAAAAGACTTCAGAAGATTGAAGAGCTTATTGCTGCAAGCAATAAGTTGAAACAAAAGAAAGCCCCTGAAGTCAGTCAGATGGCCATATCCTTAGCTCTCCAAGGGTATGAAAAGAAAAAGAAACCTGCCTCTCCTCAACTCGAGCGGAGTTTCTCCTTCGGGATGTTCCATGTCCCCGAAAGAGATCCCAACAAACCAGATTTTGATTTTGGGAAATCTGAAGCTAAATTAGAAAACCTGCGTGGTTGGGTAGACGTCATTCAAAATCTTCCACCTGCTTTAGAAAAGAAATATTATGATTTGCATATGTATTCTGGACAACCTTCTGGTCATGCTCTTATAAAGTCAGAACCAGAAAGCATAGAAGAACCAATCCCTGAAATGGATACTGCCATGCCTTCAGCATCCTCTGGCCCGAAGTTTTACACCAACTTTGGTGTTACTTCCATGAACAACCTCATATCACAAATTCCAGACCATCCGGTCTTGAACATAGGTTGTCAGAGCAGAGAAGAAATTAAGGCCGCCCTTAATTTACTCCAGAACTGGACCATAGTCCAGCGCACCAGAGATGCCACCCTCACAGGTCTTTATTTGGCAAATCATATAGTCTCAAGACTATCAGGTCTTGCAGCAGAATGGTGGAGACACTTGCCTCAGGAGGCAAAAGATAATATGTTAAGAGCCCGGGACGCAGATCAACAAGTACTGAAGGCCCTCACCCAACAATTTTATGGTGATGACCTAGATGTAGAGCCTGATCATTATGCTTCGTTATTCATGACTGCTAGACTGTGTAATCTGTCACAGGCAAAAAAATATTTTTGTTATATGCAGAAATTGTTAATTTTTGCTGGAAAAGCTAATGATCCTGCTTATTTAAAGCATTACTTGCGAAGTTTTCCTGGTCATGTACCAAATGCAGTGGAGAAATTCATGAAAGATCGCCAGTTAAGCTATCAAGGTATTTCCATTGCCCAGCTTCATGCCTATATCATGGAAACATGGCAAGAGCATTGCCTTGCCAAAAGAGTTGACAAAGATTTCAAGCGGCATCAGGACATGTTCACACCGTCCTTTTGTAAAAATGTTGCTCAGATGTCGGATTCGGGTTGTGGAGATCACAACCGTGGACATTTGCAGTCTTTCTGCAAATGTAAACATAAAAAGAAAAAGGGTTTCTATACAAGTGAACCGAGATACCATTATCCGGACAAACCCTTGAAGTTCAACAGAAAGCCGAAATATTCTTCCAGGAAGGCTCAGCGCTCTGCTAAGCCTAGAATATTTATAAAAAGGCGTTCTTCTTAGGCAACTGACAAGAATTGTTTTCTTTGTGGAAAACCTGGTCATTGGGCGAATAAATGCCCAAAGAAGAAAAGCAAGCCGAGACTTGCAGCTTTCCGTGATAATCTTGACTCACAATGGTGGGATAAACCCGCTGAAGACGAGCCGCCTTCAGGCGAAATTCTCTATCTTCCCGATGATTCTGACTCCGAGTCAGCCAGTGATTCTGATGTTTCTGATCAGCCCGACCTTCATAAATTTGCTCCTTATTCTTCATCCTCTGATTCAGACTCCGAAGCAAATTTAAGGGGGTTCCAGGTCCCTGATTTTGATTTCAGCATTAATATGTTTAATTTCGGTATGTTTTCCTCTGCTATACAGCAGCAAGAACTGGAGAAGCAGATAGCTGCTTTAGATCTCAGGCTTTCAGAGCTTGAGCCATATCAGTTTCCAGAACGCGGTTATCTCCAGGAAAAGAAGAA
Organism: Pseudotsuga menziesii; assembly: GCA_001517045.1. NCBI lineage: Eukaryota > Viridiplantae > Streptophyta > Pinopsida > Pinales > Pinaceae > Pseudotsuga > Pseudotsuga menziesii. The sequence goes on from LPNX010236608.1 coordinate 46,432, forward strand.
GCAGCTGTTACAACAGCTAGGTAACAACAAAGGAAAGCAGAAGATCAAATATGAAGCTTCTGTATCATACATCCCTGCTGAGCTTTACAGAAATTATCCAGAAGGGCATCTCGAAAGACAAAGCTTCAGAAAGAGCCGAGAAGCTAAGCTGAGATTGGAAATCAAAGAGAAGCAGACAGAGCTCAAAGAACTCTGTAAGAAGATAGAGGCATTAAAAAGTGAAGTCAAGGTAATCCAACTTGAACGAGATCAATCATCGGACAATGATCTCAGTCGGCACTATGAGAGTGCATTAAATACTGAATGCATAGAAGAGAAGGAAGAAGAAACGCCAGAACAGTCCACTCTGCCTTCTCCTCCACCTCAACAGAATCTTATCAGCTTGTCTATGCTTTCAAGTCCGAAGCTGTATATTCCTGTTTCTTTCCATCCTTGTGAATATAACCCTTATAATCTTTCTTGTATGATAGATTCAGGCTGTCGGGTCAATCTTGCTCATGGTTCAGCCCTTCCTAGTTACTACTGGGAAAAGACTATCGATGGCGGAACTGCCATTAATGGAGCACCCATTCGTCTACAGGCCAAAGCCGAAGTCATTGTTAAATTTAACCATGTCTGTAGAAAGTTAACTATATATAGAATGGATGAGATGAGTGAAGATGTAGTCTTAGGTTCTAACTTTCTCTATCAAGTTAGCCCATATTTCTTTAACCATCGTAAGCAAACTTTCATCTGTACATTTGATAATAAATATGTTAGGATGCCATTATCTTTCAGAAGTTCTCCTGTGTGTCCATTACCAGAGCCGTCTATTGTACAGTCACCTAACCTTGCACAGCTCATGAAGATGGAACGCAGTAAAGTCTTCTCAGAATTGCACGGTGAAAAGGCGTTATCAGAAATAACTGAGAAACTTCGAAGAGATTGTTGCTCAGACAATCCAAATGCATTTTGGACAAGAGAACAATATTTTGTCTCATTGCCTTATGATCCAAGCCAGAAGATCAGGCCCATGAAAGCCTCAGCCGCTTTGATGTCACCATCAGAAGTAAAGTTCTGCGATGAAGAAATCCAAGAACTTTTGCATTATGTCTGATAGAGCCAGGAAAAGGCCCATGGGCATGCAGAGCATTTGTTGTCAACAAGCACTCTGAGCAAAAGAGAGGTAAGCCGCGGTTAGTAGTAAATTTCAAGCCGCTTAACACTGTGTTGCAAAAGATTCGCTACCCTCTTCCTAATAAATCCAGCCTCCTGCAAAGGATTAATGGCTGCGTGATCTTCAGCAAGTTCGACTTAAAGTCTGGATTCTACCAGATTGGTATTAAAGCTGAAGATAGGTTCAAGACAGCATTCTTGGTACCCAGGGGACAGTATCAGTGGAGAGTGCTGCCATTCGGAATCAACAACGCTCCCTCTGAATTTCAGAAACGCATGGAGGACATTTTCAAAGAATATCATTGGGCGTTGGTTTATATTGATGATATACTAATTTTCTCTCACAGTCTGCAGGAACACTTAAAGCATCTGCAGAAATTTTATGAATTAGTATACAAGCACGGATTAGTTCTGTCCGAGCCGAAGATGGAAATCAGTAAGACCGAAATTGAGTTTCTGCGTTTCAAGATCCAGAAAGGACAGATAATCCTCCAGAGCCATGTCTTGTCGTGTTTTGATAAGTTTCGTGATGAAATAATGGACAAGACACAGTTGCAGAGATTTTTAGGATCTCTGAATTACATTTGGCCCTTCTATAAAGGACAGGCCGAAGACATCAAGATTCTTCAGCAGCGGTTAAGAAAGAACCCGCCTAAATGGTCTGCTGAAATGAGTAAAGCAGTTATGCAAATAAAGAAAAAGGTTATGGAACTGCCTTCCCTTTCCCTACCTACCGGTAATGGTCAGCTTATTATAGAAACAGACGCCTCTTCGTCAACATGGGGTGGTGTTTTGTTAGAAGCAATTAACGGTAAGGAAAATGTTTGTGGCTACGGATCTGGTGCCTTCAAAGGAGCAGAATTGAATTATCCATCAAGACATAAAGAGATATTGGCTGTAAAGAAAACTGTCAACCACTTCAAGTTGTTTCTTAAACCCGTCAAGTTTATCATCCGCACAGACTTGAAGATCATGCCAGGCATCTTCAAAAATGAAAATCTAATGGCTGAAAACAGTAGCCGTATATTAAAATGGTTTTCATGGTTAAGTTCTTTTGATTATGAAATTGTTTATACGCCAGGCTATTTGAATTGTTTGGCTGACATGTTAACTAGGGAATCAGCACAGCAGCAGCCGAAAGAATTGAAGATGTTCTCTGCAGGAGAAAGCAGTTCAGGAGCAGATCAAGATCCCCCAAGGGATCCTTCAAAAGGAAAAGCTCCTATGACAGAAACAACCATGAGAAGAGAAGTCCGCACCAGACTGAGCATTGAAGATTCATAAGCGGATGAAGCCATAAAGACTACCTGGCAGATAGTTCAGGAAGAAAAAGAAAGAGCTCGAAAGCCGAAGACACCAGAAGAGCTCATCCAAAAAGAAGGATTGTTCATCCTGCCTTGGGACAATACCTTCCCCAAAGAAGTCCGCATTGATTCTTTGGAGTTTGCTTCAACAGATGAAGCAAAAAGATTTATGCAGCTCACCTTGGTACATAATATCCAGACATCGCCATGCAAGTTGCAGATCCTAGAGCGATGGGAGAAAGATGCATTCCAAAGCTTTGCAGATGCATACCCGAAGATTTCAGAATGCAGAGAACTATGGATAGGTGAGGATAAAAATGGAGAAAAATACGTTGATCTGTGTGATGGTCGTCTCACCTGGACGTCCTACAACCTTATCCTCCAATACTGCAGAGAAAGAGGCAGTATTATCATCTGCGCAGATCTAGCTGATCTCACATATAACCAGACCTGGTCTGGTTGGACGTATGTCTTCTTGGATACCTTCTGTCCAAGAACAGACTGGGAAAATCGGCGTGCAAATTTCATTCTGCATCTTAAAGCCGATCTTGAAGTTGCTCACCAAAACTTCCAATGGTTTAAATTCAAGCTAATCCATGAAGGAGGAACCTACGAACCACTTGGAAATCGGATCTATGTCCAACAAAAGTTTATCAGAAGATCCGCCATTGGTGACCAAATAGAGTCCAGAATTACAACCAGAGAAATTCCACTGGACTATAAAGTTAAATCAATTTTCAGAGGAGAATTCCTGTGTGAGCCAAATCCGCTATTCAAAGGCTCAGATATTGAAAGATGCTTCTCTCAGTTCATGTATCCGCCTCCATCTCCTGTGCCATATGAGAACCTTGATGAAGACGTGTTGTTTGGTCATGATGCATATGACTCAGACGATTTCAAAGAAGAATGGCTACAAGGGCATGATCCATATGACTAAACGAAAGCAGTCATGGGCCCTCTGAAAGGCTGAGTTGGCCAGCATGGTTGCCACCACATCACCCGCCGTGGGTCGGAAATAACTCCACATTGTAATAGTATAGGAATAAATTGACGTGGGCCAGTATTGCTCCACCTTGTACCTTTGTCTTAAAATTGTCGGCCATGACAAAAGATTTCGGGTCCCCGCAATGCCTCTGGCCAGTTAAGGGACGAGATAACGACAGTGGTTGTCCCCACTTGTCGCCCCGGATGATTCGGTTTTGACCTATTAGTGTAGGTTATGGTAACCAGATCTACTTTTTGACCGGTGAATGCCAGTTCTTAGTTACCGGGTGACTGGCTAAAATTGTATAAATAAGACCCCTCAGGCTCATTTGAGATCATCGGGTCATCGGGTCATTGAGTTTTAGAGTCGCATTGAGCTAGTAGTTGCTCTGCAAGTCTAGAGTCTAGAGTCTTGAGCAAGTAGTCTGCTCGGATTCTTAAGTTTGAGTTTGTAAGTCCGAAAGGCTTAGTATGCTCTGCGTCATGGCTTCATGCTAAATGATCGCATCAGCACTGCTTGAGGACGTTCTGTCTTATAAAGTCTGTAATATCCTGTAGCTTGCGTCTGTAAATCAAGTGTGTATGCTCTGAGACTTGCCATCAAGGTATAAGATCTCATCAGAAGCTTGATCTAGGTGTGGTGTGTATGCAGTGCCGACCTTCGCCCTCCGAAGGCTATCTGCAATATATGTCTGTAATCTAGTTGTGAAGTATTCTGTGATGTATATTTATCTTACCACAATAATAATCATCATCATCGCTCTGTGTATCGTGTTTTTATCTTGGATAAGTCGTGTACTCCGTAAAGAATTGTGTGATACCATAAGTTGACAAAGATTTCAAGCGGCATCAGGACATGTTCACACCATCCTTTTGTAAAAATGTTGCTCAGATGCCGGATTGGGGTTGTGGAGATCACAACCATGGACATTTGCAGTCTTCCTGCAAATGTAAACATAAAAAGAAAAAGGGTTTCTATANAGTCTTCTTGCAAATGTAAACATAAAAAGAAAAAGGGTTTCTATACAAGTGAACCGAGATACCATTATCCGGACAAACCCTTGAAGTTCAACAGAAAGCCGAAATATTCTTCCAGGAAGGCTCAGCGCTCTGCTAAGCCTAGAAGATTTATAAAAAGGCGTTCTTCTCAGGCAACTGACAAGAATTGTTTTCTTTGTGGAAAACCTGGTCATTGGGCGAATAAATGCCCAAAGAAGAAAAGCAAGCCGAGACTTGCAGCTTTCTGTGATAATCTTGACTCATGATGGTGGGATAAACCCGCTGAAGACGAGCCGCCTTCAGGCGAAATTCTCTATCTTCCCGATGATTCTGACTCCGAGTCAGCCAGTGATTCTGATGTTTCTGATCAGCCCGACCTTCATAAATTTGATCCTTATTCTTCATCCTCTGATTCAGACTCCGAAGCAAATTTAGGGGGGTTCCAGGTCCCTGATTTTGATTTCAGCATTAATATGTTTAATTTCGGTATGTTTTCCTCTGCTATACAGTAGCAAGAACTGGAGAAGTAGATAGCTGCTTTAGATCTCAGGCTTTCAGAGCTTGAGCCATATCAGTTTCCAGAACGCGGTTATCTCCAGGAAAAGAAGAAGCAGCTGTTACAACAGCTAGGTAACAGCAAAGGAAAGCAGAAGATCGAATATGAAGCTTCTGTATCATACAGCCCTGCTGAGCTTTACAGAAATTATCCAGAAGGGCATCTCGAAAGACAAAGCTTTAGAAAGAGCCGAGAAGCTAAGCTGAGATTGGAAATCAAAGAGAAGCAGACAGAGCTCAAAGAACTCTGTAAGATGATAGAGGCATTAAAAAGTGAAGTCAAGGTAATCCAACTTGAACGAGATCAATCATCGGACGATGATCTCAGTCGGCACTATGAGAGTGCATTAAATACTAAATGCATAGAAGAGAAGGAAGAAGAAACGCCAGAACAGTCCCCTCCGCCTTCTCCTCCAGCTCAACAGAATCTTATCAGCTTGTCTATGCTTTCAGGTCCGAAGCTGTATATTCCTGTTTCTTTCCATCCTTGTGAATATAACCCTTATACTCTTTCTTGTATGATAGATTCAGGTTGTCAGGTCAATCTTGCTCGTGGTTTAGCCCTTCCTAGTTACTACTGGGAAAAGACTATTGATGGCGGAACTGCCATTAATGGAGCACCCATTCGTCTACAGGCCAAAGCCGAAGTCATTGTTAAATTTAACCATGTCTGTAGAAAGTTAACTATATATAGAATGGATGACATGAGTGAAGATGTAGTCTTAGGTTCTAACTTTCTCCATCAAGTTAGCCCATATTTCTTTAACCATCGTAAGCAAACTTTCATCTGTACATTTGATAATAAATATGTTAGGATGCCATTATCTTTCAGAATTTCTCCTATGTGTCCATTACCAGAGCCGTCTATTGTACAGTCACCTAACCCTGCACAGCTCATGAAGATGGAACGCAGTAAAGTCTTCTCAGAATTGCACGNAGTTCTCCTATGTGTCCATTACCAGAGCCGTCTATTGTACAGTCACCTAACCCTGCACAGCTCATGAAGATGGAACGCAGTAAAGTCTTCTCAGAATTGCACGGTGAAAAGGCGTTATCAGAAATAACTGAGAAACTTCGAAGAGATTGTTGCTCAGACAGTCCAAATGCATTTTGGACAAGAGAACAATATTTTGTCTCGCTACCTTATGATCCAAGCCAGAAGATCAGGCCCATGAAAGCCTCAGCCGCTTTGATGTCACCATCAGAAGTAAAGTTCTGCGATGAAGAAATCCAAGAACTTTTGTAGAAAGGTCTGATAGAGCCAACAAAAAGCCCATGGTCATGCAGAGCATTTGTTGTCAACAAGCACTCTGAGCAAAAGAGAGGTAAGCTGCGGTTAGTAGTAAATTTCAAGCCACTTAACACTGTGTTGCAAAATATTCGCTACCCTCTTCCTAATAAATCCAGCCTCCTGCAAAGGATTAATGGCTGCGTGATCTTCAGCAAGTTCGACTTAAAGTCTGGATTCTACCAGATTGGTATTAAAGCTAAAGATAGGTTCAAGACAACATTCTTGGTACCCAGGGGACAGTATCAGTGGAGAGTGCTGCCATTCGGAATCAACAACGCTCCCTCCGAATTTCAGAAACGCATGGAGGACGTTTTCAGAGAATATCATTGGGCGTTGGTTTATATTGATGATATACTAATTTGCTCTCATAGTCTGCAAGAACACTTAAAGCATCTGCAGAAATTTTATGAATTAGTATACAAGCACGGATTAGTTCTGTCCGAGCCGAAGATGGAAATCGGTAAGACCGAAATTGAGTTTCTGGGTTTCAAGATCCAGAAAGGACAGATAATCCTCCAGAGCCATGTCTTGTCGTGTTTTGATAAGTTTCGTGATGAAATAATGGACAAGACACAGTTGCAGAGATTTTTAGGATCTCTGAATTACATTCGGCCCTTCTATAAAGGACAAGCCGAAGACATCAAGATTCTTCAGCAGCGGTTAAGAAAGAACCCGCCTAAATGGTCTGCTGAAATGAGTAAAGAAGTTATGCAAATAAAGAAAAAGGTTATGGAACTGCCTTCCCTTTCCCTACCTACCGGTAATGGTCAGCTTATTATAGAAACAGACGCCTCTTCGTCAACATGGGGTGGTGTTTTGTTAGAAGCAATTAACGGTAAGGAAAATGTTTGTGGCTACGGATCTGGTGCCTTCAAAGGAGCAGAATTGAATTATCCGTCAAGCCATAAAGAGATATTGGCTGTAAAGAAAACTGTCAACCACTTCAAGTTGTTTCTTAAACCCGTCAAGTTTATCATCCGCACAGACTTGAAGATCATGCCAGGCATCTTCAAAAATGAAAATCTAATGGCTGAAAACAGTAGCCATATATTAACATGGTTTTCATGGTTAAGTTCTTTTGATTATGAAATTGTTTATACGCTAGGCTATTTGAATTGTTTGGCTGACATGTTAACCAGGGAATCAGCACAGCAGCAGCCGAAAGAATTGAAGATGTTCTCTGCAGGAGAAAGCAGTTCAGGAGCAGATCAAGATCCCCCAAGGGATCCTTCAAAAGGAAACGCTCCTATGAGAGAAACAACCATGAGAAGAGAAGTCTGCACCAAACTGAGCATTGAAGATTCAGAAGTGGATGAAGCCATAAAGACTACCTGGCAGATAGTTCAGGAAGAAAAAGAAAGAGCTCGAAAGCCGAAGACACCAGAAGAGCTCATCCAAAAAGAAGGATTGTTCATCCTGCCTTGGGACAATACCTTCCCCAAAGAAGTCCGCATTGATTCTTTGGAGTTTGCTTCAACAGATGAAGCAAAAAGATTTATGCAGCTCACCTTGGTACATAATATCCAGACATCGCCATGCAAGTTGCAGATCCTAGAGCGATGGGAGAAAGATGCATTCCAAAGCTTTGCAGATGCATACCCGAAGATTTCAGAATGCAGAGAACTATGGATAGGTGAGGATACAAATGGAGAAAAATACATTGATCTGTGTGATGGCCATCTCACCTGGACGTCCTACAACCTTATCCTCCAATACTGCAGAGAAAGAGGCAGTATTATCATCTGCGCAGATCCAGCTGATCTCACATATAACCAGACCTGGTCTGGTTGGACAGATGTCTTCTTGGATACCTTCTGTCCAAGAACAGACTGGGAAAATCGGCGTGCAAATTTCATTCTGCATCTTAAAGCCAATCTTGAAGTTGCTCACCAAAACTTCCAATGGTTTAAATTCAAGCTAATCCATGAAGGAGGAACCTACGAACCACTTGGAAATCGGATCTATGTCCAACAAAAGTTTACCAGAAGATCCGCCATTGGTGACCAGATAGAGTCCAGAATTACAACCAGAGAAATTCCACTGGACTATAAAGTTAAATCAATTTTCAGAGGAGAATTCCTGTGTGAGCCAANATCGGATCGATGTCCAACAAAAGTTTAGCAGAAGATCCGCCATTGGTGACCAGATAGAGTCCAGAATTACAACCAGAGAAATTCCACTGGACTATAAAGTTAAATCAATTTTCAGAGGAGAATTCCTGTGTGAGCCAAATCCGCTATTCAAATGCTCAGATATTGAAAGATGCTTCTCTCAGTTCCTGTATCCGCCTCCATCTCCTGTGCCATATGAGAACCTTGATGAAGACGTGTTGTTTGGTCATGATGCATATGACTCAGACGATTTCGAAGAAGAATGGCTACAAGGGCGTGATCCATATGACTAAACGAAAGCAATCATGGGCCCTCTGAAAGGCTGAGTTGGCCAGCATGGTTGCCAACACATCACCCGCCGTGGGTCGGAAATAACTCCACATTGTAATAGTATAGGAATAAATATGACTAAACGAAAGCAGTCATGGGCCCTCTGAAAGGCTGAGTTGGCCAGCATGGTTGCCAACACATCACCCGCCGTGGGTCGGAAATAACTCCACATTGTAATAGTATAGGAATAAACTGATGTGGGCCAGTATTGCTCCACCTTGTACCTTTGTCTTAAAATTGTCGGCCATGACAGAAGATTCCGGGTCCCCGTAATGCCTCTAGCCAGTTAAGGGACGAGATAATGACAGTGGTTGTCCCCACTTGTCGCCCCGGATGATTCCGTTTTGACCTATTAGTGTAGGTTATGGTAACCGGATCTACTTTTTGACCGGTGAATGCCAGTTCTTAGTTACCGGGTGACTGGCTAAAATTGTATAAATAAGACCCCTCAGGCTCATTTGAGATCATCGGGTCATCGGGTCATTGAGTTTTAGAGTCGCATTGAGCTAGTAGTTGCTCTGCAAGTCTAGAGTTTGGAGTCTTGAGCAAGTAGTCCGCTCGGCTTCTTAAGTTTGAGTCTGTAAGTTCGAAAGGCTTAGTATGCTCTGCGTCATGGCTTCGTGCTAAATGATCGCATCAGAACTGCTTGAGGACGTTCTGTCTTATAAAGTCTGTAATATCCTGTAGCTTGCGTCTGTAAATCAAGTGTGTATGCTCTTAGACTTGCCATCAAGGTATAAGATCTCATCAGAAGCTTGATCTAGGTGTGGTGTGTATGCAGTGCTGACCTTCGTCCTCCGAATGCTATCTGCAATATATGTCTGTAATCTGATTGTGAAGTATTCTGTGATGTATATTTATCTTACCACAATAATAATCATCATCATCGCTCTGTGTATCGTGTTTTTATCTTGGATAAGTCGTGTACTCCGTAAAGAATTGTGTGATACCATAAGTGAGCAAACTGGTGTAGAAGGAGTTGGAAAGGCTTAGAAAGATTGTGATCATAGTGATAAATTAATAAACCTCTGGTTTTTCATAAGGAAGATCATGGCTCCGCCCTCATCAAAATGGAGGAACATAACTCATTAAACTCGTGGAACACCCTTCCTATTTCCTGGAACCTAAAATGAACTGGTATGTTTCCTGCAACCTAAAATGAACTGGTATGTGGCCAAAAGGATGATATTCAAAAATCGCTAGAAGGAGGGCTTGAACCTCCGACCTTGTGGTTAACAGCCACACGCTCTAACCAACTGAGCTATTCCAGCAGCTACAGGTGCTTGACAAAGCTGTGTTTCTGCATACGCAAATCATAGTTCTTTCATTTTACTTCTATACGTGTTTGTTTGAATCGACTCTTTTGTTGTCAAGTTTGTGAAGCTCTTTATTAGTCTTCATGATGACCGGACAAAGTAGGACAATTAAATTTATATGGCTGTGCCAGACGTAGTGTTGATCTACAGGTCTAGCTAGGGTAAAGAATGTGTGGCATTTTTTTGTTATACAATTGATTCAACCACAACTTTCTTATAAATTTTGAAGATTGATTGACTGTAAAATCTTATTTTTTAAGTTATAATTATCATCTAAATAGTTTTTATGATTATAAAACCTCAGCGTTTTGGCTGAGTTTGTTTTTGCATAGTTTTTCTCTATTCATCACAACAATTTCCTTAATTTCCAACTTCTTTAAGAAACACCACAATTACATTAATTTCTCACTATTATCAAAATATTGAACACACATTTGAGTTCAGTTGTGGATGGATGGATACGGAGAAGAATTTCATTTCAGTTGTTGAATGGATGGATACAGACAAAAGAAAGGATGAATTTCATTTCAGTTATTGGACAATGTTTACTCAAAAATAGAAGCCACGTCCGATATACTGTATCAGAGCCAGGTTTCGATCCTGGGACCTGTGGGTTATGGGCCCACCACGCTTCCGCTGCGCCACTCTGATGGCTATTAAATTATAAACTATACAATGTTTTAGTATGAAAAACTAATAAAAACAATGTATATCCAAAGATAGAAGCCACGGGGTTATTATGGGCCCACCACATTTCTGCTGCGCCACTCTGATGGCTGTTATTCTATAGAACTATACGATATTTTAGTATGAAAAATTAATAGAAAACAAAACGTATGTATCATTATCGTACTAATGCAAAACGTTATGTATGTCACTTGTCGTCTACTTCGGTTAGCCAGGCGACCCGGGTTCAAATCCCGGCAACGGAACGATTAATTAAAATATTGTTTCTCTACATGAGAATCCGGGCAACCGAAATATTTCTGAAAGTTGAGTAAGAAAGCATGCACTTTATTTATTTAGATAGAATTAAAACAATATTTAATTAGTTGCCATGAAAGTTGGGTTGTATTCGTCTTTCTGGAAGCAGACCACGCCTCCCTCATTCTGGAGAAGACCTAGCGTATTGGCTCGGGGTCACTTGTCCTGGGCCGTTGGCATACCCACTTTGATCCTCTTCGGGAGAGGGTGACGAAATGCCACCTCTGGGTTTTACTGCCGCATCTGCCCTTCTCGCTCTGGAGTCTCCACACACTCGAGGGCATAGCTAACACTATTGGAAGATTCGTGGCAGTTGATGACGATTTCCACCTGTCATTTGATAAAAGGATTGCTCGGGTCCTGGTCGAATTGGATATTTCCTTGGGCCTTCCTGCTGAAGTTGAAATTCTGTGCAAGGAACGCCTTTTCATCCAGAAGTTGGACTATTTATACGTCCCATTCCGGTGCAGTTCCAACAGAGATATGGGCCACCTTCGGAGAACATGCCCTTCACTCAGGAACTCACCCACCGACTCTGGGCTGACTGAACCCCTATTGATTTGTCCTGCTGTTGACTCCTCTCTGACAAAGGATGCAAAAAAATGTATGTTCTCACATTCCCTTTCCCTTTTCGAGGATGTCACTAATGATATGATCGATGATATTGATATTTTGGTTGGGGTTCCCGTAGCTGTTCATGAGACTGACCCTGTACTGGATGATACCCTCCATGCGGTATCCCCTGTTTTATCCTTGGGTACTGGTTCTAGGGTTTCCCCACACTCTTCTCACATTTACCCCCTTGCCTCCACTGATGTCTCTGCCGATCGGGTCCTGGTTGAGCCCACTCCTTTGACTCCGGCTACGGATCGAACTTCTGATGCACACCTTTTTTATTCCACTCCTATTTCTCAGTCTATTTAACCACTGCCTCCTGTGGTTCCCAAGCTCTCCTCCTTAATTGACTTCCCTCCACTCCCCACTGCTACCTCATCTCCCCCTTTACCCTTATCTCCCCGTAGTCCTACCTCCTCCCCATCATTCGCGGACCCTGCCCTACATAAAACGCTACCGATTTTCTCTGCTATTACTTCGTCTTCCCCCAATACCCTCCATCTCAACTTGATATGTTTCGAGAATGTGACTATTAGAAAGAATAAGAAAGATAGAAAGGGCTCCACTGAACTCCTCTCCTCAGCCTCTCCTCCTTACACCCCCCTCTCTGTTCGCATTAAGGATGCTGCAAGAGGGAATATTTCTCGAGGACTTAGAGCATCTTCTCCCCACTCCATTGTTCCTTATTGTTGATCCTCTCTCTCAATGTCAGGGGTCTGGGGGGCAAGACCAAACAAAGCAGCCTTCACTCTCTCTTCCTTTCTCTGTGCCCGGATATGATTCTTCTCCAAGAGACAATGTGTAGTTCCTATCCAACTTTGCATGCTTTCTCCAAGCTCCTACCAAACTGGGAATTTTGTGCCACAAGTGCCTCTGGTCTCTCTGGGGGACTCCTCACTGCCTAGAACCCTAGAATGGTGAGATGCTGGGCATACGAGACTCTTGCTAGTATCCTTGTCAAAGCCAAATTCCGTGGCATGACTGACATCCTTGACAAAATCAACTGCTATGGTCCCTACAAGAACAGGGAAATCTTCTGGGAGAGGATTCACCAAGGGGGACTACTTTTTTATCCTCACCTGATACTGGGTGGAGACCTTAACTTCATCATGAACGCATCGGAGATTTGGGGGACTAGGGCTGTTCTCGATCCCCTTGCTACTTACTTCAAGCACCTTTTTTATTCTGTGGGGCTCTATGATGTAGCTCCTTCTACTGTTGGACCCACCTGGAGGAATGGTAGCGTGGGGGAACATGGTATCAACAAAAGACTTGACCGATTCCTTGTTGCCTCCTCCCTGATCCCTTCCCTCTTAACTCACAGGGTATGGACTCACCACTCTGACATTTCTGATCATTTCCCTGTCTGTTTTGAATGGAATAAGCCTCGAGGGACCCATAATTACCCCTTTAAATTTAATAGATCCTGGCTCTTGGACCAGGACTTTACATCTTGGATCTCTGAGTGTTGCCCCAAACTCTCACCCACTTTTCGAGGCTCGAAGCTAGAACACCTCTCACATAAAATTCGCTCTCTCAAGAGGGATGTCAAGGTCTGGATTAAAGACAAAAGTTCTCGCATGGATGCCAATTCGAAGAGACTGGATTTGGAGATCAGCTCATTACTGTCCAACTCCTCCTTTGGTATCCTCTCACAGGAGGAACAATTATCACTGTCTCAGCTCAGATCTGAAAAGAAAAAGATTCTGGAACATCACCTATTAACCTGGCAGCTTAAAAGCCGTACCAAATGGGCTCTAGAAGGTGACTCTAACACCAAATTCTTCCATGCAGTTGCATGCAGTAGGAGAAACCAAAATTCCATCTGGTCTCTACTGGATGAGGGGGGTAGGTGTGTTGAGGATGAATCTGAGTTGAAGGTATTGGGACAACAACATTTTGCTCATATATTTAAATATGATAACCAGACCTATCTTCTGGAACAGCTCAATGTCGTTTCACTTTACGTTGTTATGATCTCCCCAGCTGATGCATATTGTCTCACGCAACCGGTCACATTAACTAAAGTCGAATTTGCCCTTCACTCTTTCAAGAAAGATAGGAGCCTCGGACCAGATGGTTGTCTTGTTGAATTCTATCTCTACTTCTTCGATTTGATGGGTGAAGAACTTCTCTCAACTATGGACTAGGGTTTCGGGCTATATCCCTCCCTCACTTAACTCCACCTTTCTGACACGTGTCCCCAAGAATGATAAGCCGACATCCTTTGCGGACTTCAGGCCCATTTCTCTATGTAATCTGCTCTATAAATTGATATCCAAGGTCATTGCGGTGAGACTTAAGCCCTTCCTGGATTCTCACATATCTATTGAACAATTTGGGCTTTTAAAAAATCGACAGATTGTGGAACCCATTGGTATTGTTCAGGAAACCCTTCACTCTATCAAGACAAAGAATTCTTGTGCTCTTATCCTTAAACTGGACTTGGTGAAGGCCTTTGACCGGGTGAATTGGTCTTTCATCAGGCTTATTCTAATCCAAATTGGGATCCCTCTCCTTGCTGTTAATTGGATTATGGGATGTATTTCATCAACAAATTTTGCTGTGCTTATCAATGGTACGCTGTTTAAGTTCTTTCCAGCCTTTAGAGGGATTCGACAGGGTTATCCCCTCTCGCCCCTGCTCTTTATACTGGTAATAGAGGGGCTCAGTCTTTTGATAGCGGATGCTAGAGATCATGGACTCATCAAAGGTATTAAGATCTCATCTACCTTTGCCCTTACTCATCTCCTATTTGTTGATGACGTGATCCTATTGGGTACTGGTACATTAACTGAATGGATGGCCTTTGATTTCATTCTTAGCAAATTCTGCAAGGCATTCAGGATGTGTATCAGCATTGAAAAATCTTGTTTTATCTACAATAATGTGGATATTGATATCCGTTCTGAGATTTCTAAGGCTCTGCCATACAAGATGGATCCTATCACTACTAGATTCATGTATCTCGGATATTTTCTCAAACCTTTGGACTATAGGGTTCGGGACTGGCACTGGTTGATAAAAAAATTTGAACACAGGATCTCGCATTGGACCCACAAGCTTCTATCCCTAGGGGGTCGTCTAAATCTTGTGCAAGCGGTTTTAACCAGTATACCTGTCTACTGGATGGGCCTTGCCCCCATTCCTGTCTCTATATTAAACAAGCTCAGGAGTCTTGCCTTTGCTTTCCTCTGGGGCTCCTCGGATCATAAGCGTCGGTATCACTTGACCAACTGGCAAGTTCTATCATGGCCTAAAATTCATGGAGGCTGGGGCATCAAGCATTTGCCCTAGTTCAGTATTGCACTTAGATCGAATAATTTATGGCTGGTACTCCAAAATGATGGATTATGGCACCGTGTAATTATTAATAAATATCTGAAGATGTGCTCAGTTGAATCCTAGCTCATAGGGAAAAATTTCCAGTCTTGTGGTGTATCTGCTATATGGAAAGGGCTCCTACTCACTCTCCCGTGGCTTGGTAGACATATGGCTTGGCAAGTTGGCAATGGAAAGAATGTCCTTCTTGGTATTGATCCGATTGATGGTGTTAACAACTCCCTCATGATTCCACTGGGGCTTTGTGAGTACTTGGCCGATTTGGATATAGTGACACTTGCACAGGCCCGTAATTCTCTCCCGAATGCTCATAAATATTGGTATTCTGCAGAGGAACTCGGTGTTGGTGGCGACTGGAAGGATGCCTGGAATTCTTTCACGAGAGGACTTGAAACCTGTGGCCTTCATCTTGTAGATCTACCGGATGCTCTGACTTGGTCTTTAATTAGATCCCGGGGTACTGTGTCTGCTAAACTGATATACGACAGCATTATTACTGCATCTTCCCCACCGGAGGTCAACAGACTTCTTGCTTTTGTATGTAATAGCTCTCTTCCCTGGAAAATATGTTGTTTTATTTGGCTGATATTGAAGAACAAATCACTGACCTGGGACAACCTACAAAACGTGGATGGTCGGGGCCTGGTTATTGTATTCTCTGTAGGAAGGATACAGAGTGTATTGAACACCTCTTTTATTTCTGTTCTGTTTGGAAAAATGTACTCTCTGTCCTCATGGAACAACATCATTTGTCCCCTCCTCACCAGTCTGATAGTATCAGCGCCTTTATGGATTCGTGGACTATCACCTTCTCAAAGTATTCCGGATACTGCTATCTCCCATTCCTCGCCATGTGGACATTATGGAAACCAAGGAACATACTTATCTTTGAGGGGAAATCTATTATGGTTATCAGCCTGCTCCATCAGATCTCTTACATCTCACAACTCTTTTGTCCTACTGTCACCAGAGCAAAAAAATCAAGGGCTATTGGACCGGGACCTTCTCTTACTTACCCCTGTGGATTTTTTGATGGTGCTTCTGTTGACAGCACTAGTGGGGTTGGTTTCTACTTGCACCTGAATGAGGTACACTCCTATGAGTTTGCTTTGGGGGCTGGTCCCAATACCAATACTAGGGCAGAATTAATTGGGCTCTGGGCCCTATTGCATACATCCCAAATGATGGGGTTACCCAAGATCCAGATATTTGGTGACTCTTTTGTCATCATCAATTGGGCAAAGGGTACTACTTCCCTCTCACCACCTGATCTTATCCATTGGTGTAGGGACATCAGGAAGATTTGTTCATGCTTCCTTGAGTTGTCCTTTTGCCATGTCTATCGTGAACACAATCAGGTTGCTGACCGCCTATCTAAAAAAGCCCTATTTTTTGCTCTGGGATCGGGATGCTATTCTGAATTTTATGATGGTCATTTGACCTCACAAGATAGGTTTATGCTCTTTTGAGCTCGGTGCTGGATCTTTTATGGCACCTTGGTGATTGTATCGGAGCGGACTCTTTTAGATGGCTGAGTTTATCTTTTTGGTTCACGGTGGATATGGTCATACGGGACAATTTCTTTATTGTTGATGGGAAATGTATGCAGTTTCTGCTCTAGTCACCCGGTTCTGCTCACTAGGGATGTAACTCTTTCAGGATGCTACAGAAAGACATATCCACTGTATCCATTGTCATGTATGTAACCCATATATTGGGATGGCACGTTAGATGCCCTTTGATTCTATATGAATATCAAGGACATGCTTTTTTCTTCGAAAAAAAAAAATTAGTCAATTTTTTTTTTCGACGGTTTTGTTTATGAAACTATTTTTCCAATAACGTTTAATCAATATTTTTATCTTTCTCTTAAAATTTATTGCCTTTCCTTCATATATGTATTATCTTCTTACCTGGGCATAACCTCATATCCACCATGCTCGAATTTTCCTTATGGTGTTTTCCTTCATGTATGCATTATCATTTTACTTGGGCACATCCTCATACCCACCAGGCCTGAATCCTCTTTGTGGCATTGTGTTAAATTATGATAGATTGAGTTTATTGGTGGGCTTGACTCTCCTAGTCTTGCTTGGGTACTACAAGTTTTCAAAATGCAAAATATCAAAAAATAGCATGCTCGAACAAAGGTAGCTGAATGAACTAAGTATTGAACTAAACAGACTGAGTTTAGCAGTTCACTTTTAGTTAAAACTTTGATTCGATTAAATAATTTTCAAAATTTGGCAGCACCTTACAACATAGATTTAGCAAGGTGGACCTCCTTGGGGTTTAATCATAGTCATAGTTGTGCTTTGAGGTCTAACAAATTGGTCAAAACCTTTGGAATCTTTCCTAACACAAGTTTTACTCTCTACTCTTGTAATGCGGTGAAAAGTTTTGTGTATGTCTTTTTTTGTATTGCCTCACCTATTATCCTACTTAAGAATCCCCAAACAATATTGGATCGGATGGGATTGAAGAATTGGCTTTATATCTTTAAAAGAGCATTATAAGTTTGAACCTCTTCAAGGGAAGAATTGGCTCCAATTGGGAAATTTTCCAAAAAGTCGGACTTTTCATAGAAAGTGATTGGTATAGGACATATATTGAAATAGATTGCTTGCACTCCTCAGCAATCACCTTTCTAAATTATTGAAAGGGAAAGCCTATCAACGAGGCAGGGTGTGGTCGCCTTTACTCTATCTTCATGGGTGAGATAAGACCTATGGAAGGAGTCTATAGGATCTGCCTATATAAAGAAAGTTATTGAGGAATTTTAACAGTTAAATTTTTTAATTTACATTTGAAATTTAAATGCTAAATTTAAGCATTTTATTGATTTTCTTTTTGTTAAACTAATTCACAAGTTAAAAATAATTATCTCCCAATTTTTTCTAAGATAAACTTGTACTACAAAAATAACCAAAATTTTCAACTAGCATTTGAAGAGTTTTAATGTTTCTCAAAGTTCCCATCTATGGGCCAAGATCTTACTTTAACATAATGTATAATATTTGTAGAAGTTTCTATCATAGAATGGGCTAAGATCTTGATTTAAAAAATATCTATGGCCAATATTATGATTTTTAAAAAATATAGAAAGAGAGGGAACCATTATTATTTTGTTATACTAATGAGCTACACTTGTTAAAATTATTGGAGATACCTACACATTCGACAACAATGCTTCTTCCAATATAGAGGAATGTTGCTCTTGGGGGTTGGGATGAAGCATGTAGTGCTCCATGCTACCTTATGCAATCATAGAGTTGGGACTGCCATCTCTTTGGCCATCATCAGCTGCCTTTGCTATACCATGATCCCCTTTGAATAACTTGTTCAGGATAACAAGGATTGGCACATCTGTTTAAGAAGCTTCTTGAGATTAGTCAAAGATAGATCTGAAGTGAAGCATTATTTTGGATTCTGGATTCATGAGGCTTCCACATGATTCCCTTTGGTTCAACCATTACCCTGTCAAGCTTGGAGGCTGGAAATGCTCCGTTGAAATATTGGCAACAAAGGAGAAACTGCATGGTGCAACCTTTTGAGCCAACCAATTGGTAGCTTGTTTAGCATTTCAGTGGACAACCTAAGACCTCCTCTGCTAATAGAAGAACCTCTTGCCTCCATACCTAAACCTTTATGACAAATATAAATGAGAGTCATTTTGTTTGAAAAATTGTCGACTATGTAAGAAATTTGGGTTTAAACATATACCAATCGGAAGCTACACGCTATAGGACTTACACATTTAAGAGTTTTTCTACGTGGAGAGATGGCATTCAATCTACGGTGACAACCATATAATTTCCTGCCTACCATTCAAAATTCCCGGTAACAAGCCATGGAACTGGGGTTTTGTTCCATTTCTTCGTCATTAAGACATCAAATTCCAATCAATGAGTACGTCTTTAAAAGACGATTATTGATTTCGATATGGGTACATGACTGAAAGAAATATGGAAGAAAGAGGAGGTCCAATAATGGTGATTCCCTTCCATGGGTAGGGTCACCTTCTTCCTTGCATTGATCTTTGCAAGCGACTTGCAACACGGGGCATGCCCATTACAATGGTAGACGACCCTTAAATTGTTGCTACTTTACATGCGGTAGCTGATAAATCCTCATCCTCGGGCCTTCACATCATGATTATCGAATTGGAATCCAAGGAGGAGGAGTTGGGGAAATCAACACAACATCTTGATCACCATCATGACCCTCATAGTCACGATCATATGTAGCAGTAACATAAGGCCATGGAAGACATTCTACAGAAAAATCTCTCGGCTCCTCCGCTCTGCATCATCGATAATGCTACGTTGGGACGGATACCTGATTTGTGCGACAAAATCAATATTGACTCCTGATTCCCACCTACCCAACAACACAAGGTTTTATGGCCACATTGGTCACCTCATTTTTTATTAATGGTGTGTGTACGTCTGAGCATGTTATGCAGGCGGTGATCCACTCTGCACCCAAAAGTGCATTGGAAAAATAAAATTTATGATGGATAATCAATTAGCATCCATGAAAATCCAACTAAGCAACTCAACATCAATAAATACTGGACAATTTCAACGCTACCCTTCAATTTGACAACTCCAAAAATCCATTGAACTTCCCTAATGACGTGTTTATTCCACATTCCACAGTGTTTTATAGTTAAAAGATGAAGAAACGTCCATACGGGAAGATATTGCAATCACAACTTTGGGAAGATACACTCACCCATGATGCATGCAAAATTCAAAGTAAAATATGTTGAAGATGAGGACTCCAAGGGAGTGTATCAAAGAATTGTAAGGTCATTAAGAAGTGTTAGATGGAGATAGTAAGGCTTATAATAATCTCCATGCTAAGCTACTCTACAATTTGGGCATATGTGCGTGTTAAAGGGAGAAATAGTACAACTAGTAAGGGAGGCTCATGCTTCCAAGCTTGTTGGCATTTCAGTGCTAGGAAGACTATGGATACATTCCATAGGTATGTCTATTGGTCTAAGATGTAGGAAGAGTGGGTAGGTTTATCCAATACTGTATATTGTGTTGTTCCAACAAGCTTAGCAGCATGAATGAATGACTTTACAATCCACTTGCAATCCCTGCAAATATATGGGAAAGTATATCCGTGGACTTTGTTGGGAAGTATATCATTGCCATAATGATTGACATATTCACTGTCACATATCCCAAAGTGATAGATTTGGTGGTTATGTGCTTTGAGCTTCATGAAGAAGTTCTTGGGGTCGATCTCCCATGCTATCTACATCCACTATGTTCCTCAATCAATGTCCATATCAGGTCAAACATTTCCATAATCAATGTCGATGGATTTACATTGGGTACCATCTAAGAAATGCATGGAAGTTCACAGGTGTTTCCTTGGGAGAAAATGTTGTCATCTAGTCTAGTTAGGATAATTGGTTTCACCAAGGAAACGTGAGTTCACATAGCAATTATATTTTAAATGCATCTATTTTGTGATGTATTACTCCAAAAAGAATAAATAAGTTCGAAGAAACACACAAATGCAATGATTGATGGAATTGGTCAATTTGTTAGAGATCATGGTTGTTAACCATAAGGTTGGAGGTTCAATCCATCCACACGTTACACATATATCATGAGATATAAATTTTTGGCAAATAATATATTAAATTTTGGATATATATGAAATTATTCCAAGGATAATATACATACATACATATCATCCTTGGAATAATTCCTTTGGAATTTTGTGGGAACTTCCACCTGTTTTGAGGATGGTACCCAGTCTAACGTGGCCATTGTAAACTCAATGTGCCTAACCCCATGGAAATTGGACCACTGACTTTCACATCATGCCCAGTTATTTAAAATGTCCTAACATTTGTGCACGTACATTTGTGGTACCAACCAATTGAGCATAATAAGGATTTTCAAGGCTTCACAAGTCTTCCAACATAATAAAGAGTTTTAAAGCTATCATCTATCAATATCACTTCAAATTATAGACATACATCTAACTTGTGAATTAGACTATTCACAAGTCTTTCAACATAATAGGGAGTTTCAAAGTTGTCATCTAGCAATATCAATTCAAATTCCTAACAATATACATCTATATTTTTCAAAATGGGCTTGTTGGTATAGATTTTGGCATTCTTTATTAATAACAAACAAACCATTTTAATGCATATTCAAACTACAAACAAAAATTTAGTTACAACTAAAGGAGCCTTAAAATTGTAAAGTACTTACCCAACATAAACAATAATTATTTATCAATTAACCAAGAAATATAAACTATAGAAAATTAAATAAAAGAGTAATGATATAGAATTTGCAGAATATAACCCTTGTATTGATCATTTAGAAAAGAGAGAGCAATCTTCATGGGCCTCTAAGAGGGGGAAACCTCCTTTGAATAGAGCTTCAATACAATCACAACAATTGATAAAACATTCCATAGTCTATTGGCTCTCTAAATAGTTCCTCTTTACAAACCCTAACTACTTGTGGTCCCATCACAAATGAGTACCAACCATTTTGTGGGTCTAATTTAACAAAGAAGACCATTATTAACTAAATTCCAACTAATTACCTAATGGTTCTTATTCAAATAAAATGGACTCTTACATTTATCATTAACTTCAATGTAACCCAAAACATGGAGGATTGGGTAGGGCCCTAACATCTCTTTCACTTCAAGAGGTTTTCCTTAAGGATGGAGGTATGGAAACTATTGTAAAATTATTTTTGGTTCCCAAGTGGCATTCTTTGTCTATTTATCCTTCCATTATATTAAGACCTTTTGAATTGTGTGATGGCGGAATCGGTATATAAAGTTGACAATTTGGCCTCACAACCTTCTTCAAATAGGACACATGAAATACTAGGTAAATATTTGAGTACTGGACTAAAATATCCAATTGATAGGAAATTAGTATAATGCATTGGAGTATCTGATAGAGTCCATAAAATTTTGGTGCCAACTTCCAAGAGCCCTTGTCTTTGAGAGAGGACTTCTTCTAGGGTTAGAGAAGAAGGGAAACATGACCATTTTCTTCAAATGAATGATCAAATTGATGCTGATAAACATGTTTCTTCATTTCATTTTGATCCAAATCCAAATTATCCTCAAGTGCTCGAATAGTTGTTTCGTTGTTAAGTGTGATCAACTTTCTAAACCTTTAATTTCCTTGATATATTTGAGGTGATTAAAGGAGTTTTTTGTCCATAGAAAACTTCATAGGGTTACATTTTGGCAGTTCGACAGAAAGATCCACCCTTCAATGGAGGTTCAACCTAGCCTCCTTTTGCTGATGGATCGTGGAGAGAGACCCAAAAAGTAAGAAGCCCTAGCTTCCGCAGCTACACAATGTCTTCTTCTCAGGTTAGCTCTGATACCATATTAGATTTTGTATCAAATATGACAGTATTATCTTAGGATCTTATCTGAGAGAATAACAAGCACAACAATCAATCATAAGAGACAATGAACACAAAGATTTTCCTTAGGGAAACCATAAAGGAGAAAACCCCACAACTTCCTCAGAGATAGAATTAACGCCAAAAGTAAAACCCAAAGACAGTAAAATGATCTCCCAACAACAGTAGTCTCTCTCTCTCTCTCTCTCTCTCTCTTGTCCCAACTTCTTCTTTCTCTCTCAGTTATGCGCTACAACTGAGTGTGAGTGAATGTGTGATAAATAGAGAGGCTCACTCTCTATTTATACTAATTCCCGACTTGACAATAACTCACTAGGGCCGACTTCTCTAGGAGAGTCTAATAACCCTAGGGCCCCACAACTGTGGGGAATTTAACCCTTGAACAATAGGGAGGGTTACCCTCTATGACTTTACATGACTTGTTTACATTATTGAATCTCCCGATCGGAACATCGGGGCATGAAATGACTCAATTACATTACAGATATTTCTTGGAATAAACATCGGGGTACATTACATAAGATATACAAGTGAATACATCAACATTTTCCTTATATTCTAGCAGTCTTCTGAGCTTGCCAATTTCTTCTGATTGCTTTTCAATTTCTGTGGCCGACTTCTCAAGTTTATCTTTCAAAGATTTGGATATGGCTTCTTTGATTTTCGTAGCTTCTCGGACTTGGAGTTTCATATTAATTATGGTCTGTGTGGCCTTCTCAAATTCTTCTTGATTCCTCTTCTCAGCTTTGTCCAATTGCTCTTGCAATACCTAGTTTCGTTCACAAATATTTTTCACTTATTGCGAAACATTAGTAATTTCATTGTCTATCATAATATATGCTAAATTTCTATCACATATTGGAGAGAAAGGATTTTCATCATAATCTAAAGTATTGTATTCAATGAATTCATAATAGCTCTTATTTTCTATACTTGATAAACATATCTCTTTAAAAACATTACAAAAATAGTGTTCAGGGGACTTACCTTCATACCTACCTAGATCTTGTAATGGAATTTTGATGGCATTGTATTATGCTTCTTGTTCTTCATCTAAGTTTAGCTGATTTATTTTGAATGACAATTCTTCAACTGAGTTGCACTTTCCTATTTTCTCCTTTTGGATATCTATTATATATTCAAGCATTAATTCCATAACCTCTGCTTCTTCTTGTTTATTGGAAGACTGTTGTTCTAATCTGAGCCATAGTTCCTTAGTTGAGATGAATTTCCCTATCTTCTTCTTTTAGATATCTGTTAGGCCTTCAAGGATGGCTTCCATATCCATATAATTATCTTTCTTTGCTTCCTTCTGAGCTGCTTTTTTCACTTTCTTTGGAGGTGTATATCCAGTAACAACTAACTTCCATACACCAATTGCCTCAAGATAATTCTTCATTATCATTTTCCAGATCAAGTAATAAACTGACTCGCAGGTTGATGGTACTCCATTCATTGAGAACCCCATGGTGTGTCAAATATATCCTTCAAGCTGATAAAGATTTCTGTGAAGGACCTGCTATGATACCAATTGTTGGACACAACTGTTACACTAAGAGGGGGGGTGAATCAATGTGCATAGCTTATATTAATTTTTCCACTTTTAACAATAAACAAATTAATCAATAATATGCATTATCACATTATCATTATATCATCATCAACATTATTATCATCATCACATAATAAGCATAACATGAAACACATAACACCATATTTTACGTGGAAACCCAAGTCCTAGTGGGAAAACCATAGAATTATTTATAATAGTTTTCCATAAATAACTGGAAGGAGGAAACAACCCCCTTATTACAATGAAATCAATTTTCTTGCTACAACTGGAAGGAGGCTACAACCCCCTGATTTATAGGCTACAACCTGAAGGAAGCTTCAACTCCCTAGTTCTCCGACTACAACCGGAAGGAGGCTACAACCTCCTTTCCTTGCCCTGTCTTTCCACCCGGATAAGAAGTTATAAATTGAACTACTAAACCACAAACCGCATTGATCCCGTGGACCATCTAGTCAACACCTGTACTACACAACACAATCACTGCACCACAACTGTATCACACTGCTAACCACTGCCCATCAACTCATCACTTTCTCATGAACTGATCATTAAATGATATCTTGCTTGTGAACTCATCATTGCACCACACCTGAACCAATAACCTGTCCAATCAAGTTGTATCAATAAATCATTTGACTCATTCAATCTGAGTCTGCACACCAAACTAAGTCCACTTGAGTCAAACCAATCACTAAATCTGTTGTTAATTATATTGACTTTCTGATCACTGCCAAAACATCACTATATATCGATATATCATTTTGTTGTTATACACTACTCATGTACCTCATCATACACAATTACTGAAAATATAATTATGCTCTACTTTGATGGTACCCAAGGCATGTGTCATCATCATCATCATCATCACATGTGGTGCATCATCATCACATGTATGCATCATCGCCATAGGGTATGCATCCTCATCATCAAATATACATAATCATCATCTTAGTGTGCACCGTTTATGCATCGTTATCATCAAGTATACATCATAGTGCATATGATAGCATCATCACACTATGGTATGACATATACATCATACTGTATAGGAGTGCATCAACATCATACAGTGTACATCATTATCACATGCATTATCATCATAAAGTGTATCATATAATAACATAAAGGTATGCAAAATTATCATCATAGCCTCCATAATGACTCCAAATATATATTCCAATAAAGAGGCTCACATGTTAAGATCAAAGATGAACTCTATCCATGAGAGACATGTGCCATCACAAGAGAAACCCAAAAGCATGAACCATACCTTTTCGAATATCATAAGATGAAGAAACAACAGAAAAAACAAAATAAGCTCTATATGAGGGCTATGTCACCACATAGACCTCATAACAAGATTTCCAACAAGCCACAAGCTTTGTAATTCCAATTCCGTATGAGAAAGTTATGCCAATGTTAGTGAAGATGCCCAGAAATTTCTCCTCCACAAAGTTTCACACTTTTCTCCAAGAGTTGTGAAAATACTGAGAGAATTGATGATGAACAAATGGAATGTTTGATATTCTATTTATATAGGTTGTGGAGAAAAGTTAGTACCTCAAACTGGGCCAACATGCAATTCAAAATTACAAATAATTAAATTCTCTTTTGTTTTGTCGGCTGGCCCAAAAAGGTGGGGTGCACCAACTTTACAATTTCATATATATTCAACCGTAAGGAGTTAGAAGATGCTCCACATATCAACGAAAATGTCTTGACGATGACTATCTCTCTATTATGGGTTTATTTGAAAATTATTGGTCTAATACCTATAAATTCTTCAATATGTTCAGGACATCAAAGACCCTACACATGAGGGTGCCAAAGACCATACCACCAACTACAATAGTTTCAACATCTTCTTCAACATATCAAGGCACTTCCATGGGATCTACCTCCATCTACATCCAAATAGCCATATAACCACAAAGTGGACCATAAATCACCACCAACAAGCTACGAAGTGTGTGGGTTCAAGACCCAAGGGCACCATGTGCAAGAGTTTCAAGAACTCTTTCAAAATATTATTTAATATTAAGAAATACCATCATCGAATGGTCTCACGGACCATAAGAAAACAAGTGTGCCATCATATCATCATATAGGCAGGTGCAATTTTTTCATCAGGGGTTCCAAGTCTTCATGGGATTCTTCATCATAGAAGGGACACATTCATGGGTTCCATACTAATGCCAAGGACCATACATGGTCATCATCATCATATAAGAGGTCCATGATCCCAACAAGGGTTTCAAGATCATCAAACCACTAAGTGTGGGTCCAAGGACTTCTTCAGGGTTTCTTCATTAAGCAAGGGGCTTCATAGACTTCTTCAACCACCTCAACCACACCAGGAGACCTCCAAGGGTCAGGGTGGAGGTGTAATGGACATCATTATATAATATTAGGGTGTTATTAGTGTTTTTAGGGAAATTCATACATCATAGGGTAGATTGTAGGCTTAGGGACCAAGGTAAGAGTTTTAGGGCCTTTTGTTGGGTCAACAAAGTTACCACAAGCTTCATAAACAAGGTGTGGGTTTAAGGAATTCTCCTAGGGTATCATGACCTCATTGCAAACACACATGACCACATAATGGGTCATTTGGACTCTACACTTCTTCAACCCGCCAAGGACATTTTTCTAGGGTACAGTGGAATCAAGGAAACATCTAGGGAACCATAGAACCAACTTAAGGGTACTTAAACACTGTACAAGGTGTTCAGAGGTTTTTCGATCGTCCCAAGGGCTCCAAGGGCTTCAGAATTGGGCTTGGAAAAATTCAAAAGGTCTCCTTAGACACTGCCACTTACTTAACCTTCAAGGTATCCTCAAGGGGCACCAAGACACACTTGTTGGCATCAATGACCATACACTGTTGGCATTAATGAAAACTTAATCAATAGGTTTTCAAGCATTTGTTGACCATTAGTTTGGGTATGATAAGTTGTTATAATGTTCAAGTTTGTGCCTTATGGTGTAAACAACTCCTACCATAATAGTTGGTGAAGGTGGGTGTTATATACATTAAATAATAATAAAAAATAAAAAAATAATTAAAATGTAAAAATATATATAAATAACAATATATTTATTAAGAAAGTTTGTGACTTTACCAGCAGTCACCTTAGCAAGTCGATAAGGCTTATGTAAGCCTAAGTTTCTATTGTAATGTACATATTGTTATCAACCAAAATGGCACTTCTCCATCCAAGTATTGACATTCAATATGTCGGGACACAAAAGGACAATTAGGATTGAAGTAGCCAAAACACTATAGATGTGTATGACTGATAATATATAATCTCCTGACCAACTTAATATATTTTTATTTGGATATTAGGGGTTCACACGCGACTATTTGCATTGCGACCCATGTGTCATACGAGACTATTTGCATTGCAACCCACGTGTACATTTAACACGTGAGTTTCCCTTAAGCAAGGAGCATGTCATACTTGCATTTCATATAAATATACTTGCGCATACCTTAATTTAATGTTAAAAAATATAAATCATGATTAGCTGAGATCAATTGATCCTTAATCAATAACTATCTCAACTATCTCAACCATCGTAACCATCGAAACTTCTCCATTTCCTCATGTATAGATAGAGGGCATGAGATGAGGCTAATCAATGATTCTTATAAGAGAAAAGTTATGCTGGTGGTATGCCTTCAGAAATCTTGGAGCAACAGAAATCAGTGTCCTTGGTTTGCAGTGGAGTCATTGTTTCAAAAGCTGGGTTGTAATCTCACCATTCTCTGTTTATTAATAAAGAAAGTTCTTCTTCCAATATTTGTATTGTTGCATTCTTGTATATGATGAATTATGAATTGTTTAATTATTTTATTATGAACACGTATCTCATTAATCATTGACATATATATACTAGATATTGCTGGAAGAATTTGTCTTTTACAGGTGAATTGGAGAAGCTCTGGAAGCTTTGCAAGAGACTAAAAGAGGAGAAGACGAAGCTTGGATCAACCATCATAAAATGGGTATGCTAAGATTCCTTCCTATTCCTATTTCATTTTCTAGATAAGCTGATTGTTTGCAAGTGTCTTAGTAAGTTGGTAACCCCACAGACCCTAGGTTACAAGGGTGCATTTTCCTGAACAACAGAAGGGAGTCCAACATGCTTTGGGTCCGTTCTTTAGGTTCCTGTACCAACCTTTGTTTCTTTTTTATTCTCAGTGTGTTTAGTATTTTTTCCTTTGATTTATAGTTTGGCTTGTTCAAAACCTTGTTGATAGTATTTTTATTTGAAAAAAATTTAGCAGCACACGTGGGTTGTATACATAGATAGTCACGTGTTTCATTGTGTACACGTAGGTTTCCTTTGGAACAGTCGCGTGTCGTACGCGGGTTGTCTGCATATACAGTCGTGTGTTTCCTGTAGTAGTCTTTTGGTCCATTAGGGTTTTCTTGTACCTGTTTTTGGCTTTTTTATTGCTTGTGAGGGTTCTGTTGTTGACATGACTCTGTGAGTCTGAGGTCTGTACTTCACATCGTTCACTTGATTTCTTCAAGTTCTTGAGCCTTTGTGTTTGATTTTCTTTCATTGGTGAGTGTAGGTGGTCCTCCTGCTTGTGTTCTAGGTCAGTGATCAAGTCCTTTGAATACTTTCTGCTCTATACTGCTTCTTGTAGTATGAGTTTGTCACTTTTCTTTTGTGGATCTAGTGAGCTTTTAAGTTTGTTAGTTCCTCCAAGTCAAGGTTTTCTTTAGTTTCTTCCTTGGTTGAAGTGGGTTACTTTGGGATATTTTTGCCTCATTTCATTGTTGTATGCTTAGATTAGTTAAATTTTCTCAAGTTTTCATTCGTTTGCATAGTAATTTTTGAAGTTGTGTGCTTGGATGAAGAAGGCAACCTAAGGGTTGTGAAAGGATTTCCAAAGGTGATCTCTGGAAGGAATTCTTCAACAAAGCAACTGAATAAGTTATGTAGGGAAAGGTTGCAGAGTGTATGTAGCTCATGTTTTGGAGGTGACAGAGAATGATACTCCTAGGTTGGAGGGCTATCATGTGGTACAAGAATTCAGGAATGTTTTTTTTTCCTGATGAAATCTCAGGGCTTCCTCCAAAGCGGGACATCGATTTTACAATTGAGCTTGTGCCAAGTGAGGCACCAGAGTCCAAGGCACCCTACAGGGTGAATACACCAGACTTTCTAGATCTGATGATGCAGTTGCAGGAGTTGTGGTAAAAGGGGTATGTCAGTCCAAGTGTGTCCCTGTGGGGAGCACCTGTTTTGTTTGAGAAAAAGAATGATGATACACTCTGATTGTGTATTGGTTCAAATAGTTGAATAAGGTAGTCACTGTGAAGAACAAGTATCATTTTTCTAGGATCGATGATCTCTTTGATCAAGTGAGAGGATCAAAGGTATTTTCCAATCTTGACTTGGGTTTTGGTGACCATCAAGTAAGAGTCAAGGATGAAAATGTTCATAGGACAACCTTTAGGGAAACATATGGTTCTTATGAGTTGTAGGGGTACCATTTGGTTTCACAAATGCACCAGCTACGTTCATATGTCTCATGAACAATGGTTTCAGTAAGTATCTGGACATGTTTGTTCTTGTTTTCCTTGATGCTATTCTTATTTATTTTGAGAATGAGGAAGAACATGTGGAACATTTGAGGCTAACTTTGAAATTGCTCGGAAGCATAAGTTGTATGTAGGTTTGAGAAAATGTGACTTCTACAAAGATAGAATTCATTATTTGGGTCACATTATCTCATATAGAGTAATATATGGAGACCTTGAAAGGATTGAGGCCATGATGAGTCGGCCTACATCAAGAAAGATAACATATGTAAGATCTTTTGTGGGACTTGCAGTACATTGCAGGAAGTTCACTGAAGGATATTATGTAGGTAAAGTGGAGCCTAGGTATAGGCTGGAGAGGCCTGCATGTGAAATTTTAGTTCCATGAAGAAATGGACCTTGTGTGTATGGGCATACAAATGACAACTTCCTGAAGACTCAAGTAGAATGACCCGAGCAGAGCAGCATGGTTGTGCCCAATGAAACCCAGGGCAGGAAGTTTCCAGGTGCCATGAGAAGGGTCTCACAACTGAAAACAGGATTTGAAACTTCAAATTGCAAGTTTTTATGTTGATTATGGGAGACTATGATCTCCTATTATGGTTTTGAATCATGCTAACCATGAATATGCTTGTCTTGCATTGCTTGATGATTGAAGTCTCCTGTTGACTAACTATGATTGTTTGGCTGATTAAAAATTGTGTCAGGATAACATGTTTTATGTGGATGTCCAAGGTTTGGGCAGCATGCGTAAGTAAGGGATGAGTACTCCCCACTTGCAAAAGAAAAACAATATTAGGATGGCCTCATGGTTGCAAAATCTAATTTTATCTAGGAAGCAGAATTGTGAATTCAGATTTCTATTTCAACTATCAATGTTATTGATCGCTTGATATTTGGAAATCATGTATGCATGAAAATAGGTTTGAAAACCTATGATTACAATTATTTTTATGATGACATATCATATAAACTACATGCTTATATGTAACGTGGGTGAGATGATGAAAATGTGTACTAGATGTACATGGTTCCTTGGAGGGATGTATGGGGTGTACATAGCTTCTTGAAGGGATGTATTTGGAATAGGTTTGAAAACCTATGATTGAAATTATTTTTATGATGACATCTCATATAAATTGCATGCTTGTATGTAACGCAGGTGAGATGATGAAAATATGTACTGGATGTACATGGTTCCTTAGAGGGATGTACAGGGTGTACATAGCTTCTCGAAGGGATGTGTTTGGAATAGGTTTGAAAAACTATGATTGAAATTATTTTATGATGACATCTGATATAAACTTCATGCTTGTATGTAACGTAGGTGAGATGATGATAATGTACTGGATGTACATGGATCCTCGGAAGGATGTACGGGGTGTACATAGCTTCTCGGAGGGATGTCTTTGGAATAGGTTTGGAAAAATATGATTGAAATTTTATACTGACATCTGATGTAAACTGCATGTCTATATGTAATGCAGGTGAGACAATCAAAACATGTACAGGGAGTACATGGCTCCTCTAGAAGGATGTACTTGGGTACATAGCTTCTCCTCCCCTGCCAGCTAGGCACCAGTATGCATCACTAGGGACACCCAGGGTGTAATACATCCGGTTAGACTTATTTCCACACACATTCACACCAAATGGGCACTATCACGAGAGTGGGGACTCCATGAAGAGAATAACCCCTAGTTATTATGATGTTTAGAAAGGAAGTGCCTGAGCATTGGTAAGCACTTGGAGGAGGTGTTGGGCCCTTAAGCTGGAGCTGTCATTGAGCACCCAAGGAGGTGTTAGGCTCTAAAGTAGGGCTTAATGGATCTCGGTTGAGAAATGCTATACATATAAGTATTGGATTACTTGTAAATCCTGGTTGATTTTTTGTAATTACACATGTGCATAATGATTTAGCTAAGATTTTTGAAAATCTTGTTAAGAAATAAATCCCATGGAAATGAATCTGACATGTGAATTAATATGTTATGGATCCTGGAAAGGAAGTGCCTAAGAATTGGTAAGCACTTGGAAAAGGTGCTAGGCCCGTAAGCTAGAGCTGCCATTGAGCACCCAAGGAGGTGTTAGGCTCTGAAGTGGGGCTGACAAGATCTTGGTTGAGAGAGGTTATGCAAATAAGTATTTGGTTTACTTATCAAACTTTTGTTGTTGTTGATTTTCTATAAATATACATGATCCTATGATGCCACCATGATTTTGAAAATCTTTTTATAGATTGCATCCTATAGGAATGAATCTGACATATGAATTGAATTCATTATAATGTTCATAAAGGAAGCATCGAGCTTGGTAAGCACCTAGAGTAGGTGCGGGCTCTTGAGTAGGACTTCCATTGAAGCACCCGAAGAGGAGTTGGGCTCAAGAATGGAGTTGTCATACCTCGGCTGAGAGGTATTTTCAGGTGATCCAAGGCTTGCATAAATTTGGCTACCCTTTAATGCATACCCATGCACGGACTGGGGCAGGGTTGTGAGTGCCATGGTTGTATAAAGCCAAGTCGAATACTTGTGGAACCAAAAGAAGATACTTATGCAGATGAGTATTTGGTTCGCTTGGAAACTTTTTGTTGATTTTATATCAATATACATGTGCATGTGATTCATCTATGATTTTGGAAAATATTGTGAATACTGACGTGGGAATTGACTCATTGCTTAAGCATAGTTATTGTTCGTTGCCAAAGATACTGGAAATGTTCCAAGCTAAGGAGAAGGATTCTCCAAGACCAGAAAAAGATCATGCAGTGTGTGCTGATGCATGCAATCAAGGACTTGGAAGAGCTCTAGATTGTGCCATTGGACAGATAAAGGTGTAGAGGAAGCACTGCGGGGCTACGTGGAAGTTGGAAGATTCCATGTGACTGGAACATCCATTTTTGGTTCAATTTTGTAGATCACTGAGGGCGGTGCCAGTGTAGCACTTGTTAAATTTTTGTAAAGCATTGAGGATAGTGCTATTGAAGGGGGAGGGGAATGTAACACCCTGGTATTAAATGGCATGTGATGTAATTATTGTATTAAATCATGGTGAGGAGCTTAAGGGAAAGGCCCCACCATGGGTTTAGTGTTTTATTTTTCAGCGATTAAAATCGATGTTGATGGTTTATGTGCTAGCCAGACACAATGTGTTTTGAGACATCATGTAAAATGCAAATTAATAAAAATACCACCACTAGCTACACGCCGCAACATTAAAGAGATGGGGCATGCTTTCACAAGGAATAGGGAGGGGGGATTATTCAAACCTTCAGCCTATGGGGAAAATCCAAATGTCTAAGGTAAAACCCATAAAGTTGTCAACTACCCCTTTTTGTCCTTTTGTGCCTAGTGATCTAAAAGTGGTTGAAGAAGTTATCTCCTTGGGATGGGAAAGGCATGGAGGTCAAATTCGAATTGGGGAGGTCACCCATTTTTGGAAAGTGTGTTTTTGACTTGTGATACAAGTAAAATCTTGGGAAGGCATGCCCAAGCCATTATGCACCCATGAATTTCATTTCTCACCCATCCTCATGGAGTTTTGGCTCTCTCACGCAACAAGAAGATACTGAGCTCTCTCCTCCACGGTTTGGTTGTCATTTTCTTCCCTTCCCCACACTCAGAATGCATTTTTGGTGTTGATGGGGTGAATGGGAAGGAAGGGGCCACGATTTGGGGTTTGAGGAGGCCATTTTTGCCCCTATGAGAAAACTGGGAGTTCACCTCCACATTTTTCTACATTTTTCATGTTTTCTCCAAGCTAGGAAACTCATTTTTGGGTTTCCAGTAAAAGAGAGCCATGAATTTTGGGTGTTGCTGAGTTCGCTTTGGCCACGTTAGGGCCATAAATGACTCTGGAAAATTGAATTTCTGTCAGAGGGATGTTTTCCCCATTTTATTGTGCCGGTTGTAATTGCAAATCCTGTTTTTGGTAATGTCGAGCGGATGCGAAAATAGATCCATAGTCTGAGGGTTTGATGAGGTCGTTTTTACCTTTGTAAAGCCCTAGAACGTTTCCTAAAAATGTATTTCCTCATGATGGGTTGTTTTCCCAAATTGCCATTTCTGTTTTGGTTCTCAAGAAAGTTTTGTTCGTATCCAACAATTGTGCATGACTGTGTTTGATTAAATGGGTCGACTGTGTGTTTGAAGCAAGTGTGTCTTGGCTAGGTAAGTCCAAGGAACTCATGTATTGTTGGTTAGTTCCCTTAGCAGCCTGTAAAACCCAATTTCTTATTGGCTTGGCTGGACAGTCTGTGAAACCCAACTGTGTGTTGGATTGATTGTGGATGTTTTGGTTTTGGGCTATGTTTGAGCCTGTTATTTCCCTAATTCCTTGTGGAATCATGCCCAGCTCGAGGGTGGCAATGATGCTAAGATATTGACGAGCACACTGGCCTATGGTTGGGTGGAACGTTGCAAAAACATAGCTAGTTGTGGGCCATCTTCTTTTCCAGATAAGTATTCTTGTGTATTTAATCTCTTCAATGAATTGTTTATGAATTAAAATGAACATGATGAATGCATGAATGAAATAAACGTGTTTGCTTCCGCTATAGATTGCATTATGCATATGTGTATGTTTTATATTAATGCATTTTAGTTTTTATGTTTATGATCATGGGGCTAGATTGCCCCGATTGACAGCAGTAGTGTGTTGGTCGCATCCTCTCCATCGTCAGTATGAGGGGTGGGGAAATGACAGTGGGAATGAGCTCATTTGAAAGGTCACAGAAGTGGGTTGAGCAATGGAGAAAGGTGTGGAAGAATGTGCAGGTGGCTGGGGCGTGGAGCGAAAGTGAAGGGGGCAGATTAGGAGAGGAGTGCACAGGTGGAGGTGATTGCATGGGAATGTGTAAAATGGGAGAGGATTGTCGTGAAGGATGGTGATGAGTGTGCAGGTGGAAGGTGCAAATGGGGAGCATGCAAGTGGCGGTGTGGGTGGTGAGGAGTAATAGGCTACGAGTGGATTCAGATGGACGAGGAGTGAGCGTGGGTGTGGAGGGTGACTACGTGTGATGGCAGACGTGGAAGGAGAAATGATGTGAGGAGTGATAGGCGGTGAAATGGAGCAACGGAAGAATGTGATGTGTGGTTGAGATGAGTTGAAACTGAGCTCAAAGGTGGGAGGATCCAAATCCGAACTCACCGGAGGAGCAAAACCGCTTTGATACGACTTGGAGCAACCGTATCTGGTTGGTCGGTTAATAGTTGAATCCGACTTTCATATTGAATGATAAATAAGAATAATGTATTAGATGATGATATTACAATGTTGTCTTGGCCTTAAATATGGCTCGGACACTTGATGATGAGGAGACGCCTCCTTTCATAATAACTTAATTAACCTAATTATTTAATTACTATCGTATTTTACATTTGTTATAGTTTGACAAACCAAAATTTGTCTAAATGGATGTAACATAGGAAAGAACTACATTGCAGTCTTTCACATGGTGCACCATTCTACACTTCCACTTTCCTTAAAACTATATTGAACTAAGAGTTGTACAACATTTTTTTTTGAAACATTTGGAAATTTTGGAGAATGCATACGGAGGTAAGATATGCATTATGGGCGAAATGAGAAGCACGAACATAATGAATATTAATTCCTTATACCTTATACCTTTTCATTAATCATTGCAAAGTTTCAAAATACTAAACAACCCAAATTAATTGTAGAAATCAAGGTTTGTGCAAATATATATTCCAATGGAATGAATCATGGAAACCCTCCAAGTACTTACCCTCATTTCAAGGATGGTACCCGAGGTAACTTTGTTTGCTTTAAGTTTTGGAAACCTAACCCAATAGGGACATTGATTGAGGCCCTCAACATTCACATGGACAATCATCCAAGGGACTTGACCCTAAGAAATTCTACTTGCAACTCATACAACTCAACCAATTAACCTATCCCATCAGGAAAAAGAGTGATGATATTTATTATAAGTTTGTTAACTCGATCGAAAAATTCTAGATATTTTTCCTTATCATTAATTTTCTTGTTGGTCCTCTTCCCAACTTTGAACCATTATCCACCTCTCCTTATTGAGACCAACTCCTTCTTCTTCATCCTTTTGATATATAATGATACAATATTCCATTTTATGGAAAATATTGAGACACCTTAAACATTTCCATCTTCCCCTCAATTATAATCACCATCACCTTTCCTACAACCTACTATAGCTTTTCCACTCTTTCCAATTGTTCCAACTCTAATTCAACGAGTCTTGTTGCCTCCTCCCTCTTATATATCATAACAAATTCCAGGTACACATATATCAAAATATCCTTTTTTTTATCTATTCACACCACTTCTATTAAACCTTCTTATAATGGACATGATCTCTTTTGTTTTCTCTAGTTGATGCTTCATTTACACTTTTCCACTATTCTATAAACGTGTCATCTTCTTTTGAAATTTCTCATTTTCTATCATAGAAACACTATCTTCAAATGAC
The DNA here is from genome assembly GCA_001517045.1 of Pseudotsuga menziesii. Classification (NCBI taxonomy): domain Eukaryota; kingdom Viridiplantae; phylum Streptophyta; class Pinopsida; order Pinales; family Pinaceae; genus Pseudotsuga; species Pseudotsuga menziesii. The sequence continues at coordinate 82,463 of LPNX010236608.1, forward strand.
GCTTTCATATTTATCATCTCCATGCTTCCTATGTTCCTCTAGTTCATTATTGTTGTGGTCGCTCTTCCTTACAACAATTTCTTTAATATGATTTTTGCAATATTATTAATGCATCTCTTCTTTGACTTTCATCATGTTTGTCTCTCGCATAATTGTGTAAATCAAACTTAAACTTGTCTACATCTCTTGTAAAGGCATCTTTATTGTAAGATTATACTCTTTTACACATCACCCAAACCAACATCTCTACAAGGAAAATTTTAGGAGCGAAAGCCTATGGGCTACTTTTCAACCTTTTTTTTTGGAAAAGGATTCACCAATTTGTCTTTTTTTTCAAAGGCGATTAGGCCAAATTCCATGAGATAATATTTTTTACTCTAAATATTTCCAAAATTATAAAAAAAAACTATATAAAAACCTTAAAATTTTGAATATTTTTTTAAAGAATAAATTTAATAATTGATCAAATTCTCCACAATTTATACACTTAGAAAATTATAAATTCTTACTATTTTCCATACATTTCTAGTTGCAACTATATTTTAAAACAATATTTTATTACAAGAAAATGTTGTATTAAAACTAATTTTCAAGCAACAAACTTTGACCTAAAATATTTTTAGATTTTATATACGTGATAAATGTATTTTACATTCAATTTTACACTTGCATTGTGTATTATAAACATCTTCTTAAATTAATATCCTTTCACTCAAATTCAGCGTTAAACCTTGGGTAAACATGGAACAAACTTATTGCAATTAGAATACCAACAAGGGGAGCTGCTAAAGGCAGCAAGTCCCTACCTTTAGAAGTTGAAAATTTATTGAAAAGAAGCAAAATGGTTTTGTTCATTGGCTGGGTGGGCTGGTGGCACATCGTGCATGGCATGGGCAGGAAGTGTGTCTGTATCAAGGGAAAATCCCGTGGCATTGGGGTAGGGAGGGCGATGTAGACATCAACTAGGGAAACTCGCATAAAGGGCAATGAAAGGAGGGAAGGGTCGGTTGGTTCTAGGTATTGAATACCTCCCCTCTACATGCATGGGAGTTATGTATATGTTTATATGGTTCTTCATCTGGGAATATAGAAATACATTGGATCCCCACATGTGTAATCAGGAATATTTCACCTTCTGTGGACAGAGGCTATTCCTCTGGTCTGAATGGTTTAGATCCAGAATAAATGAGTGAATGACAAAGGATGAAAGACCTTCCCTGGATGTCGTAAACACCTGGAATTCTTCTCCGATAGTGAACCTGTGTACCTGCAAATAGATCAAACATGCAAACACATAAAAGCTACCGAAAAATCATCTACTTATGCATGTTAGTGACTAAGGAATCTAACAACATGTACATGTGAAATCAAAACAACAGTAATGTGGGATGGAAATCAGCTTTGCATTAAGATGTATGGAGAAGTTTACAACCAATCAAGCCTTAGTGTCGACAAGCATCTCCATGAGACAAACAATTCATCCCCATAAGCTCCAACTTTGCTCTCTATGCTCTCCAATGGCTTGGGCCAATTGGTCAATCCAACAGCATAACAATACCTCTATAGCTCTCCCCCTCAACCATGGACATGAGCTTGTATTTATAAGGCTCAATGGATAGGAATGGTTGAGATATTTGTGGATGAGGTGGCCTCTAAGATCCTATGATGGGGGATCTCGAGTTCAACTGACCCACAATGATAGGGATAAGGGAGGACACGAGGCTCATGATCTAGAAGCCTCGAGAAACTTCTCTTTTTCCCATTTTACCCAGGGTACTACTTTTCTCCTCTTATGACAGAGCGGTTTAGATGAGAAACGCTTATGGACCAAAGGCCACAGGTGGTGGCATCGCTTATGGCAAACAGGATGAAGGCGGTGTGAGCAAGGTACCGCTCATGGTTCATAGGGAAAGCGCGGTGCTGAGTATTTTCATGTAGAATTGAAAAACAACACGGGTTTCCACTCCAAGTGCTGGAATTAAGGGCAAGTATGTAAGTCAAAGGTTTTATCACATGGTGGTGACAAGATTTTGGTATAACAAAATACCCCCCAAAGCATGAGTCTTAGAGGGATACGATAAACGAGAGCTTTGAGAGAACAAGTTCTCACTTCGAGGTGAATGCTAGCTCGATCGAAGCATGTTATCAAGTAGGCATCTATAGTGCATCAATATTTTTGAATCATAGACACAAGTAACCAACTCATGGCTGCAGACCAATACAAGGCAGATCCATGGGAGGAATAAACAAGCATGGCTACTAGAATACAAAGTAGATCTATGTGATTGAGGACTCAAACTTGGACATAGCTACCAGACATACAATGTAGATCTATGTCATACAGATGCAAATTTGAGCATAGCCACGACCATACAAATGTGGATCCATGCTAGATATACAAAGGTCCATTGCAACCTAGGGAAAAGAAATGAGTGCTTTAAACAAATACCCATGGTCTTCGTCTTGTTTTCTGCAAAGTACGATTCTATCCATGTGATTTCAATGATTTGGAGTTAAACATGCTAGAAACCACTTGATTACCAGCCAATTATGTGAACCGTTAACAAGTGCGAGGGAGATCACCATTGATGCTAATGATTTCCAAGGTACCCTAGTATAATCTACTGAGTGTGAATAGATGTCCTGGTGTCGAACACCCAATCGATTCTATCGATCAAAGGTCAATGATGTGAACCTATGTTGAGAGTGAGCGAATCTGTCATTAAGGCATACAGATCTCAAGGTACTAAGTTTTTGTTTCTAAGACTATTTCCCAGATAATGAGCTGATGTCAACGAGGATAGTCTCGTCGAAGGAGGGCCATGATGAGTCCCACATCGATGACACGAAACTCGGAACATAGTTATGGAATGATGTGAACGTAATAACCATAGGATTGACTCAAAAGTACTAACACAGAGACCATTTTGAGTGTAGAGAAAAAACTTCTTCAACTTCCCTTTGAACATCAGGCGGCATGACAAAAGACTTGGCATCATGACTAAACAGGACAAATACACAATGCGACAGTGGACAATGCATTTTTTTGAAAGACTCAAATGAGCGGCATGACTCATGAAAGTGGATTGTCACAAAGATCAGCTGACTACCCAATTGAATGAAATGATATGCAGAAAAGTGCCATGTTCAAAGGTAATGACAAACTACTGCCATTTATTTGCAAAAATGATTCCCTTCCCATTTTTCCCATCATGGTTGATGAGTGCCTCTTTTCGGTTTTATGAGTTCAAAGAGGGTAACAAACACTCAGTATAGCTTGTCTGAAGACAAGTCCAAACTCATATGTTTTACGAACCTGAGAGAGGAGGGGTTCGTTCCCAAAAATGGGTCTCTCAATGTTTAATTTAACGAGTCCAATGAAAGAAAACTCGGTATCGTTCATGTTTAGAGAGTCTGAATGACCACGGAAGAAGACTCCAAAGGGTCCTTTTTGTATGATTTAGTCCCTAAGGCCCAAAAAAGTGTAAAATCATACCTTAGAGAACTCTTCTAGTCATGATTGGTTGTAGTGTTCCTTTTTCGTAAATAGTCCATCTAAACCGAAAAAGAGATAACCTACCATCGGAGAGACGACTCTTCAAATGCTTTAACGAGCGTGAAGAAGACAAGATCGCTTGATGATCTTTTCGTATTTACGGATCCTGAAAACAGTTTAAAGAAGACTCCATTATGTCTCTTTTCACTATGAGGGATTTTACGAGCTTGAAAAGAATCAGAAATAGACTCGAACCTTTGATACTGAGTTTCGAGAGTGTGACCAAAGTGTCGTAATAAACACTCAACGACTTTTTTCATTTTATGGTAGGACGAAAAAGTCAAAAACGAACTCCCAAGACTTTACTGCTACTGTTCTTCTATCCTGCAACGACTCAAAACAAGTGTCAAATGCCCCAATAAGTAACATTAAGGGATTATGACAGATAAAATTTGACTAATAAGCGATTTTAAGTCAAAACTATAGCATGTCAAACACAAAAATGTGTATAAAAGCCATGTAAATAGTGAAAAATCAAATCATTTTACTATTTACCCATAGTGGAGAGCATTTGGAGCACTTTCCTAATCAGATCTTTAGTTGCTGATATCGGGAGTTTTCACCGTCGGATTCGAGCGTTGTTAGTTCCAGGTAATAGTTCAAACCCTATTCTTCCCTTTCATAGTCTCAATTTTGGTTTTGGATGGTGTTTTGGGCTTGTATGGCAAGCCCTAAAACCATGGGAACGGGCACCGCGCCTATCCCTTGCAGGATACATGGTACCTCACTAGAGCTACGCTGAAAACAAAGCTCACAGGCGGTGCTGGCCATGAAGATTTAAAATTGTTAACACAAGCAAAACTAGATCATTTATTTGGATTTAAATGATTAAGAATGATTCTAATAGGTGTTATGATTGTTTTTGGCAGCCTCTTGCTGATAAAAAATGGTGATATGGAATGAAAGAAAACATTATAATGATGACGCTTTCACCGAAAGGAATGCGGGATGCATAGCCATATTATGAGACTGTGGACTCCTAAAATTATTTCGGACTCCCAGTATGGTATCACACAAGCTTGAGCATATACTCCGGATGTGGAATTCAGAGCAACAACACTTTGAGGTTGGGGGTCATATTCTGATAGTAGAGGTAGAGGATATCTAATTCTTGACTGGAATTTTGAGACGGGGTGCCCCCATCTCGCTGACAGGTTCCCGAGGAGGGGATATTACCACACAAGAGTTGATAAACTGTCACTATATCCCAAGGACGAGGAAATCAAGGAAGAAAATCCCCATAAAGGCAGTGATGGAAGGACCTCTATGGACTATCTTGTTTATGATGCAGAGAGTGGCCAGAAGCCAGGGAGTGCAATAGGCTTCTAGAGCACACATGCTATATGCCATAGAGGCCATGGAACCTATAGTATTCAACTGGGTGGAAGCTTTGCTTCTAATATTCAAGGATCAGCTGACTAAGTGTTGGCAGGGGGAACTGAAGCAGTTCAGTTTTGGTTCCATTATAGCATGCTTCTTCTTCGAGCAGGTATCACAGATGAGACCCAAGGTGGTTTTCACAGAGCTGAGAGCGAGGGACCCCCGCATACAGAAGTGGGTCTGGATTATGGCCCGTACTGGAGTGGGCAGGGGGAAGGTGAAGTTCGGTGACCCGTTCTTTAGGTGGCTTAGAGATCAGATCCTCATGGTGGAGGATTATGCTTATGTAGGTATGGACATCAGTGGAGACTCTGTCTTACTGATCCCACCTGGTGGACAGTGGGGTGATATCGGTAAGAAGCAAGAAACCCTAAAATGGAAATAATGTATTTATGTTTTTAAATGTTTTATATTTTTTATGTTAAGTAACGAGACCTGAAAATTTTCATGCAGATGTTGGAGTAGCACGACCTAGGGGGGCTTCCCCATTGGATAGACAAGCTGGAGCCCGCTTTATACCACAGGGCAATGATGTGACCGGGGAGTTAGAGGAAAACCTGGAGAGGTTGACCTTAGACATCCCTGACGCTTCCATTGATGACCTCCCTCTGAGGTATCAGAGACCTACAGCAGGAGTACCGGGTCAGCTTAGTAGACTGCTATGTAGAGTATCTCGGGCAGTGATGTGCTACCACGAGCTTCACTAGACGGTGTATGCATGATGTATCTACTGAAAGCTAATAGATTCAGGATTTTGTATGGTGATTTTTTCCTGAAAGCCTACGTGCTTCAGATGAGGTCTCATGACCTATTTTTTGTAAACATGTTCATATATATATATATATATATATATATAAGACTTTTACCTGGTGTTTATATGTCCCAAACGGTGGATGTATTTTACATGAGTTTTATGTGTCTTTAATTATTTATTTACAATGAACCATGCTTTATTTTAACGTCATGAATGGGCAATATGCCAATCTAGGATGTAATTAGCTAATGAGTCAGCAACCACATTATGTTCACTAGGGATATGCCTATAGGTAATGGTTTCAAATGAATTTTCTAACAAGCGTACCCTCCAGAAGAGGCGAAGAAGTATAGGATTTCTAATGGTATAAAAATGGTTTAGATGACAAACCACGAGTTGTGAGTCCATCAAGACTACCAGATTGTGAACATCTTGGGAGGCAACTTCAGTTAGAATACCTATGACTGCTCAATACTCAGCGATGTTGTTGGTAGCGGGACCAATACAAACCGCTCCTGAACTGACCAAATCTTCAACCAGGGAATAGAGGACCCAAGCATCTAAGGCAAGATTCAAGGTGTGGCAACAAGCACCATCAACGAAGCTGTAGCAATCCATCTGCTTTGCATGACCAAAACATGGTATAAACAGATGTAGACACTAAACTCAAAACCATATTGAAAATACTAAAAGCACACTTGCACAGAGGAAGAGAGATTTTTGTATTTTAACAACCTTGACGAGACTCAGAGAGATGCTTCCTTGGATAATGAGGCACATAAGAAACGCGTCAAGGCGTAGCATGATAAATCCATCCAAGCTCATGCCTTTAATGAGGGTGACCTAGTTTTGACTTACGACCAGAGATACGATAAACTAGGGAAAGGAAAGTTCGAGTCCATGTGGTACGGTCATTTCGTCATTTCTAAAGTTTTAGAGAAAGGGGCCTATGAGTTCATTGACTACGATGAAATCCATTTAGGGAAACCTCGCAATGGGTTGTACCTGAATAGGTACTATGCCTAGGTCTTTCTTGGATAGTATCTTCTATATATGTATATTGCTTGAATTTCAATGTACTTTTAGTATTTTCAATATGGTTTTGAGTTTAGTGTTCGCATCTGTTTATACCATGTTTTGGTCATGCAGAGCAGATGGATTTCTAGAGCTTCGCTGGTGGTGCTTGCGAATTTGCTGGGAGATGATTCAAAAAACCATGTCATGACATTCCATCTGTGGTGTTCTTCAAACTGCCTTATGGATGATTCAGTTTAGTTAAGACTCTTTCAGCGAACTTTGACCAGTACAGCCACGAAATGGTATATTGAACTTCCACAACACTCGTTTGTGGATTTTGGCTCGTTGGAAACCGTATTTCTTACACACTTTCAGCTTCCTATTTGTTATGAAACAAGTACTGATCTCTTAACTTCTCTGCAATAGAACACATCCACCCACATATCTAATCATACCCATGAGTGGAGAAGGCAGAGAAGACTTATTAAGGATCCTATTTTGGATCCGTTATTAGCTGATTGGTTTAACAAATCTTTGTTGCCTCCGATTTCCCAAGATGTGGCTATGGGTAGTGTCGTTACTGAAGAGCAAGCCATTAGTCGAGCCCAGTATCTGGACTTGGTCTATTCCCAGTCCGAAACTTTATATGACTTGATTCCTCAAGCTCCTCGCCCAAGCACTGATCCTACAAAGCCACCAGTAGAAGTCCCTGTTGATGGGATTGTTGGTTCAATCCAGTCCCCGTCAGCAGCAAAACTTGCCAAGCAGCCCCAAACGGCCACCCCTAATCCTTCGACTCCCAAGGTTTCCACCGAGGTTAATTCTATTCAGAGTATTCAAACCTCTGGCAATAATAAAAAGAAAGGTAAAAATAAAAATAAAAAACCTAGAAACCAACAGGAGAACCCAAAACCAACCAACAATGATAATGATAAAGGGAAAAGAAAAGAAAAATATCCATGTCTGCTATCCAGAGGTGACCATTTCACAAAAGAGTGTCCCCACCGAGACGAAATCACCCAATTTTTGAAAAAAAATCCTGCACCTGTAGTTCTCATGAATCCTTTTCCCTCTCAACAACAACTGATAGACCACATGTCTAATCAGGGAAACTCGATTTCGTCAAAGGAAATTCGTATGATGTCCTCAGATTCCATTAGTCTGCAAACTCGAAGTCAAAATTATGACAAACCCGTAGACAAGAAAGAAGACTATTTTTCTTCAGGAAAAGCTCCCTCTACTAGTTCTCTTGAATCCTCATCTACTATCCCCCTAACCATCGAGAAGCCTACTCTCGATATGATTTTGCGTCCACCCAATAGTACTCTTAGGAAGGCTGTTTTTAACCCTAATGCCCGAGCTGCTCAATTTTATAATGTATTTGAATATCTCGCTCAAGAACCATGTGCAAAGTCTACCTTGGAAGTGCTCCAAAGTTGTCCTACACAACACAAAAACCTGTTAACTGCGTTAGGAGATTTAGAACCGGACAATTATAATTTGATTCATTTCAATATCGAGAATTATAAGTCTAGACTACCCCACAAACTTGCTTTCCAAATCATCATGAAAGTAGTCAAAAATAAAGTCTTTAGGACTGTCTTATGTGAAGGAGCTTCAACTTCGGTTTTGTCCCTGTCTTGTTGGAAATCTATCGGCTCTCCCGAGCTTGTAACATCACCTACGACTATGAAGGCCTTTGATGGACGAGGTTTCCAGCCCCACGATCTCATATCAGCCCTTGTAGTCGAGCTTGGAGGAAAACCTGTTTCTATTCAGGTAGAAGTAGTAAATGCCTCGTTAGATTACAACCTCCTTCTAGGAAGAAATTGGTTTTACGCCATAACTGCTGTCTCCTCGACAGTATTTCGAACAGTCCAATTTCCACATCTAGGGATAATTGTTACCATTGATCAGCTTTATTTCTGTACACTAGATGTTACGACCTCTATAGATAATAACATCCCCATGTTATGCCAATCCCCTCCTCCTTACCAATCGATTGGGGTAGGCATGTTGAAGGACTCATCCCTTATGGGGATTTTTTCGTCCACTCTTCCTAACACAGATACGACGATAGTGAATATGATTGCATCATTTGATTGTGAGCCCAAGGGAAAACAAATTGTTGATTCCATCGCTTTGAGTCCACATGAAGAAATGTACAACACCATTCAAACCCTTTCTGATGATCACACCGATAATCTTCATCTAGTGGCTTCAGATCCTTACCACCTGCCTTACTGGTTATAACCATCTCTTCCTGTTCTGGATTATCTCTCTAAGACTTGTCCTTATGACAAGTCCATTATGGAGCTTATGAATACGAATGAGCCCATTTGGGAAGATCACCATCATATATCCCTGTTCCTCCCCAACACCAATTCGGTTAACCATGATTTTGCATCCTTGTTTTCCACTAATATTGTCAAAAAACCTCAAAGTCCTATATTGTTGCAAGACATAGATTCTGAAGGAAACCTTTGCAACATTACTCAGACAAATCCGATTGACATATCAGCCAAGCCTAGTACCATCGAGCATGTTGACGTTGGGCAGAACTGCTCGGCAAACGAATCTGAAGCATACAAGGCACTTTTCAAAGAATTCAATGATATTTTTGCCTGGTCTTATGAAGAGATGTCGGGGATAGACCCATCCATTGTGGTCCATGAAATTAAAACCTATCCCACGGCTAAACCTATCAGGAAAAAACTAAGGCAAGTCCATCCATGGAAGGCCGTAGCTATTAAAGCTGAGATAGAGAAACTTCTCAAAGCTGGGTTTATTTATCTCGTACCCCTGACGGAATGGGTATCGAACATTGTCCCTGTCAATAAAAAGCAGGGCACCATTAGAGTCTGTATCGATTTTAGAGACTTGAATAAAGCTTGTCCCAAGGACAACTTTCCTACTCCACATATCGATCAGATTATCGACAACTGTGTTGGAAGTGTCATCTTCTCATTTATGGATGTCTTTTCTGGCTATAATCAGATTGATATATTACCCATTGATCAGCACAAGACGACATTCATTTGCTCATGTGGAACCTTTGCATATAGGAAGTTACCTTTTGGCTTGAAAAATGCTGGGGCCACTTTCCAATGTGCGATGTCCTATGCGTTTCACGATATTAAACATATTGTTGAACTGTACCTTGACGACCTCCCTGCTAATTCACAACGACGAGAGGACCACCCTGGTCATCTTAGATATATTTTCCTGAGATGTAATCATTATAATATATGGCTCAATCTGCATCAATGTGTTTTTTGCGTTGAGACAGGACGTTTGTTAGGTTTTGTGGTCTCTAAAGATGGCATCCAGATAGACCCTTTGAAAATTGCTGCCATTTTAGCTCTACCAACCCCAACCAATCTTCTCGAACTCCAAATTTTGCAAGGGAAGGAAAACTTCCTCCTCCATTTCATTTGTAATTTTGCAGAGAAAAAACACGGTTATATGCGTCTCCTTAAGAAGGACACTCCGTTCTTCTAGGATGACCAAGCCCAATGTGCCTTTGATAATCTCAAACATGCTCTGACTCATTCACCTGTGATACACCCCCCGAATTATTCAAAGGACTTTCTCTTGTATCTTGCTGCCTTAGCTACTACCATTGCTATGGTTTTGGTGCAGGAAAATCCCAATGGTCAAGAGCACGTGATTTACTATTCTAGTAAGAATCTTATGGATTCTGAAACATGATATTCGTGCGTGGAGAAGTTAGCATTGGCCACGGTCATTGTTGTACAAAAATTTCGTTGCTTGCTCCGCACAACCACTGTATTGGCAAACCAGAATCCTATGTATTACATCATGGCTCGTCAGGTGCTCGGGGGCAAGTACTCTCGATGGATAGTCATACTATAGGAGTTTGATCTGGAATTTGCCATAGCCACATCAAATAAATCCTTGGTCTTTGCTGAGCTCATGTGTGATCTTCCCTGTGCTGCGATGGAATCTGAGCCCAATGATTCATTTCCCGATCAATTTCAGTTCCTGATAAGCACTACTGACCCATGGTATGGAGATTTGCTTATTTATCTCCAAACATAAAGATTTCAGCCAAATCGATCCCATGACAATTGCCGCCGTATCTGTCACCACACGAAATACTACCTCATCCTGAATGATACCTTGTATAGACGTGGGATTGATTCTATTCTCCGGCGATGTCTCACCCATGAGAAAGTTGAACATGTGTTGAATGATTGCCACTCTGGAGCATGTGGCGGTCATTTATCAAGGATGGCTACAACCCAGGAAATCCTTTGCATTGGCTATTTCTGGCCTTCAGTCTTTAAAGACTGTCATGAGGCTGTTAAGAAATGCCCACCTTGTCAACATTTTTATCCCAAAAAGTGCTCACATCCCGCTTTGCTACACCCCGTCATTGCCGTTGTCCTATTTTCCAAATGGGGGAGTGATTATATGCATTGTAAGCCTACCTCATCCGGGGGGCATGGTTACATCATCGTAGCCGTTGACTATTTTACAAAATGGGTTGGGCCATGCCTACATATGTGGAAGGTGGTAAGACTACAACTCTCTTCCTGTTCAATCATATCATAGCTAGATTTGGAGTCCTGCAGTCCATTGTTACTGATCACGGATCACATTTCCGTAATCAAATCATGGAGGAACTGAGTGCCAAGCTAGGTTTTCGCCATGAAAACTCTATGCCATATTATCCACAAGCTAATGGTCAGGTAGAGGACATTAACAAAGTTTTGAAAATTATGCTTCGTCGGATGGTTGGAGATCATAAATCCAATTGCCACCACATTCTTTTATCCTCTCTTTATGATTACAGGACTTCGGTGAAAACAACTACTGGTTTCAAACCTTTCCAGCTTGTCTATGGACTCGAGGCTATCTTACCAATTCAATGTCAGATTCCATCCTTACAACTTGCCGTCGAACTTCTCCCAAACACTTCCGCAAAGGAAGAGAGATTTTTGTATTTGAACAACCTTGATGAGACTCGGAGAGATGTTGCCTTGGCTAATGAGGCACATACGAAACGCGTCAAGGAACAATATGATAAATCTATCCAACCTCGTGCCTTTAATGAGGGTGAACTAGTTTTGACTTTCGACCAGAGATACGACAAACTAGGGAAAGGAAAGTTCGAGTCCATGTGGTATGGTCCTTTCATCATTTCTAAAGTTTTAGAGAAAGGGGCCTACGAGCTCGTTGACTACGATGGAATCCCTTTAGGGAAACCTCGCAATGGGTTGTACCTGAAGAGGTACTATGCCTAGGCCTTTCTTGGATATTATCTTGTATATATGTATATTGCTTGACTTTCAGTGTGATTTTAGTATTTTCAATATGGTTTTGAGTTTAGTGTCCGCATCATTTTATACCATGTTTTGGTCATGCAGAGCAGATGGATTTCTACGGCTTCACTGATGGTGCTTGCGGAGTATCCAGATTTGTAACTAAGAATATTTCACCTTCTGTAGACATAAGCTGTTCCTCTGTTTGAATGGTTCAGATCCAAAACAAATGAGTGAATGACAAAGGATGAAGACCTTCCCTAGATGTTGTAGACACCTGGAATGCTGCTTCGATAGTGAACTGGTGTACCCGCAAACAGATCAAACACGCAAACACATCAAAGATACCAGAAAATCATCTACTTATCCATGTTAGTGACTAAAGAATCTAAAAACATGTACATGCGAAATCAAAACAACAATGATGTGGGACAGAAATCAGCTTTGCATTAAGATGTATGGAGAAGTTTACAACCAATCAAGCCTCAGTGTCGACATGCATCTCCATGAGACAAACAATTTATCCCCATAAGCTCCAACTTTGCTCTCTATGCTCTCCAATGGCTTGGACCAAGTGGTCAATACAACAACATAACAATACCTCTATAGCTCTCCCCCTCAACCATGGACATGAGCTTGTATTTATAAGGCTCAATGCATAGGAATGGTTGAGAGATTTGTGGATGAGGTGGCCTCTAAGATCCTATGATAGGGGATCTCGAGCTCAACTGACCCACAATGATAGGGATAAGGGAGGGAACGAGGCTCATGATCTAGAAGCCTCGAGAAACTTCTTTTTTTCCCATTTTACCCAGGGTACTACTTTTCTCCTCTTATGACAGAGCGGTTTAAATGAGAAACGCTTATGGACCAAAGGCCACAGGCGGTGGCACTGCTTATGGAAAATAGGATGAAGGCGGTGCGAGCAAGGTACCGCTCATGGTTCATAGGGAAAGTGCGGTGTTGAGTATTTTAATGTAGAATTGACAAACAACATGGGTTTCCACTCCAAGTGATGGGATTAAGGGCAAGTATGTAAGTCAAAGGTCTTATCACATCGTGGTGACAGGATTTTGGTATAACAACATGGGCTCCATGGATCTTTTCAGGGGGGATTGTGAAGGATCCGATTCGAAAGGATAGGAATGAATCCTTCGCATCCTTCTGTGTGGGGATTTCTAACACATAGTGGTCAAAAGTCTACGTTGAAAAGAATATTTGTGAGCAGTCATGAAAGGAGGATCTTCTAACAACAACTTAGACAAGTTACTCAATCTGATATTGCTTAAAAGAACGCATCAAATTATAGTCTAGAATGTTGAAGCAAAATGTTGAATGATGTATCTTGAGATTGTCAAGCTCATTTGCAGCTAAGTTTCTCATTTTCAATTACTGTTTCACGTCTTTATTAGGCATGGCTTGGCTTTGTGAATGGCGTAAGTTTGATCCCATTGTTTGATGCCTATTGAATGGTCATATGTCTTAGTGACTCTACCAAGCAACATGTAGTGAATAGTCATATGTCTTAGTGACTCTACCAAGCAACAGGTTGGAATCCTATGAGTTTATTTTATATGCATATTTTCCTTATTTCATGATTTCTTTGACGTAACTATAAATAGTTAAGATTTTTTAAAATATGAGTGCTTTATTTTGCAAACCATATTTTGGTTATGAATATGACTTTATTGTTAGTTTATTGCTATGTCAAACAGAATTTGCAAACCATATTGATGAAATGATCATCAATTTAGGCAAAGAAAAAAAGTTATCTATATTAATATCAGGATTTTGAGCTTGCAATGTAAGTGGTTGAGAAAATTTTAAGAATCGATGTCATGGTATCTGTGTAGGTTTTCTTGAATTTTTTATTTATGAATTCTATGAGTGTTTTTGTGCCTACATTTGACTAAAATGTGACTAGATCCCACGAAATGTTTCCACATTTAGGCCAGTCAAATGTGTAGAATTGGTATCGGGTAAATAGAGACATATAGTGTAGCGTACAAATCGGTTACAAGAGTAAATGGAGACTATCCAGGTGCAAGAAAACTAGCAATATGATCAGTCGATGGGGCATGTACAGCCTCTATGAGTTAAGTAACTAGTGCAAGGTAAGAATTTCATAGGGCTACTGTCAAGAGAAGACAAATTTGAACCATAGTCTAGGATTGGGTGGGTTATTAGTGCAGTGCAACCAGTCGCTTGCGGAGTTGTTCGAGAGGATTATGAATATGAATGAAGAAGCCTAGACCTTGATCAATCCCATTGAGCATCAATACCAATTTGATGAGATCTAGGTTGCATATGATCATATGGATTCCCTTCATGAAGCATCCCAGGCAATGAAACGTGCATTGCTATAACTTAGAGACCATATGCTTAGTTGACCTATCTTCAGATGCAACAGTTGGATTCATCTATTTCTATTGAACAAATGAAACCCAATGAGCCTAACAGTGAACACGGACAAGCATTCATCACGGGTGCTTCTATTATTATTTCTAAGTGGTAGGAGTAGCTCAAGAAATTGATTTCCTTCCGTAGCCGCACACTTCAAATCATCCCCAAGTTGGCCCCTTCATTTTTATAAGAGGTTGTGGAAGAAGGGAAAGCACAAGATTCAAGCACGTAGCACATTGGGATCAACATAAAGTTCAAATACTGTGTAAATTTCCTTGAATTGTTAATTTTTGAATTATATTTTATTTCTAAGTTCAAATCTTTTTAAATGAGCATCGCTGATTTATTGGCTACATTGTGTGTTTACTCTTAAACAATAAATTTCCTTTAATAAATCATGATTTTTTTTAACCTATTTTTGCCATTCCTTCTATGAAATTTTCATACTCATTCTTCTTTATTTGACTCGGAGTAATCTTATTATCCTAAACCAATGAAGAGAAATGAACCATTCTACGTAATTCAGTGATACCACATAGATTCTTTTAGATCATTGTGTTAACATGTCAAAATTTATCTCATTCCTTTTTTTTATGCATCTTGGAAATTTGAATTTTCTGAAATATCTCATCTTTTTGGATTTTCGATCTTCTCGTTGTCTTGCTCTTTATATCAAGTGATTTCTTTATGATAGACCTAAATTGCTACGCACAAATCTGCTGTCCTTTTATCGCACTCATTCACAGCAGCATTTTTGGCGAGGCCAACATCCGAATCTTACAGTGAGGATTTACTAGATAAATAACTTATTTTTTATCATTTATATTTTTTTAATTCATTTTTAAAGTTTTTTTTTAAAGTATGTGTTGATGAAATTTGGTGTTATATTTTAGGTGAACATTAACCTCGGTTGTGCTTATGCTAAATTTAGCAAAAAGTTTAACACTTAGTTTTTTGAGTAATTAAATGAAAAGGAAAGGCCTATGTAAAATCAAGAACAAAGGAAAAGCTCATATAAAATCAAGAACAAACTTGTAATAGACAAGGTACAAAACAAACTTGCATGGAGTTGTTGTTTGATTCAAGTGAAAATCTCCAACATGACTTTCAATAGAATTACAGATTGCAAAGAGATGTAACCACAAGTTAGTAACTATGAGCCTTTTAAGCAGCCATGCATGCTACACCGTGCTTGCTACCTGCCAGCAAGGTGCCAAGTCAAGAATTGAAAGATTGTGGCAAGTAGTGGCTATGCAGGTTGCAATGAGCGTTTATGCCTTATAAACCAGTCCATTCTTGCGTATTGAAAGCTCTTCCCTGGGCCATAAGCATGCATTATCTACTGAACTTGATACAAAATTGGCTTTCTTTGTAAAAAAGAAAGAACATAAATAAATTCATTTATACTTTGTCAATGATGACATTTTCATGGTCCAATGTAAAAGTGCCATGTATATGAAAATATCATAACTTGTAAATAACATCACATGTGTTCTCCAAGTAATTTTCGTATGTAACATCCACTAGTGGAGGACAAAGAGTTGTTAACAAATTTCCTTGTAAAATGCATTGTTTTTGAAGATTTGTACTTGTCTATATTGTGTAGTGCAATCTTGGCAAGTATCTATACGATGTTTGCTCCTCACAATTTGAACAATTAAGTTTGTCATTATCTATTGCTGCAAATGTTTTTGTTGGCATGTCACAAGTGTTGCATGTTGGCACAAACGGATCTGAGTTGACATTTTGTATTGTCAACATTCCTTAAACCTGAATGCAATGGGGAAATTAATATGAAATTCAATTAAATAAATTGAATATTGTAGAGAAAATCAATTATGATTGGATGTATAACCTCAATGCAATGGAGAAATTAATATGGAATTCAATATAATAAATTGAATATTGTAGAGAAATTTAATTAATATTTACCCTTGTTGTCATAGTAATCAATTGTGCCAGGTCTGCAATTGCTCATTTTGTGTTCAGGTATGTAATAAAAGTTGATTTACTTGTCTATAACCTCTTTCCAAATTATTCTCTTCCTTTGAAAACATTCCTAAACAAGAACATTGGTGTTATTTTCTTTGACAATTGTTTATGAATTTCAATGTACCATGAGGAAAATGATGGAAAGAGATAAAGCTGCAATTAAGTAAAACATCAGTTTAATGAGTAAATGCTAATCTGTATATTCAAATTGTTTTGTTGGATACTCACAAATGCTTGGTTGTCTTCTTCATTCCCATCCTTTATGTCTAATGCATATTGTGTGCCTATCTGTTTTGTAGATTTGACAAGAGCACCAATTGTGCCAATTGCATAAGGATTTTTGCTTGTAAGCAATTGATTTATGGTGGTAGTGGGCATGAAGTTGTAATCTTTGTAAACAGGTTCTATTTGCTCTATTGTGCTTGGATCACTAATTTGCAATATGCAGTTGCAGTCGTCATGATCATATTTAGTTTTTGGAGAAATATTGAACTCAGAGATACAAAGACCATTTCCTTCAACACATATATCATCATATTTTGATATGAGGTTATGTGGTATGTTCAATGTTACTGTCAACTGTCCTTTTTGATCAGTCATGTCAACTCACAATAAGTCTGTAGCATGTTCTTTATCAATTGTTGTTTTGTATTTTACAATAACATTACCATGAAATCCATTACCTGTATTTAGACTTTTGAGCTCTTGTATAGTAACTAGCTTACACTCATCATGGTTTTTCATGTTTATCAATTTTTAATGCAATTTAGATAACAATATAAGTTCAAACTAAACTAATAACTCTCAAATTGCATTAAATATTGTAGTAGTCTAAATATACATTTTTTCTTTTTTTCCAACTGTTGGTCTAATTGTTCATCTTGTTCATGTTGCAAACGTGCTATTTTCATTTTAAAATTAGTAAAGAAGAGAGAGTAGATGTACGATTAATGCTGCATTGAGTATATATGCCAATTAGTGAATAGAAGATGTGCAAATACAAAATAAAATATAAGACATAAATGTAAATATGCTAACCTTTGTTTTTGTAGTTTCTATATGTGTACAATTAGTAAAGAAGAGAGAGTAGATGTAACATTAGTGTTGCATTGAGCACATATGCCAATTAGTGAATAGAAGATATGTGCAAATACAAAATAAGATATAAGGCACAAATGTAAATATGCTAACCTTTGTTTTTGTAGTTTCTATCTATTTACACCCTTTTTTGTAGTTTCTATCTATGTACAATTTGAATTTGGTGAAATGTGAATTGAGATATGCTAAACTTGATTTTTGTAGTTTTTGTCTATGTACAATTTGAATTTGGTGAAATCAGAATTGTACTAATGCATAGATGATGTCATGGTCAGACCAATATGCATCAAAAACATTGACTTCACATTGTAAAATAGGGTGGTTTGTCCAAATACGGTATATTGTTGTTGTCGCAGGGGAAAATCTGGTTGTTATTTGGTGCAATTGTTGTGATTCCATGTATTGTATCAGATATTTACGCCTTGCAGAATTTGATTGCATATCAACGTTGAAATCACCTACTATAATGATGATGGAATTGTTATTTATTGATTCTGATTTTGGTTTTTGAATTGTTTCAGTTATTATGTGCACTTGTTCAAATGGTGTTGCATATATGTTCATTAGACAAATTGATTGTTTGAAATCCAGATCTACAAGGATTAGCTCAACTTTGCCATTGTTATAGTTTCTAGTTGCCTTGATTTGTATATCATCTCTTACACAAGTGAGTAGTCCATAATTCAAATATGATACAATGGTATTGAATTTGACAAATTCCTTTTTTTTGGTATAGTAGAGAGATGAGTCTCTTGAAGACATATAACCATATTGTTCATTAGTTGTGTGTTATGTGCAATGTCATCAATATGTACAACTGCATTGTGTGTGTTCAAAGTTGCAAGTGATAAGACATTGACATTGGAATTGCATATTGCTCTTTGTTCATGGTCTAGTTTCCATGATGCAAATGTTTCTAGTCTTGTCATCTCATCTGATGTTTTTTTGTTTACGTTGAAAATATTTGCTGTTAGTATTTGTAAAATGTACAAGGCATTGATATTCCTAACTCTTGATAATGCAGTACAAATTAATCCATGTTGTGATATTCTGGATGGGTCAAATGCCATTCTTTCTAGTGTAAGCCCTTGCATACGATGTATTGTTCTTGCACAAGCAAGTTGAATTGGAAATTGTTTACGAATTGTAATACGTGATTTGTTTTGAGGTATTGCTAATGGCTTTGCAATTCCACAAATTGGTGTCCAATCTAGAGAGATGTTTATGTCATATTGTTGGTTGAACTTTTCTCTTTGTTTCCTTCCAATATTTTCATCTAGGAAATGTATCCAAACCATATCATATTCACTATTGCATCCCATGTATCTTTTGAATATTCCTTCAACACCATTAACTAGTCCATCTTGGGTTTTGTAGTTTCCAGCATATTGTTCAACTAACATATCTTTTTTCATGAATATCGTTGAAGGTAGAACTATTGTTTTTTTATAAGAATAGAAATTTGTACCCATAGTCTCATGTTCATCCTTGGCATTAAGGACAATTTGTTTTGCATGTGTTAGTGATAGAATTTTGGGGTTATGACTCTAGACATCTTTGTTTCGATGGAATATATAGGGAAATTGGGGGTTGAGAGGTGGTGGCCTGAAGCAATTGTCATTAATGTAATCTATGTATTCTTTTGATTGGTCATTTAGTCTAATTCTATTTAGCACATTGACAAAGTGTGTGTCTTTTTGGTGCATTGTAGTTCTCAAATGATAACACTTCATTTTTGCTTCCAAAAGTCATATCGAATTACATTTTTGTCTAATTTTGGGCTTTCAAAGATCCTTGAGTCTCTTATAGGTTGAGCTTGGTATAAGTCTCCAAGTAATATGACATCGATATTTACAAAGTGACATGTGGGGCATATGCAATATTTGTCGCAAGCGTTTATCAATTTGATAAAGTGTGGTTGCACCTATAAGAGATGCTTCATCAATAAGCACAACACGTAGTTGTCCACAGTGCTTTGACAATGTGTCTAGCTTCTCGTTGTTCAATGAGAATCAATTTGTCTTGTTAAAAGGCATGTAGAAAGCAGAGTGCAATGTGACATCTCCAATATTGAATGTTGCATTTCCTATATAGGTAGCTATTATTCCTATTGGATTTGAAGGGTCATATTGCATTATGTTATTGTGCATACACACAAGTGATTGAAATATTGCTTTTCCTACAAAAGTCTTGCCTGTTTATGCTCCTCCTATCACAAACAAGTGGAGTGGTTCATTTGGATTGTTTTTTTCTTAGTGACTATGTCATTTACCAATGTTGCTTGTTCTTCATTTAATTTTCGCCTAAGAGCATAAAACTCTTTGTTCTCTAGTATATGTGGGTTGTTTCACAATTTCATATGGCCTATGGAGTGATGTTTTCATGTTTTTTGTGCGTTGGAAATGTTGAAAATCATTTTCAAAGTCATAGTTTTCATGTTCTTCATTTGTGATCGTTTTCATATTTGTGTTGTGTGTAGATGTGGGTGTTAGGTTGTCTATGTTAAACAATTGTTGTTCTATAGTCTCAAATGCATGAATTGCATCATCAATTTCACCCCATTGTGACGGTGTATCAAATGTCAATTTTTGTTCATTTTGTTTAATTGTTTGTTTAAGTGCAATGTAAGCCTTCGTCCATGACAAGTATTTCTCTTTTATTGTATTTCCATTCCCTTGATATGGAATATACAACATCAATTGCTCTCTACAGAAGTTCTCAATGTCATTATGTCTATTGTACTTTACGTATATAATGACATATGGTTTGTTGTTTCCTTTACGGTTTTTTCCTGTTTTTGTGTAGCAAGCTACAAATTATGCTAGACATGTTATGTCGATTTTAGTAGGACGTGAAGTATAATGATCAATTATCGATAGGCACATTATGTTTTCTGACTCATCTGGTTCTCATTGCAATTCTTTACTCTTTTTAAGGACAAATGCATGTTGTTCTTGTGGGGAGGTATTAATGAATATGCATCTACATGCACTGCCGCTCAATGGTAGCGATAGTACAATATGCACCGCTAGTTGTGCTGACATTTGTTGCATATTTACTAATGATTTCTCGAGAGCAACAATAGTTTTCATTTCATAAGAATTTGTTTTCTTACGGTCCTCTCTTATTTGCCTAAATGTCTTTGTAAGTGTATTGTCTTGTTTTTTCATGTATGAACTACAATATGATGCTACATCATATGATTTTAGTACAAACTAAGAATCAGTATTTGCAAGCCATATTTCTAGGATATGGAGAACAAAGCTATTTTTCCAAGTGTCAGATGGTTTTCTTTCAAGCATAATTGTACTTTGGTTAAGGTTACATTGAATGGCATGTATGTACTCATCATTTGTCAAATGCAACTCATTTATGAATTGATCAAATGTATAGTTTTCATCATAGGTATTATCACTTATTGCAACAAATATGGGTTTTGCATTGGATTTTGTATTATTGTTATCAAAGACAAGTGGTTCAAGTATCTTGGTTGTTTTCATTGGAGGAATAGGAAAATTGTACCTACAATTCGTATTTCTATTTTTCTTACAACTCTTTGTGTGTCGATGTTGTTGTATTTTTATAATGTCACTTGAAATACTTGATGAGTTTGTTGATAGATACTTATGGACAAATTTTTCTACATCAGCATTTGTGTTTATGCCATATATTGGTGCTGATTTGATCCAAATCAAACCATGGTCATGTTCGCTACCTCTATTTTGGAACTCTGTTACATAGAAATAGTCTTCGATTTCTCCATAGTACTTATGATCATGGGAAATTAATTGTCGTAGTGCATTGATTCTATTTTTGCAGTATCTTGCACAAGTGACAAGGTCATTCCTAATCAACGAGCTAACTTCGTCTTGTCCTATCTCATTTTGTCTCATTCTTTTGTTTTTTGTTTTCATATGTTTAAGAGCATTGACAAGTGGTTCCCAAATATGCTCTGCACTACTGAAGGTGACAAAGAACATTGGTGGTTCTAATTGTCTCATCCTTGCATATAGTTTGTTGTGCATTTGATGGTGATAATCTGGAGATGTGCAAATTGCTTTTAGATCCATGTACCCAATGTCTGATTTGAGGATGTGATCTAGATTTGGCTTTCATCTAACATCCTTTGCTACTAGTTTCCTACCTTTTAGCTAACCTTTCCTTAAATCCTAGTCCATATACAATTGAAAAATTGATTTAGAATAATTCGAATTGCTTTGTAGAACAAGTTGGTTGTATGGAAAGAAAATTCATGGATGCTATGCAATACCTCCCATTGGAAAATCTTTTGGTACATGAAGTTCTTTATTATATCATATGGACGTTTGCTTCCATAAAACAATGAAGGGAAGCTCATCTCTTCAGAATACTTGTCTTGGAATATTCCTAGTGGCATGTATCCCTCAGCAGGTGCAACATTGATTTTCTTATTTGCAAGGTCATAAACAATGTGTGCATCAATGAATCCATGTATCAATGTCTTTATGATTGGGTTGGGTAGATCATCCATATCGGTACAATCATCCTTGATGTCTGTTTCACTATCATATGATTCTTTGTTTTCAATGAATACTTTTTCCCATTTGTTGTCTATTTGACATACTCTAGTTTATATAGCATTGTTTGGCACAATTGTTTCAGTGCTTTCATGACAATATGAATTCGAATTCTTCCAATTGCATAAGCATTTTTGAACTTCAAACGTCTCTTAATTGCCACTGCAATTGTATCTGTTTCTTTAATGTTCCTAGTCAATGTAGATTGAATTCTGTTTATGCAAGTAGGCACATTAATCACCCCTCCTGTGAGTCCTAATTGTGGTCCCATTTCTTTGATTTGTAGAAACGGTATTCTTAGTGCAACTATTCTTTCTTCTAGTTCAGACAAATTTGACAAAGTTTTTGTACCTTCGTTTCTACTAATATCTTTAGGCACTACAAATGTAGGAGTTATTCCATTATTATATGATTTTTTGAAAGATTTACAAATGCATTGAGACACAAAGTCATTGTATTCTATTTGTTTTCTTCCTATCGGTATGTTTTTTTTATTTCTTTTTTTTTTTGCTACTTGTTTCCGATAGGCAATGTCTTTTTTTAAAGAAATTTCGCTGACAGACTGAGCAATCATAGATTGGGGTGTCACTAATTTGCTCATGGTATTCTTGTTCAAAGATTGTCATAGTTGTTTTTTCCCTTCTTTGATAATTGCATCCCAAGTTGATATAGTGAAATATGTCCATGTTCTTTCTTTTTCGTTGCAATTTTTTTCTCTTTTACTATTGTTGTATTAGAGCTTAGTTGGATTTTATGCAATTTGGGATGTTGTCTTGCAATTCTCTTTATGCAACGGAGTGAAATGGATAAATTTTCTCCATGCAAGGCTTCTTTCCTATTTTCCATTCCTAGTTCATGAATATTGAATTTGTCATTGCTAGTTGTAATTGTGTTCTTTTTGTCTAGTTGTCTATCTTGTTCTTTTCTTGTAATCAAGTTCTTTTTGTCTAGTTGTCTATCTTGTTCTTTTGTTGTAGGATCAGGTTGGATTTGATAAGATCTACAATTGCTTCTTGCAATATTTTTTTTATTTATTGAAAGGAACGATATGGTTTTCTTTACTTTGTATGGTATTTTTTTACTGATTTCTTGATGTGTGTTCTTTTTTCTTTTGCTAGTTAAAATAGCAGTTTGTTCCTTTATTGTTGTTTTAGCACATTTAGGTTTTAGCTGTTGCAGTTTGCAATTCCTTCTTGCAATTTTCTTTAAGTAATGCAAAGATGGTTGTTTTTTATGAGTCTTAAAACGATTCTCTATTGTATCTTGAATGTGAATTGATTTTTCATTGATTCTATGTTCTACAAAAACATGTTCAAGAGAACAGTTTACTTGTTTATCAGAACATGAATGCATGTTGTTGTTTTCCTTGCGAAGAAATGGCTCAAAGTGGGCATTTATAGGGTTCTCGTCATGGAACAATATGTCAAATGTGATTGTTCCAATCGTAGAGTTAAAGTGCAAGTAACATCGTACTTGTGTCTTTGACCAAACCCTAATTGGCACCTTCAACCAATTCGATACCCAATGTATACAAAATTTGTATATTCCCCCCCATAGGCCTCTAGTTTCAATAGGCAAATTGCCTGAAGACGAAATTGACATCTTTTGCAAGTATACTTATGGGTCATGTATATTGTGCATTTCCATAAGGGATTCTTCATGAAGTTCATGTTTATAAGATGTTATTGCTTCAGGATCTTGTTTCTCTAGACAACTTCTAAAATATTCTATTGTTCCTTCTCTTATTTCTATTGATGTGTATTTAGAATTCAATAAAACTTGTAAATTGTCAAACAAACAATCTCCAACCAAGTAAGAAAAATTTTCCAATTGAAATAGGCAATTCTTCTCTAATACTATATCTAATGGCCCTTTTGAATATCACATATGTAGTTCCATATCAGTTTAGAATTTGTAATTCAAGTTTATGCTAGTTGACATTTGAGTTGTGTACCTTAAATTTAATTGACCTTAGTTGCGGTGGCATACGATCTTGATCTTTATGCTGAAAAGTGAAAAAAGTAAACAAATTCTCAAAAAAGGAAAATTTATACTAGTACATTAGTGACCAAATTGTCAAAAAGAGGAAAAATTAAAATAATACAAAGTTTTTTTTAACATATAAGACAAATTCCATTTAATAGAAAGCAACCTAGCTACTGAGTTTATCATTTAAAAATGAAAATTGACTAGGTCTTAATCCCAAGGCATATATGTATATAATGTTACAAGATAAGTGCATAAATAACCATGTACTTAGAGTTAGAGTTGTTGGGGTCTAAGTGGCAGTAGTGAGCGTCAAGGCTAGGAATCTTAAATAATTGCAATGCAATAGGCTGTAAATCTGTAAATAATTGGAATGCAATAGGCTGTAAATCCGGTTCTCGAGCTAGCTTTCGAATTGATATAAATATTTAAAATGATGCATGAACTTCCAGGTTGAGGCCATGCACCAGCCTTACCATCTCAATCCATGCAGTACAGAAAGCAGCACGGCCACGTTCAAGCCATGCATGCATAAACGATAACAGAGAGCGTGTGACGGCGCAGGCTATTGCTCCATACGTTGATAATGATGTATTTCTGTTTGTGTTAGAGTGAAAAGTGGTTCGGTTGCACAGTTGATGTAGGCCATTATTGGATTTTTAGTTTCAGTTTCATTGTTAGTTTCAGTCCAATGACGAGTTATTCAATTTTAGGTTAAACACTAGTTTCACAGCTATAAGCTGGAATATCGATATGAGTTTAGTTTATCTGTTGATTAGCTAGTTAACAACATGGAGGCTCGTATAAAGACCTAATGTACTCTCGCCCATGGAAATCCTAGCTATGAGGACCTTTCTTTCATGAGTCTGCACCACCCACCATCTATGGACAGGTAGGGGACTGCCATTGAAGTGCAGTCGCTAGCGTGGTTCCATTCAACATCAACATTTATCAATATTCAATTTGATATATCTATTGGAACTAAGGCATCTACTGTGAAAAAATAAACCAACAAAGAAATCGGCTCTCAGAGGCATCAGGCTTGAGTGAAATTTTGAGCATTATGAAGCCAAATGCATGCTAGTTGGAATTTACCTTGACATGAAACTCCCCAAATGGTTTTCTGTGCTTTCAACGAGCTCAGTCATGCTTAGGCTTCTTCATGACCTTCAAAGACTCCCCTCCATACATGTATGCATTGGATAGAACTCCACATTGAAGAACAAACCAATGGGACATGGAAATTTTCAAACTTGCCAGATACTTGTTGTGTTAATATACTGAATTCATCTATCCTATTCAAGAAATGTAAGGGAAATACAAAAAAGAAGAATCTATTTGACACATGAATTTTTGTATTTATACTACTTCTGGCATTTAGAATTGGATTAGGGCTAATTACAGTGCATTGACGAGAAATTCATAAACCTTTGTAGGGGTGAAGATTAATTGCAATGCATTGATGGGAAACTATAGTCAAATAGGATAGAAAAACTCACAATGGATTTGAAAGAAGTTATGATTAGCAGTAATTGGATGAATTGGAAAAATGGTGCAGTGGACCCTCGATATCTTTAAGAGAAAAATGGTGATGGCGGCGAGTGAAGTGATAGAAAGATAGAACTAAGGGAAGCTGCTTCTTCGACTGGATCAAGTGAATCTATTTCCTATGCTCTTGGTGTTGTTAGCTTAGATGCTGGTGAAAAGGATATGCTTTGGAATTCCTACTACAACATAAAAAGAACAAGACTAAACCTTACTACAACATAACAATGCAAGGATTAAGGTTTCTTGGCTAGTCTATCTTCTCTTGTTTTTTTCTTTTAAATGGAAAACATAACACAAAATGATGTATTGTTGTATAAGAAAAAATAGCCAAGATGATCAAATATCATGCTACAATAGAAATAATGGGCTGAATATGATCAATGCTCATGTACTACTATAGAAACAATAATGGGTCGTTTCTAGTGCTCAATATGGGTTGTTGTGATCTTAGACAACTCGGTCATCTTTGCATGGTAGCAGTATGTGCTCTTCAGGGTGAACCATCCCTCCTTCTAGTAAGTGCTATCGTTTCTTGCAATAAGTGAGCAATAGAATTGCTAACTATGTAAACAGGTTCATACCAAATGTTCTGCACATGCATATCGATATGTTTGCAGGTGCATACCCACTTGTTTAAGGTTTAAAGAATATTCACTTTTTTAGGAATTCATTGGAGGTTGGGGTTTAAAGAATATTCACTTATTTGGGAAGGTATTGGTTGCTAAGAGCTTGTGGCAACTAATCAATGATAACGACTTATAAAAGTAAATAATTGTGTGGAAAGTTATATTGAAGTCCGCCTCTTTGAAAGATTGGATTAGGAATATGAGGAAAGTTTCAAATAATGTTTACACACGTTGCAAGGTTGATGTTCATTCTTTTCATGTGATAGGAATCTGGTTGGCATGGAAAGAGTTAAATGTAGAGAAGATCACAATTGGTGAAGAGCCGTGGATAGGATGTAAGAACCTATTTAAATTGTTAGATGAGTTGATTGAAATTTTTGAAATTTTTGAAGAGTAAGGTTTTTATACTTAACTAATTAGCATAGAAAAGACAACAAATCTTTGGTAGCAACGATGGCTAAGTGCTCAAAGGTTGGAATTGGAAGGTGAAAATGAAAACTTATGGAGTTCCTTTGTGGATAGTTTACATCAAAGCCATGCACAAGTAAGGAAATAACATGATTCCATAATTTGGTCAAACAACCTAGGTTTGGAAGAGTACACTGCAAAATTTGGTTATCAAGCAATATTTTCAACTAAGATTGAAGAACCAGATTGGTGGTGGAAGGTATTATGAAAGTTCAAAGCTCCAAAAAGATGGATTTTCTTGTGGATATTAAGAATAGATCATTGACATGGGAGGCTTTATAAAAGATAATTTGATAGGGATCAAGGATTTTATGCAGAAAGGACAAGGAAACAATTTGATACTTATTGTCCCTATGTGAGACAAATCTAGATAGATGCTAAGAATTTAAAGTTGTTTGGGTTAGACATTATGTAAAAGAAAATCTTGGATTAACAAAAAGGAACTAAAATAGTGGAAGGCTTTGCCTTATATGATCACTTAGGTTTAGGACGTCAAATATATGGTTCAAAACTTAACTAAGGAACTAAGGACTACATAGATAGAGGACCGATGGATTACCCATGATGACTATCTATGCTCTAAAGAAAGGTTAGAACAGAGCTAGAATTAGACCTAGATTTATTCACAAGAACAAGTGAAACGTATACATGGCAAATGGATTTATATGATTCTGCTACTACGACAAGATCAAGGCAAGTTGAAAACAAGCTAGTTTTTAACCGGACTCAACAAGATAAAGATAGAATATAGTTGTTAGAGATTGATTGTATCACTTACTACTACTTACTACAGGATGCGCTAAAGAGCTATGGCAACAATAAGAGTTAAAGATCAAGGTGAGTTGAAAGACATAAAGCTATATTTCCCATTTATAGGAGCAGGAACTACAGCCTCATTAAAACTAGTTGTTACGTTTTGGTGGAGGCCCTTCACGTGTTGGTGGACATGTCTGCGGCCAAGAGAGAGAGGATCCGAAGGTTGCATGCAAGAGAGCCTAATAGGACTATTTGGGATAGCATTCTAGAAGGGGCTTCTTGGATGTGTTTCATGTCGAGGCCGCAAAGATTAGTGCCACAAGTCTATGCATTGGAAATGTTGTGGTGGCTAGACGGTCTAAGGCACCCTTGTTAAGTTCCAGGTGGAAAGCATAGGGATAGAAACAAAAGCAAGAAAAATAAATAAATCAAATTGTGGTCTAAGGAACATGAATTGTGGTCTAAGGAACATGAGTTGAGCATACCATCACACCCAAACAATTAGCTTATTCAAGCATACGGTTGCCGCATTTTAATTGTGAAAAAGATGAAATGGCATTCAATAGTTGTTCCAAAATGACTTCCTATTTGTTTATTGTTCTGGTGTTCAGCACGCGATCTTTATTATACAATGCATGCACAAATATAATAATCTTCCATTCCACTTACGATTACAGATCTCCATGACGACCTCGTGATCGAGATTCTGTCTTTCAAGAGCGAGATGAGGAGCATGGTTCTCGAAATGAAGAGCCAAATCTTCGTGGTAGAGATGAACAACGTGGGTTTAGTGATCAAGACCCAGACCTAGCTCAAGCAGTTATTTACCTTGATCCATACTATCCATTCTAAGGTGGACATACTCTTATACTAAGCCCGTCAGATCGAAAGAAAGGGTCGGATGCTCGTAGTAGAGATCCTTGGCTTTATTTTCTATATTGTTAGACACACTATGAGTTTGGTTATTTATATTAATATTTTTATGCTGGGAAAGAGAAAGATCCAGTTTATGCTTTTCAAGATCGAAAACCAGAAGCAAAGACAGTAGCAAGTAGCCTCCTGCCTCTGAGATTGTTTTATCCTCCTGCCTCAACTAGCAAAAATAGGAGATAACTCTGGGCTGGTACCCATTTTGAAGGGCTTCAATTTTCTCAGATAGCCAAATTATATATACCGAACATGTGAGAAGGCAACAAGGTTGAAGCTCGAGGAAGAGAGTTCAGGGAGGAAGTTAGGCAAGTTTGTGCTCGTGCCATCCTGCACCCCCGGAAGAAAGTAGTTTATTAGTTGAACCGGATGGCAACCCTGTATGTTTGATTGTACTGGTTTGTGCATAGTGTTAGTATTTTCTAGTCCAGTAACACTCGTATGACTGACTGTAAGGGGGTACAACAGTTGCCGAATAAAGAGTAGCCTATTTCAGTCTGTCCTGTGAATGGATATGAATGGGTAAGAGTGTCCCTATTGTATGTAGCCGGATGTATGAGTGTCAAAGGCACAGATAGTGCAAGAACAGCGGAGAAAGGAGTCAAGGAGGATTAACTTAAGAGATCCCAGAAAAACTGGATTGGATGATAAAGAAAGCAAGAACAGCGGAGAAAGGAGTCAAGGAGGATTAACTTAATAGAGGATTGGATGATAAAGAAAGCAATGATAAGCAGAGGTGCATGCACAAGCTGCACGGTCCCATGAAGAACTATCAACCTGCTTCACAGAAGTGATTCCTAACTACCTGGAAGCATTGGTGTCAACACAATAGAAATGTCTCATTATCACTAAGGTTACGTTGACTATGTGTGGAATAAGAGAAAACATAAAATTATAATAGAGTCCTCAGCCAATGCAAAAGCCAGAAGGGAAGAGGACAAATGACAATAAGTGGCTAGGAAAGCATCTGTGGAGACAGAGAGCCGTAGGAAATGGAGAGAGTTTATATCCTGCACTCAAGGAAGCTACTTTAGAGATAAAATATTATAATAGCTACATCTTATGTATAAGACACTTTGGGCTAAGTTTCAGAGACAAAGTGAGCTGGACGGGAGTAGTGAGTATAGCAAGAGATTTATCAAGTGCAGACACATTCAGAATAAGTTTATGTGGTGGGCACACAAATGGATTCTGAGGAAAATAGGCAATGCTTTTACTTAATCTCAGCCAGCCAATAGTTTAGATCATCGCCAATAGGTCATTGACAGTCGCCAGTCCATTGGCAGAAGGTCATAGCCGCCACGGCCACCATTGCCAAGGGGGTCCAATTTTCCATCTTTTCCGCTAGTCTTTGCCAGTTTCATTGCTAGAAGCTCTAGTCTAGCAATACCCCCTAGAGGAAGGCCATACCCCATACCCCTAGCACTTAACGCTGTGAAACACACATGGTTACTACCTCACTTACATCTATAGGGCACAGATAGGAAGGTGGGTTACTACCTTGACTGGTGCATGCTATAATTAAGCTTACACGCATTTATTCACCAGTTAGGGATCATACACAATAGAAGGGTAATCAGAAATGGATTGAGACTTTCAGGTCAAGGAGGTTGAGCCATTAACCATTAGCCATTCACATTAGACATAAGCCTTCCACTTATAACCAGAAGCCACTCACCTTGAATCTTCAGCTTGTTGGAAATATTAATCACTGGCAGATCCATACCTGACTCTCAGCCGACTCTGTCAGAGTCTGTATCAGTCAAGATCTTGTCGGTCATCTTGTCAGAGTCCATGATTCGGCAATGTAAGCCATTCGAATTTATTTCTGAAGCTAAGTTGTTAGGTAGATAGTTATTACAGTCTTTAATGGAGACTCAGTGGATTCATGTAGAAGCAATTTTCAGGTTTCCTATAAATAGAAGAAGAAAATTGTAAATCAGTTTAGACATAATAGAGAGACAGAGGAACTCAGGGTGAGAAGAAGAGAGAAAGAGAAGTTGAAGCTCAAGCTTCTGTGTAAGTGATTCAGTCGAAGAGGTCAGCCAACTTAGAGGTCAAAGTCGGTAGAACTGACAAGTCGAAGTAAATCAGTCAGGTCGAAAGGCCGACCAAAATTTATAAACTTGTCTAGTCAGGAGTTAGACAAGTTTCACCCGACAAGTAAAAAAAGAAAAAGAGGTCGGCATGAAAATATTTAATTTTTAATATTAACTGAGCAGTAAACTCAAGTTTAGTCGGCTTGGTTTTGGCTAACTGGTATCAGAGTGAGGTTTATATCAGAGCAAGGTTTAGGAAAGAAATCTTGTCTTAAAAGGTGGAAAATTAATTTTCTAAGGAAAGTCAATTAAAAATTAAAAATGGCTTCCACTTATGGTTCATTGCAAACTCCATTTTTTACAGGAAAGAATTATGAATATTGGTCTCTAACTATGAAGGCTTTGTTCAGAGGTCAAGATGTCTGGGAGATAGTCCAACATGGTTATGCAGAACCAACAGACATGATAGCATATAACAATCTCACACAAGCTGAGAAAGATGTCTTGAGGGAACAGAGGAAGAAAGATGGAAAAGCTTTGTTTTACATACATCAAGCCATGCATGAAAGCATAGTTCCAAGAGTAGCAACAAAAACTAATGCTAAGCAGGCATGGGATACATTGGAGACTGCCTATCAAGGTTTGGATAAGGTAAGGACATCCAAGTTTCAGATTCTGAGAAGAGATTTTGAATCTCTGTCCATGAAAGATTCAGAGACTGTAGACACATTCTACACCAGAGTTGTTGGTTTGATAAACCAACTGAAATCTCATGGAGAAGCCATAGAATACCAAAGAGTTGTTGAAAAAATTCTCAGAAGTATTCCCCCAAGATTTGAAAACTTGGTTGTGACCTTGGAAGAACACACAGACATGTTGACATTTACCATTGATGAGCTGCAAGCTTCACTCATCAATCATGAACACAGACATCATTGGAAGGTGCATTCGCAGCACACACATCCATAAGTCGTAGTTTAGGTAGGGGCAGAAACAACTTCAAAGGCAGAGGAAGAAGTTCTTCAAGAGGAGGACGAGGCAGAAGTCCTACAAATGTCGGTGATAGAGGAGATAATCAGAACCCAAGTCAGCCAAGTGGCCAGAGGGCTGATAAATAAACAATTCAATGTCATTATTATAAGAAGTTTGGTCATTATGCATATGAGTGCAGAAAGAAACAATATGACCAAGGAAGGCAAAGCCCAAATCAATCGACAAACACCAGCACTTCGACAAATGCAATGTTAATGGCATTGACATCTCCACTCGAATGCAATGTTGTTCAAGAAAGTCCACATGACATATGGTACTTAGATTTAGGTTGCAGCAACCACATGATTGGTAATTTAAACTTGTTTTCTAGTCTAGACAATTCTGTTCAAACTGATGTTACACTTGGAAACAATGTCCAAGTTACTGTCTTAGGAAAAGGCACTGTTGATATTCTAACCAAACATGGGGAGAGTAAGTATATCCCTGATGTCTATCATGTCGAAGATCTGAAACATAATTTTTTAAGCATTGGACAACTGATACAAAAAGGCTACAGAGTCTACATGGAAGATGATCACTGTGTGATCAAAGACAAACGTCCAAGCGACTGGCTGATAACAAAAGTGCCAATGACAAGCAATCACTTGTTTCCATTGAGGATAGTTCCCGACATGAAAGGGAAGACAAAGGCTGGAGCTGCATTCAAGGCATAAAGTAAAGAAACAATCGAGCTCCTCGACAAGAAAGAAAATTGCAGCGCTAATTTGCGCCGCTGCATTTCAGACAGAAGTTCAGGATGAATCCTGGCTGTGGCATTTCATATTTGGACATCTGAATTTTGGTGGGCTGAAGCTACTACACACAAAGAATATGGTAAAAGGATTACCATTGATCGACAGACTAGAAAGGGTTTGTGAAGGCTGCATTTTTGGCAAGAAGCACAGAGAGACTTTTCCAGTCGAAATGTTTTATAGAGCACACACACCATTTGAAATTGTGCACTCTGATATTTTTGGTCCAATGCAGACATCATCCATTGGTGGCTGCAAATATTTTCTAACTTTTATTGATGATTACTCAAGAAAAACATGGGTATATTTTATGAAACATAAATCTGATGCATTTGGTTATTTTCATTAGTTCAAGGCACTCGTGGAGAACCAGAGTGGACACCGCATCAAGATATTAAGGACCGACAGAGGAGGTGAATATGTTTCAAATGAATTTCTAAATTTTTGCAAGACCCATGGCATACATAAACAATTCACTGCACGGTATACACCTCAGCAGAACGATATTGCCGAAAGAAACAACAGAACCATCATGGAGATGGCGCGCAACATGTTGGCAGCCAAGCATTTTCCAAATGAATATTGGGGTGAAGTAGTCGCAACTGTTGTTTACATTATGAACTGGTGTCCGACAAAGAGTGTGAAGAACAAAGTTCCCCAAGAAGCATGGACATATATGAATCATAGTGTTTCACATTTAATTTTTTTTTGTTGTGTTGCATATGCTCATGTTCTAAATGAGCTGAGAAGGAAGCTAGACAAAAAGGGACAAAGCATATTCTATTTGGAAGACACAAAAGCATACAAGTTGTATGATCCTGTCGCAAGGAAAGTGATAATCAGTCGAGATGTTCAATTTGTTGAGAATGAATCATGGGATGAAACTGTCGACATAAATGTCAAGATTGTGTCGAATGTCAACAATGATGATATGGAAGAGGAAGTGGTTCAAACACCACATAAAATTCAACCGGTCATAGCACCATCGACTCCCATGACACCATGACATGGTTCAGCACAAGGACCATCGACACAAGTAGCAACTCAAGCTACACCGACAAGTACACCAAGAGGACAACAGACTCCATCAAGCATTTCGTCAAGGTCGACATCGACAGAACTGGTAAAGGCAAGAAGTCTGTGAAAGATATATGAAGATGGTACACCAAATTCATTCTCTCTCTTTGCATTACTTTCTCCTATATATGATCCACTAACATTTGAAGAATTTGTTGAAGAAGAAGTATGGGCATAAGACATGGATGAAGAAATAGAATGAATTTAGAAGAACCATACATGGGAGCTGGTTGATGTACCAAAAGACAAAGATGTAATTAGTGTCAAATGGATTTACAAGACCAAGCAAGATGCTGATGGGAATGTGCAGAAGCATAAAGCAAGAATGGTAGCAAGAGGGTTCACATAGCAACTTGGCATAGACTTCAATGAAACGTTTGCACCTGTTTCACGCATGGATACAGTTAGAACAGTCTTGGCCATAACTGCACAAAACAAATGGCATGTTCATCCAATGGATGTCAAGTCGACATTCCTAAATGGATATCTAGATGAGGAAGTATATGTGGAACAACCACAAGGGTATGAAGTTCTAGGTCAAGATCATAAAGTGTATAGGCTGAAAAAGGCACTCTATGGTTTGAAGCAAGCTCCTAGAGCTTGGTACAGCCAGATTGATTCCTATCTCACTGAAAATGGATTTCACAGAAGTGAAAGTGAACTGACATTGTACACCAAAGTTGATGAGCAAGGTAAGATGCTAATTTTCTGCTTGTATGTAGATGATTTAATATTTACTGGTGATTTTGGAATCGCATATTTTAAAGCAGTCATGGAAAGTGAATTTGAAATGACTGATCTGGGGCTTATGAAGTTTTTTCTATGCATTGAAGTTAAACAATCTGAAAGTGGTATTTTTATATCATAGACAAACTATGCAAGTGAAGTTTGAAAAATATTTAACATGTCTAATTTCAAGACAGCCCCAACACTAGTAATAACAGGTTTAAAATTGAGTAAGGATGATGAAGGATCCACTGTAGATCCTACGCTGTTCAAAAGGCTTGTTGGCAGCCTTATGTACTTGACAGCGACAAGACCAGACATCATGTATGGTGTAAGTCTGATCTCAAGGTTCATGGAGTCGCCAAAAGACTCACATTGGCAAGCAGGTAAAAGAATTCTGAGCTATGTTAGTGGCACAAAAGACCTTGGTATTATGCATTCAACCTCAGAAAATTTTAAATTCATTGGTTACACTAACAGTGACAATGGAGGAAGCATAGATGACAGGAAAATCACATATGGGTACAGATTTCATTTTGGTACAGGTGTTGTTTCATGGGCTTCAAAGAAACAACCCATAGTAACTTTGTCTTCAGCTGAAGCAGAGTATGTTGCAGCAACAAGTGCTGCATGTCAAGCTGTCTAGATGAGGAGAGTGTTAAAAGACCTGTCACAGAACCATCAAGAACTGAAAACCATCTTTTGCGACAAAAATTCAGCCATAGCATTATCAAAGAATCATGTGTTTCACAAGAGAACCAAGCATATTGACACAAGGTTTCATTTCATAAGAGAGTTGGTGAACAACAAAGAAATTTGTTTGGAATTTTGCAGGACTGAAGATCAACTTGCAGACATATTTACAAAACCATTGGCAAATGATACTTTTCAGTATCTGCGTAGCTATCTTGGAATGACAAGTTCTGCACAGTGAACTTTGTCATAAACAGAGCATGTCTAAGATTTGAAATATTTTGTAAATTTTGTTTTAAAAATCCCCATCTGCTCATAATTAAGGGGGATTGTTGGAAATATTAATCACTTGCAGATCCGTACCTGACTCTCAGCCGACTCTGTCAGAGTCTGTATCAGTCAAGATCTTGTTGGTCAGTCTGACAAGAGGGAAGAGTCCACGATTTGGCAATGTAAGTTAGTCGAATTTATTTATGAAGCTAAGTTGTTAGGTAGATAGTTATTACAGTCTTTAATGGAGAGTCAGTTGATTCATGTAGAAGCAATTTTTAGGTTTCCTATAAATAGAAGAAGAAAGTTGTAAATTAGTTTAGACATAATAGAGAGACAGAGGAACTCAAGGTGAGAAGTAGAGAGAAAGAGAAGTTGAATCTCAAGCTTCTGTGTAAGTGATTCAGTCAAAGAGTTGAAGCTCTGTAAAAGGATCAGTCGGTGAGCCAACAAGTCTGGACAGACAAGTTTGTAACACCTTTGCTATTTCCACATAGTTATATCTATGAAATAGTTTATGGTTGAATGCATGTTTATTTGGCTGCAACAATATTTCCAAATTTACTTATGTAAATGTCTTTTACAATTACGGTCGAGTGAAAGAACAAGAACCCATAAATTTCTCACTCCGTGAAAGTTCCAGGTTTTACAAAACATTAGTCGACTCAAGTCTTCCTACATATTTTGGTATATGTTTTTATAAGTTCTTTGGATTTGTTAATGTGTCCATTTTTACTTAATCTTACTCACAGGTGAAAAGCATTTGTAATTTCTTAAGTCTTTTGCACTAAGAAACATACTCTGTAGATTTCGACTAAAACCAAGTAAAACGACAAGGTCGGTTGAGTAAGCCGACTTGGAGGTCGAAGAGGTTAGCCGACTTGGAGGTTGAAGAGGTCAGCCGACTTAGAGGTTGAATTCGATAGAACCGACAAGTCGAAGTAAATCAGTTGGGTCGAAAGGCCGACCAAAATTTATAAACTTGTATAGTTGGGAGTTAGAAAAGTTTCACCCGACAAGTAAAAAAAGAAAAAGAAGTCGGCATGAAAATATTTAATTTTTAATATTAACTGAGCGGTAAACTCAAGTTTAGTCGGCTTGGTTTTGGATAACATAGCCAAACCACCATAAGCTAGAAGCCAAGCAGACCCAACACCATAAGTAAAGGCAGATAAAGAAGAGTGGTTGAACCCATTGACCCAGTAGTGGTTGAACCCATTGACCCAGTCCTGGAACTGCATCTACTAGTGATGTGAATGTTACTACCTTATGCTCCTGGGTATGGAACTGAGGGACTCTCCTCTATGCAAATGAATCCAAATACAAATGATGCCCAATATACATACATTTAAAAGTTTAAATCAAAAAGAAAAAATAGCAAAACAATACAACATGCCTGGCACTAGCAATATAAAGAGACAAAAGAAAAAATCACAAGACTCAATGGGTTTTGCAAGAAGATTTGTTGTAACATTTGAACAACCAGAGCATGGCAAGAGTAGAATGGACTCCAAATATTGGATCTTTCTAGGTCTAGAACTACAATCAAGGAAGAATAGGATATAAGTTCTTGAATACCCATACTTATAGGGTACAAACAAATAAAAGAAGATTAAATGTTTCAAATTCAGTTAAGAATCAATAGATCACTAGAGAGTACATTGGATTTCTAATTAAATCAAATATTTTATGCATTTCAAATATCAATAATGTGCTTTTATTTAAGAGCACAAAACTCAAATACAGTCAAACTAAGGCTTTCATAAATTAGTGCTATTACGCTAGCCTTTCATGAGAAAACAAAACGATATTTGCAGACTACCATCATCACCCTGCTCGGATTCTCAAGAAATGGCGTCTTGGGTCCGAAGCCTGGAAATTGCCAACTCCATCTGCTGCCTTTGGAATCTTGCATGATGGTCCTCCTCCTCTCAGATCGTCTAACACCGCTGCAGGGTGGATTGGGTAGATCATCTTGCATTTTGCTATAAATGTTGGTTTTTCTTAAACTACCTTATAACAATTTGAAAATATTTTGAAGTTTTGCATGTACTATCGTTTTGTTTTGTTTCTTATCATAAATTTCAAGAGAAATGTTTATACAACTAATTTATTGAACACAATATTAAAATGAATATAAAATATTTTGAAAAACAAAGAGTAAGCTATTAAGAATATAAGTAATATTAAAAATTAACAATAAAAAATTATACATTTTTCACATTAACATTACATCCAAAATAATCAAACTAATTTAGAAATAAATATAATGAAATATGTATACAGTTGAAAAAAATTAATAAATATTGAAATAGTCATATTATAACAATTATTTGTTAAAATAAAATCAAACAATGAATTGAAGATAACATATATACTTCTTGTGCATGTTGTTTTTGTTTGAATTGAAAGAAAAGGAAGAAACTGTACCTAAGTGTAATTGCTCGGCTCAGCTACAAATTGCAATTGAATTGGTTTGACATGAGCCAATAAATAAACAACGGAAGTAACCATTAGTTTGGCCCATACGTCACACCACGTGTTACATGTCTAAAAGCAACTGTCACCTGCAACATGTAGGACCTACTTCTCGTTATACACATGCGTATAATATTGCAAAAGTGTAATGGGCACCTAATGCTAAATACTAGACAAATGTGTTAAATATTACACATGCCTTAAGACAAATGTTAGCTCATAGATTCGAAAATGTCATGTAAGACAAATGTAATATTCGAAAATGCCATGCATGACAAATGTAACCTCCTCAATTCCAAAATGTACGACACCTAAATTGAAAAAGATATTAGAAAATGTTAATTATAAAGAAAATTTTGTAATTTACAAAATTTACAGAAGCGAAATGTACAAGGCATTTAAGTTGCTCCAGTCTCCTTGGAAATCTCTATCAACGCCTATGAGAACCTCTCTTCATAAGAAATGGTATCACCCGCTGAATGATTGCCAGGAACTCTTTTGGCATTTTAACAACAACACTGAGATAAGGATTCAAATTGATTTGATAGTTCTTGGCTCATAACAAATTCAGATTATAATGAGTTTAAGCGCAAGTTTGGCTTCTGTCATAAACACAGAATCCCAACTTTATAACTTCCTTGTAAGTTTGCTTATTCTTTGCTTTTAACTTTTATTTGCAGGCATTGGCTTCTATCACCAGCCTATATCCAAATCCTATGCTCTATCAAGCATCGAGAGGGATCAAATCTTTCGAGATGCAAACCTCTTCTCAGGTATTGCACAAACGGAGTTAGTTGCGATGTCATTTGTTTATGCTGCCCTTATGTGCCTAATAATGACAAATCATGACGAATATTTGAGGATGATGAAGTCATTTGTTTTTACATAATTGATAAGAGAGAGGAAGTACATCCACCTCTTGGGATAATTAACCTCAAGAAAAACATCTATCCAAAAGGTCGAGTACCTCTTAAAAGCTTATTTTTATCTAATGATGTTTCCAAAAGTATGAGTCCAACCCCTGAGACACCTACACAAAACATTGGCCCTACCATTCCTCTAATGTCAGTTCTCAAAAAGAGCAAAATCTCTTATACATCGGCTCTTATACCTCGAGCCTATGAGAGTGAGGAAGCGAGACTCGAAGTTTTTGGTCATTTTCCATGAGTTTGAAGATATTTTAAGTGGTTAAGTGAAGGCCCTTAAATGTGATTTTAATGATTGGCCTAATAATTTTAAATCTTTATTAACTTTATTAGTTTAAAAATATAAAACTAATATTACACCATTTATTAATTAAAATAACTCATAAAAGTAAACACGTATACCTCATTTTAAATAAAAAAAACACATCATAAATTAAAAAACACATCACCAAATCCTATCTTTGAACATGTTGTCTTCCATTACTTTTAAATTTGTAAGAATTGTACACCTACACTAAACATATCACAATGTTGTGTTACATAGAGCAAATCATTTTACTTAGGTAAAAGAATGATAAAAAATTCATCTTCTAAATGGAAAATTAAATCTTTTTCCCTATCCACTCTCCCATTATTTTATATTTGAATAATGGAAGAAAATTATAATATATTATTGAGGAATATCCATCAAATTTATAATGTATTATTAATGAATATCGATCAAATAAAAGTGTCACGTCGTTATTGGGATCCTATATAACTACCATAACCATTAAAGTGTAGGCTAGTCATTTCCAATGGAATGCTAAATATCGATGTAGCGAAACAAATTTATCATATACATTTTTTTTTAGTGTGATGCGAAACCAATATTCTTATCCAGACTTCCCATCCGAGATATTCTGTTCAGGTAGGTCTAGCATTGGCTAAATTCTAATCGACGACTTGGTAACAATGGAAGACAGAAATCGAAACGAATGCGAAAGACAAATGACTCTGAATGTTATGAGAAATGTGGAAACAAGGCTAAATTGAAGTAATATTCCTCCTTCCTTACTTAATTCAGCAGCCCAAGAATTGAAGATTTCAGAAATTTTTTTGTGTCGACTGTGAGTGTGAGCCATATCGGGCTCACACTTCTATAGCCGACATAACATTAAGAAACTTTACAACATCTCCCCCATATTGGGTTGTAGAGGGCTTTTTGACGCAATAAATGCAAAAGTCCAACTTTATAAATTCTTTGTAAGTTTTTTTATTCACTGTTTTGTTTTTAACTTTTATTTCTGCATTCACATAAGCTTGGAATAATAAATCGATCGACCTATATGCTCAAGTAGCTGATATCTGTAATATTTGATGCTTTGAAAGCCTGCAAAGATTAAACAGACGAAAATTACCAGGCTATGCAAGAAGTCTACGTATGTCACCGTTAATGGACAGTTACAGGTCCAACGATCTATGTACATGATGGGGACACTGTTATTGTTAAAGCTTATAATAGAGCCAACTACAATGCTACTCTTCACTAGCATCTCTCTGCAATCTTAATCGAGATCTGTGATAACATTACATCTTTTGTTTTCATAGATCTATGATATTATCGATGAGTTTGATGACAAGATTTGTGCTTAAAAATTTCTCAGGCATGGAGTGAAGCAATTGCATAGAGCGTGGGCCGATGCACCTAAATATGTTACACAATGTCTGATTCAATATATCCCTTTCATAAACCCTTTGCAAAAATTCTAATTATAATAGATGATGGGATGCTATGGGATTCAATACATAAATTTTTGAATGTCTTATAAGTTTTAATGGTTAGTAGTAACTAAAAGAGATAATCTTATCGATTGGGAGAGTGGTGGAGTAGTGATCCCATCGTCGTGATAAATCAAACAGTGCTCACAAAGCTATATACTACTGAATTCTGTCAATGATGCTGAACAAATTCTTGAAGTGTTAAAGTGTTTCTATTAAGCATCTTACTGTTGGGGCGCATACCCCATGTTTGGGTAACTCCGCGGTTAATTAGAAAATTTGTAAGCGGAGCTATGGGCCAAAATAGTCTTAGGGGTGTCAAGGTAAGTCAAAACCCTCTTTTTTGTAATAAACCCGTGGTTTAAATCCAGGGTTTAGGGTTTTTGGGTGCCCATGGTTTAAGACCATGGTTTTGTAAAACTGCGCAGTATAAATAAGCGCTTGCGTAAAAAGGATAGGTTAGGATTTTTGATGAAAAGAAAGATAAGGCGAAGTAAGGTTGGTTTTTGTAAGGAAAGGATAAGTCCCAGCTATGTGCGTGGATGACCTCTGCAACTATGTGCGCAGAGGGTTTTTGTAAGAAAAGGAAGAAAGATCTGCAGCTGTGTGCGCAGAAGCCTGCTGCTGTGTGCGCGGCTGTTAAGGGCTGAAGGGATCTGCAGCTGAGTACGCAGATCAACTGTGGTTTTGAGGAAAGAGGAATAAAACGCAGTTTGTGGACGTAGCTCCTACACTGGGGGTGAACCACGTTATATTTGGTGTCGTGGTTTTATTGTGTTGTTTCTGCTTCTGTTATTTTCATGCATTAAACTGAATATATCTGATAACATAAGATCACTGCTAGTAATAAGCTTTGCTGTGAATTCCTCGTAGTGGGTTATGCAAGTTTAGTTTGTTTATTGTGCTGCGAAGTCATATGCGAATGAATGATAAATTTACAAGTGTTGATTAATAATTGCTTTTAAAGGCTAAGGTACAGTAATACCCCTCTCTGCATGCAGAAACCTGATTCTGCGGCACCCCATTGCTGTTTCGGGTGAGACTGCAACCTGCGCGCAGGTTGTTGCCGAAAGGGCCAACACGGTGGGTCTTTTGTTGGTGCGACGCATAAGAATTAACTCGGGTCTGCCCTATTGCCCAACAAATTGGTTCCGTTGCCGGGACTTGAACCCGGGTCTCTCGGGTGAGAGCCGAGTATCCTAACCAACTAGACTGCCCTCTTCTCCAGAGATATGTCCCAGTTCCCAAAAACCCCTACTGCCAGTTTTGTAAGTCCATTGGCCATAATGAAGAAGAATGTCGTAGCTATGACCTTATGCGAGAGCGCACCTCTGATGCCTACCGAGTCCACAATGAAGCCCAGAATAATGATGGCTATGGATACCGTGGTGGCACCTCCGGCAGAGGTGCTTTTGGTGGTCGCGGCCGTGGTGGGATGACCGGCAGAGGTAGAGGCCAGGTTGTGTGTTACAATTGTAACCAAGCTGGTCACTTGGCCCACGACTGTCGGAACCCCACTACGACATGTCGGTATTGCCGCGCAGTAGATCACGTGATTGAACAGTGCCCCCAGCTCCTTGCAAAGATACAGGAAAACAACCGTAGCCCTACTCCAAGTATTCAGTTGATTTCCGTGGAGAAAAGACCTGCCCCAGCCCCCCCCCATGCTGCGGTAGCGTCTATTGCTATTTCCAGATGCTGGATGTTTTGTGACTGAGGTACTTGTTCTGGCATCGGCAGAATAATTTTTCCAGGGTCTGTCATCCCAACCTGTGCAGGCACTTCTCGAGGATGTGCGCTAATGCATCGAAGAGACTGAGTGATCTGTACGCACCTATGGCCATGTAGCTCGTACATTCGTTACTGCCAATTCTCCAGACCATCGTCTGAATCAGACATGCAGGAGCTATCACATTGCCAATCCATTACACCATCAGCATTAGGCTCGACATAATCTGCATCCGTGGCTGTGATGTTATAGATGTGGTCTAGAGTATCCTGCTCCCCTTCATCTCTGAGTGGTTCTGTATATCTTTCTCCTTGGGATGGGTCGAGGGGTATAATAACGTGCAGGCCATTTCCTTCGAAGGTCATCTGTCGCCTTTTAAGGTTGATGATTGCAGCATTGGCCATGGCCCACTCAATTCCCAGCAGGGCTGGGTAAGGGTTGCTGTCATCAATGATCTCAATAACTTCAAAGTTTGCTAGAGTACTGACCCCATCGATGTCGATTGGGACACTAAGAAGTCTCCCTAGCGGTACAATCCTTTGCTGGTTAGCTAGTCGCAGCTGGATAGGTGACCAAACCAGGGAAGGCTTTCCCATCTGTCCCCACGTCTGCTTAGGGAGGACATTGACGTCTGATCCAAGATCCAGGATGACATCAGTCATATCATATTCTCCTATCTGAACGTTCAACCTCATTTCCCTTCCCGTTCTTCAGACACGACTAACAGTTTTCTCCTGATCAATTCCTCTCTGAGGGTCTGTGACAGCAAGAACTTTTTGCATCTCGTTTAGAGCGTTCTGATTGTGCAAGAGTTTCATACAGCTCTGCAAGAAAGAGGATAGTGTACTTACTTTATCCGTCGAGGCCCCCTGTAGCTGCGAAGCTTGCTGGTGTTTCCGCGCAGATATGTCTACAGCGCCATCAACATTAGCGCACCGGGCCTCCTGGACTGGTGTGTGATCCTTCGCCGGGCCAAGGGTTGGGACTTTTTTGGAGGCCTGTTGTGCGCACATCGTGGCAGGTTTCCTTGGCGAGTCTTGAGTATGTGTCGTAGCTCCACTCCGGGTGACCACATTGAGGGCTGGGGCAGGTCTTTGCTCCACGGAAATCAACTGAATACTTGGAGTAGGGCTACGGTTGTTTTCCTGTATCTTTGCAAGGAGCTGGGGGCACTGTTCAATCACGTGATCTACTGCGCGGCAATACCGACATGTCGTAGTGGGGTTCCGACAGTCGCGGGCCAAGTGACCAGCTTGGTTACAATTGTAACACACAACCTGGCCTCTACCTCTGCCGGTCATCCCACCACGGCCGTGACCACCAAAAGCACCTCTGCCGGAGGTGCCACCACAGTATCCATAGCCATCATTATTCTGGGCTTCATTGTGGACTCGGTAGGCATCAGAGGTGCACTCTCGCATAAGGTCATAGCTATGACATTCTTCTTCATTATGGCCAACGGACTTACAAAACTGGCAGTAGGGGTTTTTGG
This sequence comes from Pseudotsuga menziesii, assembly GCA_001517045.1. NCBI lineage: Eukaryota > Viridiplantae > Streptophyta > Pinopsida > Pinales > Pinaceae > Pseudotsuga > Pseudotsuga menziesii. Next base: position 125,793 of record LPNX010236608.1, read on the forward strand.
GAACTGGGACGGGCCACTAGTGAGTCTTAGGGGCTTGTTGGGGCGCATACCCCATGTTTGGGTAACTCCGCGGTTAATTAGAAAATTTGTAAGCGGAGCTATGGGCCAAAATAGTCTTAGGGGTGTCAGGGTAAGTCAAAACCCTCTTTTTTGTAATAAACCCGTGGTTTAAATCCAGGGTTTAGGGTTTTTGGGTGCCCATGGTTTAAGACCATGGTTTTGTAAAACTGCGCAGTATAAATAAGCGCTTGCGTAAAAAGGATAGGTTAGGCTTTTTGATGAAAAGAAAGATAAGGTGAAGTAAGGTTGGTTTTTGTAAGGAAAAAATAAGTCCCAGCTGTGTGCGTGGACGACCTCTGCAGCTGTGTGCGCAGAGGGTTTTTGTAAGAAAAGGAAGAAAGATCTGCAGCTGTGTACGCAGAAGCCTGCTGCTGTGTGCGCGGCTGTTAAGGGCTGAAGGGATCTGCAGCTGAGTGCGCAGATCAACTGTGGTTTTGAGGAAAGAGGAATAAAACGCAGTTTGTGGACGTAGCTCCTACACTGGGGGTGAACCACGTTATATTTGGTGTCGTGGTTTTATTGTGTTGTTTCTGCTTCTGTTATTTTCATGCATTAAACTGAATATATCTGATAACATAAGATCACTGCTAGTAATAAGATTCGTTGTGAATTCCCCATAGTGGGTTATGCAAGTTTAGTTTGTTTATTGTGCTACGAAGTCATATGTGAATGAATGATAAATTTACAAGTGTTGATTAATAATTGCTTTTAAAGGATAAGGTACAGTAATACCCCTCTCTGCATGCAGAAACCTGATTCTGCGGCACCCCATTGCTGTTTCGGGTGAGACTGCAACCTGCGCGCAGGTTGTTGCCGAAAGGGCCAACACGGTGGGTCTTTTGTTGGTGCGACGCATAAGAATTAACTCGGGTCTGCCCTATTGCCCAACACTTACCCTTCCCTCACTCAGCTAGAGGATCGGGCAGCAAAGGAAGTGACTTACCAGGAGACAATACAAGCCTTGCCTCTATCCTGATAAGCTTGGCGACCTCTCGGTCTCGGCCGCCAAATTGGTAAAGCCTTACTTTTTTTGTAAATGCGGAATGAATCTTGCATTACACGAGATTATAAAAGATGAATTGCAGAAGCTACCTAATGTGAATTTTATTTATCCTATTTCTGATAGCCAATGGGTTTCACCACTTGTTGTTTTACCAAATAAAAATGGAAAAAAATGGCAAATTTGTATGGAAACCCTATGATATCTACTTCATCAGCAAAAACTTAGTCCCTGTAGAATTAAATTATACAGTAACTAAATTAGACTTATGGCTTACGTTACACCAACTGCTATGTTACCGACTGCGGGTTTCTAATAATCTTGGTAGCTATTCACCCCATCGAGCCTTGCTTTTAGACTTACGGCCAACAAACGTGGAAACTACTGGTCTAATCACGCCCAGTCCAAGGATGATTTTAAGAACCCCCCTAGATTTATATGTATAAAAATTGGGTGAATCTCTCTGATATATAGGAAAATTTGAAGGCGATTTTATCAATAATATAATATGTATATATAAAAAATTTGGCGAATCTTTCATTTTATTATATAATGTTGTAAAAACTTGGCGAATATTTAACTTCGTTATAAAAAATTGTAAAAACTGGCAAATCTTTCACTGATTTATAGAATATTGTCAAAATAAAAGAACAACAACATTAGTCAAATAACATGAATCACATCATCAACAACAGAACATGTAGACTCACAAGTCACAACAGGAAGGTGTCAGTGAAACACAACTGCACTGACTAGATTCAGGGCAAGTGGGGACTCCACTTGTTATCTCATCCCTTAATGGTCCAACGAACATGTGGGGATCTGAATCTTGACAAACCGATAAATAATAAAATCAGACATTATGCTCAATATTAGCCTCCACAAGAAAATTGAGGTCATTATTGTGTTCAATTCACGCAAATCACTTTAATGTGAGACACATTTCATATCATGAAAATTTTTATATTGAAAGAAAAAGTCCAACTTTATGTAGATCTCAAGTATTTCTATTATCACTTTTCTATGCAATGTATATGACATTTACGTCAAAGTGAAATTGACATTGGTAAATGAAGCTAATCTTGAAACCCAAAGAGAAAAAGTATTGCAACATATTGGATAAACAAATCAAGATCAAAATAATTTACAAGCAAAGAAATCCAAACCAACTTGATATAACAAGCATTGACATCACATCAACAAAGAAATGAATAATATATCAATGAATTCTAATCCCAAGTTGTATAACTTGCAAATGACCCTTTGTATATTTAGCCAAAATGCCTAGCTTTTGAAAGCTCCACTAAATGAATCTATGTATTTAGCATAACCTATCATTTTCAATAAGGAAACTAAGATGCTTTATCTTCATCAAAACACATTAGATAGAACACTTATCCTTCATATTTTCTTTGTTATAGAAAGCTAACAATTTTTAGAAATTTGAGTAACAATGTCGAGCATAATATCAAAGGATAACACCGCTGATATATAACTTCAGTTTTCCAAGATACAATGATTATAGATGAAAGCATAATACATGTAATTGAGTAAAAAATATTTAAAATGGTTTGTTCATATGTCAAGAAACTTTTCATGCACAACCTCACCAATTTTGAAGTAATGGTGAAAGTGGGAAGATATCTAAAATGTTAATTTTTCATTAAGCAAAATGAATCCAGGTCTTTCTATATGTTCCACCCAATCACATACCATGAATTAATAATGAAGAAATTAACATGTCATATTGATTGCAATCATAAGGTGTTAAGGGCCTATCTTTTTCCTCTCAAGGATTCAATGACATAACTGTTTACATTTAATGACCTGTATTGACAACATATCTTCCTCACAAAATTAGAGCTTTCTGCAGTTCATTGATAAACATCATTTAATTTACTTTGACAATTTGTAGATACAAACCTTGTATTGGTTCAAATTAATGCAATGTTTCACCAAGTTTCTAGGATTGGGGTGTGGGAACAGGGAAATGGATCTGAGGGATGTGTGGAGACACCTCCCAAATTTTAGGAAACATAGTAGGATGAGTCAAAGTCCCCAACATAGGGAATTCCAACCAAAATCCAAAAAGTTAAATATATAAGAAACAATAACAAGTCATGAACATGGCCAATGAAAGCATAATATAAATACACATTTTTTGTTCTAAATATTTCATATTTTCTAAATCCAAAGGCCATGAGCCTCCCATTTTAAAGGGGTGTTTCCCAAGAGTTTCTGACAAAAGGGAAATGTCCCTCATTTCTTGGGAGACGTCTCCCCGTGTTTCCCTAAAGGAGGCATTGGTAAACATACCCCATTGGGCTTCTGCATCCCAACAAATGCCCCTCACCTCGGGGAGCACATCCCCGTGTAACATTGCTTGATTATTGTCAACAATATGATAACCATGTCCTGGACTTAAAGCAGTTGGCCAATACCCAAATGCTTAGAGATATAATCATGTTCTGAACTTAAAGCAGTTGACCAATACACCCACTGTATTATTTAACCATAACAAAATGCTTAGAGATATAATGCAATACAACAGTCACTCATACTACATGGGAAAAATGCTACTTTTCCATCCAGGTTGTCCCTTATTGTAGCTAGGATATGCTATGCTGACAACAAGACATGGGCATACCATTAATTCAATTAATATGTAGCCCCAAAAGTTGTGGACATTTGTGGGCTCTCAAATATGTAGCTGATCTCTCATTCATCTAGGTTCTTTCTTGTGTTCATTAAGATATGAAACATCTTCCACAAATAAGCATTTACATGCTTGAAACATATTCCACAAATAAGCATTTACATGCTTGTTTTTACAGCATATATATGGTGGAAACTTGAGAACAATTGTATATATACTGTCAATAACATTTGCATGTTTATTAAAGTATAAAATAATTGTTATTAAAGTAAAAAAAATGCATATGAGGATTCTATTAGAGGTCTACAATAAAAAATGAAATGGTATAAATAACTATGTAATTGCAAGAGGATAAAACACTAATATAAACATGTTTACCCTTTCTTAATGAAGGAATCTACAAAATGACATCAAGTTCAATCCCCAACATAATGCAGTTTGGTCCTAGTGTAAGCTAAGGGATTAAAATGGTTTCAATATATGGACTCGAGATTCAAACAATGTAGTATGAAAATAGATTTCATACACTGTAGAATAAACTGGGCAACAATGCTACAACTTCACCATCAAGGACAAGGAGCATCCCTTCCTTCTTAAAGCATTTTGTTGCAAACTTTACTCTGCAAATTATAGACACATTCAAATTTGAATCAAGATGGAAAGTCTTTGTAATTGAATTCTCTAACATATAGTCTCATTTCTTTACTTTTACAGACATTAATTAAAAAATGGTCCAACATCTTCATTCATCTTTCCATCTATACCTGAAAAGATAGAGAGAGAGAGAGGGAGAATTCAAAAAATTAAACTTGTATTTTTGCATGTACTCCCTGAGTTCTAGTGCCTGCACTTCAGTGAGTAGTTTATCTCCAATGCAAATAGGAGCTTTAAACTGTAATGTTTGAGATACATAAATAGCTCCTAGCTATATCATGCACATAAGTAGATAATAAATCAAAGTTAGTAAACCAATAAGATCATTATTCATAAATTTGGAACAAACTAGTAGTTGAAGTACCAAGTAAATTGCACAACACCATTCTGTTAATAAAAGTTTGTATCAATGCATGGTCATTAGTTCAGGAATCCAGTAACAAAATTGTATTATGAATCTTTAAAACCATAAGTGTTGTGTTATAGAATGAAAGAGATCTTGCATTCTTTTGTAGCATGAAAGTGAAAAAAACAAGTAGAATTGCACTGCATATGACAGCCCAATAGAATCCCAAACTTGATCTTGAGTGTGGAATGCGGTTCAAGAGACAATAAGAGACCTTGGAAAGAATTATGCAAGTCATCAAGGTTACTACCTTGGGTATGATAAGCTTAGTGTGAGAATGCAATCCCTTGCTTCTCATTTCAACTATGTAATTTGTTATCCTTCTGTACCGTAACCATGGTAAGGTATCCTTTTTATGCCCCGGTTCTATTGCATCAATTTTTTCAAAGACTAGGAAGCCCGCATATTTTTCACCAGAGAATATGGTTTGGTAATATTCTTTTATTTACATAGTGAAAGTAAAAAACCAAGTAGAATTGCACTGCATATAACTATCCAATAGAATCCCAAATCTCAATCTTGGTGTGGAATGGAGTTCAAGAGGCAATAAGAGACCTAGGAAAGGAACCCTCAAACAATAATAAAACATTTTTTAACTCTGTCTTAACAATAAGAAAACACATGATTCAACACTATTTTAACCCTCAACCAATAATAAAACAGTGTAAATTTTTTAATGCTCTTGTTATACTTCATCAACATTTGAATCTACCACTTCTCCTTGTGTGACATGGTCCCTAGCATCGTTCTTTCTTTCATCATGCTGGTAACTTAGATAGTCTGATGCTTTATGTTCATAACCTCCACATCTGTAGCGAGTTCCAAAAAATTTGCCACGACTGCCTATGCCATTACTGCTGCCCTTATTGGCAGTAAAACCCCCTCTCACCTTATGATTTGTATGTTAAGGATGAATTCCTTCACTTTCTTTTCCATGTCTTTGTCCTCTACCTAACATGTTCATTCCTTTGCCTCTAGTCCCCCCTCCTCTGAAGCTTTGCTTCTGAGTCAACCCTTAAAAGCTATTGATAAACTTCACGAACAGATTAAAATCTGACACTAGTTTCATCTTGAATTGAATATTTAAGCCTATTTACATACCTGGCAATACCTTCTTCTGTTTCCATACTCTGCCCTGATCTGATGGATAGCATTTAAAACTTCTCCATGTAGTCTTTCGCCCAAATTTCCTTCTGTCCCAAGTTCTGCAATTTTCTCAACAGGTTCAGAAAAAAATCTACTGGCAAAATTTCCCTTCAGCTTCGCCACCATCCTCTCGAATTTTTGATCCTTTCTCAAGTTTCTTTTGTCTATCCATATATAGGGTGTCCCACCACAAGAATGCATGTCCCTTGAGCTTAGTACACGTAACCTTTACTTTCTTTGGTTCATCAACTCCTTCTAGGTCAAAGAATTTCTCTATTTCACCAATTTAGTCAACCAACTCCTCTAATTCAAACTACCAGAATAAGTAGGGGTAACTATTTTGGGTCTATTCCCCAGACTCTTAATTGCATTTATCAACTTTTCTTCAGGATTTTGGGAATCTTCTTGTGGAACCACTTCTTCTGCACTACTTTTCTCAATACTTCCATCATATATCTATATTGTCACTCCCCTTCACTGGGAGGATTCTGTGGCATTCAGCATGGTGCATGTCACTCGTAAAGCTTCTGTAAAATCTCCATTTACAACTTGATTCGGGTTTTTGGGTAGTCACCTTATTTGACCTCTCCAGAAAACAATCCCCTTCTCTTTGTGCTATCATATAAACGACATTACAGTATCTACTGCAACTGCATTTGCAAATTTCTACAGCCTCAAACAACAAATTTGGGTGCTGACACAAGCACAGGAACTTCAATTTTTTTGTTAGAAGCCAACCTCAATACAAGCAGTCATCAACCTGCCCTGATACCACTTTGTGTAGAGGTGATAAATCGCCTTGCAAAAATTCCCACAGGTAAGCAGTTGGGTTGGGTATAACGCAACCCAAAATACATACAACAACCAATATCAATAAAACAAACAACCACAAATTAACCATTAGAATCTTATTCAGAGAAAAAGATAAATACTTCAATGCACAATTTCAGCAAGTAGACAACTCACAACAATTTTCAACAGTTTTTACCCAACTGGAATCAACTCATTACTTGAAAAAAATTCAAAACACTATCTACAACGTCATTACAGAATATAGCTCCCATACATCATAGAACAAGCTTGAAGCCTCACTCTACATCAACCAGACTGTCAGACAGCCAAGCTAAGGTTTTACAACCTGATCCTGAGCCTCTAAATTGCATCTTCAAGCTATCTTTGGACCCCCCTTTTCAAATGGATGTATGTGGCATTTTATAGGCTTAGGACCTCCTGGAGGTCGTTGATCATAGATGCCAATGTCCATTGTCAACTGACCATAGTTAACCATGTCAATTGGGTCCACATCATCATTAATCTAACTAACAGATTCCTGCATTTATGCATGGGTTTCTGCCCTTTGTTAAATATTAGGAACTACTACTGGAATTCAACAAACTAGAAAAAAAGACTGGAACAAAAATATTTTTGGGTGATGAGAGATGTCCCGTACATCAAGGGATGTTCCTGAATCATGTATTTGCATGCAATCCTTTTACATCTGCTCATAATCCTAACAAGTAAATAATGTGTGCATATTCATGTCAAGGTTTTTGCATGTGGTTAACCCCTAACCATCTCCATATGGTTTTCCCTTAACCACCTCAATTTAACCTCCATTGATCACTAATCATCATGGGTTTCTTATCATTTACCTTTAATCATTCAGGTGCACAAAAGATGGCTCTAAACCCATAAATCAGTGCCAGATTGAAGGTGAGCAAAAATCGTTACATGCCAATATCGATTCTCTATATGTATCAAAGCATATCATCATCATAAGTTTTAAAAGACTTTGTCATAAATTTTAAAAGCTCATTAGAAACCAAACTTTCATTGATTTTACATGTTTTTGTTTGCTAGTTCTACTCATATTGGACTTGGGCCAGTTTTCATTTATAAAATCCCTATTGGTATATTTCTACCAACAATTTTGGGAAGAGGGATTTACATTTTCCACAATATGTGCAAGGGTATAGTTTCCAACTTTTCCTTTTCTGATGTCCAGTCCTACCACAATGATCACTTTCAATTTTGGCTTCTTTACATGAAACACATGCCTCTCCTATGCATGTGAGACATACACTTGTGATATAAGTTTCTCTTCTCACAACTTTGATTCTTTCTATGGAGCATACATCTATGTCATTGATTATTATATCACTGCAACCTAGACATCTATTTTTCAGTCTCATAATGGCCTCTATGGGTTCAACTACACCTTATTCATTTTTACCAAGTCTTCTTTGATCATATCCCTTTTTATCGTTAACTTTGAGCTGATTTCTTTGGTGTGCTTTTCAAAGCTTGCAAGCAAACCTTCATTATTCAGTCTTTTCGAGTCTTCATGTTGCTTGATCATGTCTCCATCTGTTTTTATTTGCACATCACTAATTGGGTTCTTAAAGTCACATGTCATAATCTCTATATCACATGTTTCAACTTTCATTTCTTGATTCTTTTCAACTTTCACCTCTTGATATTTAGTGCACAATTAAAATATTTCTTCCTCATGTTAATTCCTCCTTGAGCTGCAATATGACAATTTATTGAGTTCTAAACTCTTTTATCAAACCATTGGTTTCACTTTTAAATTTTGCATTTTTCTCCAGAAAAATTCATTATCTTGCACATTATCCTTGAGAAGTGCTTCATGCAAATATTCTTGTAATTCTGATATATATATATATCTTGTTATTTTAGTTTTTCCTGTGTTTTCCTATGATTTCCTTTATGATGTGATATTGCAATAAACACTCAGGAGTCTTGTCTTGTTCTTATTCAGCTCAAATATCTTGCCTTGTCCCAAAATCAAAACTCCAAATGGGCATAAATCAGTGCAACAAATAGTCTATATCAACACCAAACAATTTTTTCAATTTTGAGAGTACTGTAAAATTTTCTAGACCATGGTAAACAAATTCTGCACTGTAATATAATTCCTACAGGAAACTTTAAAAACAACAAAAACTAAAATCCTATCAAAAAAGCTCTAAGTACTAGATGCAAGAATCTATAAACACGTACTATAGAAAAAAATAAACAGAACACAATATATGATTGTCAAACCCAGTCACTGCTTTTCATTAATTTTGAACATGAAAAATCTTCTACAGAAAAAAGGCTAAACTGCTAGCTGCTAAACTCAAAACTCAATAACTGAATCTATACCTCTGCCTTTTCTCTTATAGATCTGAGAAGGGCCTGCTATGCCTCAGAATATCTGCAGCGTTCCCAGTCAGGTCTACCAAAGCGAGGGGCTAAAGAATTTTGATGTAAAGGCCAAGTTTGAAGCATACAGTGTTGATTTGGGGCTAAATACCCCTAATCAATCATGGATGGTCTTCTTGATTTCCACTTCCAGGAGGTACTCGCCCTATAGGGGTTGGTGCCCTTGGGGGGCTAATCACTTGGACACATGACCACACTCATTTATTTTCCATGTAAAAAGTGATAGCGCTTTGTAAAGGGCTATGTACCCTATCTAGCACAACTTATTTGCTCACATGGACCTATTTTGTGGTATAAAACCCCTCCCCTAGGCTATGTTACCCACAAATTGTACTTCCTTATTGAAGAAGACTACAAAGATAATGAAGGAGGACGTTAAGGGCACACATCTATTGGGGTTATTTGGGGCATGGTGTCCTCCTTTTGGCACACCTAGCAATTGGTGAAGCCTAATTTCACATTTTTATTATTATTTTATGTCATTGTGTGGTCAAATCCCCAAATTTGTGGGTGCACTAACCAAAATTGTTATATTTTCACATTACCTTGTAGGCTCATAACTTAAAATTAGATGAGGCTAGTCTTATATAAATAGCGCCTCCTCCTCATTGTAAAAACATAAAAAGATATGGGTTCATTATGAGCTTTTTTCTATTTCTGTTGGTTTATTGGAGCTCTTGATGCTATGCAGACCTCTCTTTGGATGATCATTCTTTCTTGAAGATTGATTTAATGAATTTCTAGGGTTTCTTTTACACATGCAATTGGTTGATGCTAAAGAATGGTTGTGATAACTCAAGCAAAAAGGTGACCTAAGTCGCTATCTTGCTCATCTTTGTTAAATGTTGGTAAGTTATACTTTTGGCATAGTTTAATGGTGCTTTTATGGTGCATCATTCTAAAGTGTTAGGGTTTCTTGCTCGTATTTTGTTAACCTTGCATGAGGAAACCTTCCTATCAAAGGAGCTCTCCATTGTTAATTGGGCCTTGGACTTCTTCACTTGCCCTAATTAGGATCTTCTACCTAACTCTTGTGATTGCTAGTTGATGCCTGTATTGCAAGTATTGAAAGCCATTTTGAGAGAGGGATGTTGGTATCGATCTCTCAATGCCCTACGGATTGAAACAAGAATCATATGCCCTATCTTTTCAACAAATCTATCTCTCTTTTATCAATTTACATGACTTTTATTTCACATGCATCTTTATATATTAAAAAAACCTAAAAATATAATATTGCTGGAAAAAGCCCTAAAAGTCTAAATAAATTCAAAATTCCAAAAGTATTTGCAATTTGATAATTTTAGTGCACCCATCAAATTTGCCCCGATGGGTTTATCCATAGATCTCTGAGGGCATCCCACTTTGCCTCGATGCATTGGGAAACATAAAATTGCTTAAATTAGGGTTTTTGCAGGGTTTTTGTCATTCTCACTGAACCATCAACTATGCTTTATGCCACTTGATCATCTCCCCTTCAAAGGGAACTTTTTTGAAGTTGTGCCTTGGGAAGTGTGACCATGCCTTGATATTTGTGAAGTGCATTGAAGTGGTAATATTTATTGATATTGACTGTGAATTCTATTGAATTAACTCATCTTATATGATTTATGTGTCTTTATTATCCATTGTTGACTACATATAAGGCATTTATCTTAGCCATAGGCTTGTAGAAGGGTATTTGCAGGTGTTCTTCCTCCATTAGGGACTCTCCCCTAGGTTTAGGAGTTACTCTAAGAAGTTGAGGAGTTAGGTTGTGGTGACATTGGATCTACCCCCTCTCATATGCTTACCATCACTAGAACAAGGCATACTTAATCTTGCTTGAAAGGCCTACTACTTTGAGAAGTAACAGGTCCCACTTTAGGGTTTACAAAAAAAGATCTCATACTTCAATCTAGAGATTTGCATGAAGGGATTAGGTAGTGTGCTTCAAGAGGCAATTAAGCTTCCCTTGGATTTTGTGCCCTAGCTCACAATGAAACTCAAAAATAAAAATCCAGTTAAAAAATAAGACTTTACTGAACTCAACATTTATCTAGAACTGAGAGGTAAACTTATCCTAATTTATCTATCTAAAGCTATCATCCTAAACTTAGATATGCATGCATGCGTGCACTCTGAACTGACTTATACCCCGGTATTCCTTAACTATTGTTGTGCCCTCATTATGACGCTATACAAATATGCTACTACTGTAATGACCCAAATATGTCATGAGTGCTATTACTGATGTAGAAAACTGTTGAAGGTACACATTTTAACACTCCCTCTTACTAAGGAAAGTGTTATTCGTCATACCAAGCTGTTCTCTGAACATCTCGAATTCAAGGGTCTTAGTGAAGATATTAGTGACTTGTTGATCTGTTGCATGTACTATAGAACCACAACTCCCTTCTGAACCTTGTCTCTAATGAAGGGGTGCCTAATCTCAATATGCTTGAATGAACCTACCTAGGATACACCATGTATGACTTAAGTTGTTTACTGTAAAACAAATTCCAGGCCTAGTATTTACCTAATACATGAGGGAGGCTATCAATTGTCTATACATAAATGGAACAATCAAATCAAAATCAACAAAGGACTTCATATTTTCTACCATAGGATTAGCCATGGACTTGCAGTCCATCATCTGAAATCTCTTTAGAATCTCGCTGCATACTTACCCTGTCCAAGTAAAAATTCACTTGGACTTTTCCACACCTCTAGACCCAAAATATAGTACATAAATAAAATGTCCTTAATGTCAAATTTTCTTTCCAGCTCTATCTTGCACCATTCTATGAGTTTCTTTGGAATTTTTGTGAGCATGAGATTGTCTACATACAAGACCAGAACAAGCAGACTAGAATGATCACCAAATAGTAAAGATTGGAATCTACATTTATCTTAGTGAAACTCAAACCTGAAAGATACTTATCGATCCTAGAGTACCATGTATGTGGTGCCTATTTCAACCATAAAAGGCCTTTTTTAACTTGCAAACATGGGTCTCACACCAAGGTACCTCAAAGCCTCTTGGTTGGTTTATGTATACCTTAATCAAACCATTAAGAACTGTTATCTTTACATCCATTGATATAGACTCCAATCAAAGACTGTTGGTAAAGACATAATGAATCTAAAAGAGGTGTAGATTCCTACATGGAAGCAAGAGAAAAAGTCTCCTCATTGATATGTAATTCTTCCAAGATCTTTAGAACCATGGATTGTATGTGTGAATTATCAAAATTGTTAACTTCTTTAAAAATGTTTTTATAACAACATCTTTAAATAAGAGAACAGAAACAACAATATGTTGCAAGAAGGCCATTTCAATGGTTGTCTCACTAGTGCAAGAAGACCATTTCAAGCGGTTGGGGCCAGATGCAATTTCTGGGTAACTTTGGCATAATAGATACCCTGGACATGCTTTTAGCACTATGAGAAGAGGAGGATTTTGTCAAAATATACTAATAACACCAATCCATATAAAATACCTCTAAGATTTCTCAATATAAAATGAATCTAATAAAAATTCAAATGTTTATTTGTACAGACAATCTATCAATTCTGCAAACTTCCCAACCGATCTAAGTACACAAGTCATCACATAAAGCAATTTGGCCAATAGATAAAAAAACACGTGAAGGCACCCTCCCCTATCGTAAAGGTAAAATCAAATTGTCCGATGGGAAGAGGGTAAAGCAGGCGGTGATGGAACGGGTAGAGCCATAGACATACTCATTCCCCCCAGCACCAGGTATGTATATCTAAGGATTAGAGTGAGGAAATGAGTCTATAGAAGCCAAAGTAGTAAATATTATAGCCCAGGCCAGGGAGTCTAAGATCTTAGTACCTATAACAGCGGTCACCGCGATTATTGAAGCAGTAGCCACCACAGTCACCAAGGTCTAGAAAGCCATAGCTATGGTTTGTGTGCCTACTAAATAAACTCAAAATTTCACAACCCAGATAAGCTAAATACATTGCATCTCTTCCTATTGTTACAGAAGAAGCAGAGATCGAAAACATGTAGAGAAAGACAAATAATTGAAGGGGATTTGTGAGTACTGACCGTCTCCATCCTTGTCGAACAAACTGAAAGCCTCCTTGAAATCAGAGATCTGTTCCTCTGTTGGCTTGTCCATCATTTTCAGATAATGTAACCAGATAGAGTGAAATACCAAATTTTTAATCGTATTATCCATAAATCCTGGGTGAAATACCAATTTTTCTACCTATTATCCATAAATCCGGCGAACCATCTTCATTTCTCCTCCCAATCTGAAAAAATCAGGTGAATTTGGGCAAATATCTCCTACAAATCGGAAAAATCAGGCGAATTTGGGCAAATATCTCTTGCAAATCGAAAAAATTCGGGCGAATTCAGGCAAAAATCAATATTTTCGTGGGCTAATATTCATTTTCCAATTTTTCCCTCTTTTGGGATGAATGCGATTTACCTTGAGGAAGCTATATATAAAATAAACAATGGGTGAATTTATTAAATAAAATAAAAACATTTTAATATAAAAATCCGCCCACTTTTTTTTGTGTGACCCTTAAAATTCACCATTGGGCTAAAATTCGCCCTTAAAATCATCCCTAGCCCAGTCCCAACAGTGAGTAGTTCTCTCTCATCACCCAATTAGTTACTCAATGCCCCAAGTGCTCTAATAAACCTATGCCCAAATCAACGTTGAAGCAGAGAGAAAGTTGGCAGGAGCAAATATAGAGATCTTAGTATTGTTGTTGGTCTCTACTGTGATCTAATCTACCTTTTGTTCCCTTGCTATAATAGCTTGAAGAATAGGGGTGTTAAAAGAAGTCACCACCACTGCCCCCCATATATGTGTTGTTGTGATATGATGCGTCACCTATATATGGGTAACCATGAGATGTAGATCATTAGGTTTCGTCAGCGTCACCTTGTTCTCCGTTGTCTCTATTGCCATGTTCCCTTGCATGTGTTTCCTATGTATGTTCAAGTAGACAAGACGAATTGAACAAAACCTATAAAGTGAAGTGAAATTGGACTCTATGATTGTTCTAACTAATTTATAGATGCATTATTGTCAAAGCAGATGATTTGAACTAAGACAATAAAATAAAGGCATGTTGCAACTGCAACAATTTCCCAAATTTTTTAAAAATTTTGGACCCTCCTTTTAAATCTTGTATTGCTTCGATTTGTTTGGATTGATGAAATATGTTGTCTTTTGCTACAAATTTGGATCATGAGGTTGAATTGGGGTTAATTGTTTGCCATTTCGGGAGTTTGAATGACTACTTTTTGTTGGACTTGAACTTGAAATTTTGTTTTTCATTGTCGAAAGTCTTTTAAACAGTAAATCGGGGCCGTAGTTCTCTACACAGCCGCTGTTGCGGAGATTAAGCAATGAACATTCCGATGCCTAGTTTTATTTTCGCCGATGCGCCTTTACCTGTTTTGTTTTCTTCGGACTATCGACATTTTATCATGATCGGAGCATCAACCTTCTATATCGCCGCCATTTCGAAGGACATATAAAGAATGGGCCGATGGTTAGTTTTTCTTTCGTTGATTACATGAATTTATTGGTTCAAACTTTGCTTGAGATAACCTTTTCTTTTTGCCCTCGGAGCAGTTATGACTTTGATCAAAAGTTGTAGTCTATTTGATTCCCGCAATTGCAGCTCTGGAGCGGACTAACCATCCGACATGGTTTGTTCTGATTTTCACCGATGGTTTGATTTTCGCCTTTGTTTTCTCTTATTTCGGAACCCTTAGGTTATATGGCTCACGTCGTTGCAGCTGCGCAGTACGCTATCTCTCCAAGGGTTAGTTGGTCCATGTGCTGACACGATACGGTTTATTCCTCCGAGCCTCCGATCGCCAATGTTCTCGGGTGGTCACGGAGCCTTTAGTTTGTTCATTTCCCACCATTGCGGATTCTCTTTGAACTGATCATCCGATCCTATAGCTGTTCCACTCGTCGATGGTTTGTTTTGGTTTTCGCCGATATGTTTTATTTGCCGCGGAAGCTGTAGTTCTTTTGTCTTCCACCGTTGTGGCTACATAATGCACTAACCATCCGACTTATAGAGTTGCCGATCGTCGATGTTTTATGTTGACTATGGAACCGTTAGATGATGTAGTTTCCGCCGTTGCGGAATTTTAGTGAACTAATCACCCGACGTTTATGTTGTTCCATTCGTCGATAAGGCGATTTTTCCGCCCGATGCTATAGTATTTATTCTTTCCGACGCCGATAGACTTAGTAGTCTCGTGGAACTCGTTGTTTGTCTGAAGCCCGCCATTGCGGCTGTGAATAAGACTATCCTATCGATGCTTTAGTGATTTTTCCTACGTGTGAGGGTTTTTCCCGCCTGTTCTGTGTGTGTTTTTACCCTATCTTATGGGCGACGGAGGTTTTAGATTCTTATCATTTTAAGGTTTTCGCGACGAGAGCGCAGTACAGGGCCTCATTTTGATGATCAGTTTTATTGTTAGTATGGTTTATGTGTGTTGAAAAGATGCAGTCCGAATTAATGATGAATTTTTGTTTTAACTGCAGACGGACTTAGAAGATTCATTAGACCTCAGTTTGATGATTACTGTTGCAAAGAAGACATAGCTGAAGGATAAAGCAAAAGGGATTTGGCTGAAGAAAGAAAAAGTAAGAAGCAGAGGTGTTGCTAAAAAAGAAGAGAGTGAAGATCTGAGAACAACATGATTTTAAAAGGACCAATGGATTACTAAGCAAAATTGATAGCAGTAGATTACCAGGCTTGGAAATGGCTCATAAGTTACCAAGTCGATCCCTTTTTACAAAGTGCTTGTAACTCTTAATCTAAAATGTAACGTATTGTAGAAATCATGAGCACTCACAAAGGAAAAAATTGTAAGATTAAACGGTTGGGGGAACCCCAAAGGTCTCCTAGGGGGGAAACCCAAAGGTTTTGTTGTTTGTATAAATATAGGAGAATTAGAGGGAATAGAGGACTTTTTCCTAGATAGATTTGTGAGAATCTGATGTAAGAAGAACTATTTCCTTTTGCATAAAGAAATTACAAGTTTCCTATTGGAGAAAGCTTTGTGGAATTTTTCAAATGCCGTGCCATGGATTTGCTGAATGTGAACTATTTCATTTTTCAGTCTTGTGTCCATGAACTGTGAGATTGTTCTAACTCTTTGAACCTATGTTCTTTTATGAATTCTCTCTAGTTTATTCTATGAAAGTTTCCACTATGAGTAATGAATGTTGTTCATAAACAATTTTCTATCTGGTTGTTCAAATATATTTAAATGTTCATGTGTTTTGAAGGAAGTATCAACTATTTGTGATTTTTCTTAATGCATGCGCAAAATACATTACTCATTAATGAATGATAATATTGCTCCCTAGGGATAGGTTAGATAGTTAGTTTTAGTTTTCTTTCTATGTGTGATCTAGATACAAGAGAGTTTAAGCCGAGAGTTAAGAACTTGCGCATCACATTGTGACCGCTCCTCGTATTCTCTATCAATATACATTCTTAGATAGGCACTTGCATCTCATACTTTAATATATAACTAAAACAT
The DNA here is from genome assembly GCA_001517045.1 of Pseudotsuga menziesii. NCBI lineage: Eukaryota > Viridiplantae > Streptophyta > Pinopsida > Pinales > Pinaceae > Pseudotsuga > Pseudotsuga menziesii. The sequence continues at coordinate 142,492 of LPNX010236608.1, forward strand.
ACATGGTGGACTGGGCCGCAACCGGTAACACCTTTTTATTTTTTTATTTGACCTACAGTAGCCGGACCGTAAACCAGACGAATTCCCCATACCAAATAGTAACGGGCTAGTTGGGAACATTTACTAGGGAGAATCCCTTGCTGTTGTTGCCTGCGATTTTCCAAGACTCAACATTTTTTGCGCTAGAAGGAGGGTAGCCAGTGCATGGCTAGCCGAGGAAACCCATTTCCTCAAAATTACTCAACCAGTAACAGTTCTGAGAGCAGTTTGTTTTCCAATCCAATTCCTGAAGAGAAGGGTAAAGAGAATTTGTATTCTGTCAATAACGAAGTAGTGAATGATTTGAGAAGACATACTAGGGCATATGTGAAGAAGATTGGAGGATTACCGATTATCCCTGACTTACGCAAAAGAGAATATAAAAAGAAAGACCGCCCTATATTGGAAGACTCAGTGTTGGTTAGAGATTTGGAAGAACTTGTAGAAACAACCTTACAGGAAGTTGTACATCCTTTGAATCAAGTAGGCCCAGATACACCTTACGGTTCACCTGTTAATACTCCTGTTCATTCACCACCTCACTCTCCACCCTGACTCATGGCAGGCATAAATGAAAACTAGCCACCCAACCCACCAAATACACCACCTGCTTGGAAGGCTAGGTCACCTCTAAATCTGGCACCTCCTTTGCATGACTTACCTTAGGATTTTGAGAAAATGTTGCCTAAGTTTGATCCTAGTGAAAATATTTTAGTAGATGATCATTTGCAAAGCTTCTACTTGGCTATAGAAGGGCTAAAGGCTAGAGAACATGAAGATGTAGTTTGCAGATTGTTTCCACATACCTTGAAAGGAGCAGCAGCCTCATGGTATTTTGCTCTGCCTGCAAACTCAATCCCAGACTGGGATACTTTTGAAAGAATATTCAAAAATAAATGTCATCCAGAAGACTCATGCAGCTCTAATGAAAGAACTGTGCGCTTTAAATAAAGAAAGAAAAGAAAAAGTGCATAGTTTTACCCAAAGGTTTGCTGCTTATCTTAAGAATTTTTCTGCAGCTGATAAGCCCTCTGATAAAGTTCTGATTGATTATTATACTTCAGATCTAGGGCCTGATTTGGCCATGTTTTCCAACATGTTAGTCAAACCTACTTTATCAGATACTTATGAAGAAGCTGAGAGAGTCGAAGCTGAAAAGGAAAGCATAGAAGATTATCGTGAGCCTAAGGAGGAGTAGTCATGTGACCTTGAAGGAATGTTGAGAATGATGTAGAAACTATCTAACAGGGTGATAGATTTGGAAAAAGAGAAGGAGGCTCAGAAAGAATATAAGCCTTACTACAGAACAAGAGAGGATAAAAATCAGTCTAAACCTCCTCCACATAGTCCTGCATCAATGAACTTAACGGAGGTAGGTATGGATAATTTTTGCACCTTTCATCAGCAGCCCCATTTTGAAAAAAATCGTCCTCAATGGATAAATTCAATGACATTAGTAATGAATCAGCTATTGGACTCTAAACTAATAGAGGCTGATGATGAGGAAGAAAAGGGTAACAAATCGACAGAAAAACAAGAGGATTATGCCATGGTTTTATGGGACTGTGTCTCGATGTTTGATACCGAAAAGGAAAGTGATCTGAAACATGAGGATATATCAAAAAAAATGTGACAACTAGAAGTCAATGTTTGATAAAAGAAGATAGGTTAGTACTCCCTAAAATTAAGAGACTTCAGGAGAATGTAAAGAAATTTCAGAAAAGCACCACAACTGATAAAATACCTGAATTCACCATCACGAGTCAAAATCCAAAGCAAATCAACATGCCTGTTAAGCCTGCTGAAGAGAAGATTGATAATGCAAAAACGGATCTCAAAGAACATAAGATGGAGTATAATATTGTGGAAGATATTAAAAGGGCTAAAGCAAATATCTCGTTGTTTGAAATGTGCAATGTGCGTTAGCAAAAAGAAAAATTATTAAAAGCACTTGAAATATTAGAGGAAAAGCTTCCCACCGACAACCAACCGAAAGAAGAAGAAATTGGTGAAGCAAGTGTGGGAGATAAGTCTAAATACAAAATCCCACCAATTCTATTAACCTTTGAAATTTTCAACCATAACGTGCACAATTGTTTAGTAGACTTAGGGGCATTGGTCAATGTTATGCATCTTTCAATCTACAAAAAGATAAATGGACAACCTAAACCATCTATTTGGCAGGTTATTCAATTAGACAGAACAAAGGTGAAGGTAATTGGGGAAATAGAGGATGTTCTGATTCGATTATCTTCAAATGAAAATGTATGTCAGTTCATCGATATTGTAGTAGCAGACATACCTAAGGCTTATGGAATTGTTTTGAGTCAGGATTGGTCAGCAAAGTTAAATGGATATTTTGCATCTTTGGTTGCCTTATAAAGGAAGTCCCAATCAAATTAAAGTATTAAGAGAGCCCCACATGAAGCACAATGTTACTTAGTTGGAGGGTAAGAATGAACCAGTGAATTCTGTATTGGGGAATTACTTCATTGAACTAGAACCGAAAAACTACCCAGCGAAAGAAGCTAGCAGTACATCAGACACCTAGCCCGATCTCCTTCGGTTTTCACGGGCTGATGAGATTGATTGTAAAATAGTAGTTTTAGTTTCAGATATAGTTTTTTCAAGACCATTAGATGTAGTTTTTTATAATGGTTAGGTCTTCTTCATTTTGTAGTCAAGCCGAGCCCCTTAACTTACAGATTGCCAGATTTATAGGGGTAGGCAGAGGACTGACCAGTTAGCGGTTTAGTTCTCAAACTTTATTTTTCTTGATTTTTATTTCTTGATTATCTTGTACATAAATAAATTGTTTTGGTTGTTTATGTTTGATTTATTTTATTTTGGTTTGTTTTTAGTTAGATTTCGATTTATTTCAATAAAAGAAGCAAACTTTTGGTTGCATGGAGACCATCAGAATTCTGGAGTAACTAAAATCCTTGATTATAAGACTGTGTACTATTGATTTATCTAAAAGAATTTCTTCTAGTTCAGCAGTTTTCCTAAATGGCTATGAACACATTGAAGTCCTACTTAATCCTTGTAAAATAACTTAGGATCAAAAGGTTTGGAATACTATTTCGAGGCTTCACCCATCTCACATTTAAAAATGTCTTAGGGGGTGACAGCAAAAGACCCATGGAAAGGAAGTAAGGTAAACACTATATTATATATAAATGATCCCATGCCAAGAATTGAAAGCCAAAAGGAAATAAGAGTAAAAAATCCTTAGAAAGCAATATGTATCAAAACAAAGTACTAAATCATATGAGTATTAAATTGCAAAAGTTCTTCTCCATCCGTGAGTTGAAAATTAAATACATCTCTCACACAAAAGGACACTATGGATAGAGGATCCTGAATAAAAATTCAGAAAGTAAGGCATGTAGGAGGACTCAAATAAAAGGACAAAAGTCCAAAAGCACAAAAAGTGCAAAATGGCATGGGAATGAGGAGCAAATGAATATTTCTGTTTACCATATGCTACAATCCTATGGTGTCTAAGCTGGAAGCTACCTCGAGACAGAGGTAATAAATGAAAATCATATTCCTGGCCTCAAAAGAGTTATCTTGAATTTGAAATCCTGGTTTCCATTTTCCTAATTGGACTATCATCAATGATTAAAAGTACATACATTTGCCATTTGGGAAATCCAGACATCTAGAAGAATTCAACATGTTGGTTTTATTGTTAAACAATCTGTTACTTAAGGAAGAAATTGTCCAGAGATCTGGGTTCACCAGGTAGTCGCCAATTGTTGCAGCTGCAACAATTTCCCAAAATTTTTAAAAATTTTGGACCCTCCTTTTAAATCTTGTATTGCTTGGATTTGTTTGGATTGATGAACTATGTTGTCTTCTGCTACAAATTTGGATCATGAGGTTGAATTGGGGTTAATTGTTTGCCATTTTCAGGAGTTTGAATGACTATTTTTTGTTGGACTTGAACATGAAATTTTGTTTTTCATTGTTGGAAGTCTTTTAAATAGTAAATTGAGGCCGTAGTTCTCCATGCAGCCGTCGTTGCGTAGATTAATTAATGAACGTTCTGATGCCTAGTTTTATTTTCGCCAATGCGCCTTTACCTGTTTTGTTTTCTTCGGACTATCGACATTTTATCATGATCGGAGCATTAGCCTTCTATATCACCTCTCTTTCGGAGGACAGATAAAGAATGGGCCGATGGTTAGTTTTTCTTTCGTTGATTATGTGACTTTATTGGTTCAAACTTTGCTTGCGATAACCTTTTCTTTTCGCCCTCGGAGCAGTTTATGACTTTGATCGAAAGTCGTAGTCTATTTGATTCTTGCAATTGAGGCTCCAGAGTGGACTAACCATCCGACATGGTTTGTTTTGATTTTCATTGATGGTTTGATTTTCGCCTTTGTTTTCTCTTATTGTGGAACCCTTAGGTTGTATTTCTCATGCCGTTGCAGCTGCGCAGTACGCTATCTCTCCGACAGTTAGTTGGTCCATGTGTCGATGCGATACGGTTTAGTCCTCCGAGCCTCCGATCGCTGATGTTCTTGGGTGGTCACGGAGCCTTTAGTTTGTTCATCGCCCACCATTGTGGCTTCTCTTTGAACTGATCGTCCGATCCTATAGTTGTTCCGCTCGCCGATGGTTTGTTTTGGTTTTCGCCGATATGTTTTATTTGCCGCGGAAGCCGTAGTTCTTTTGTCTTCCGCTGTTGCGGCTCCATAATGCACTAACCATCCAACTTATAGAGTTGCCGACCGCCGATGTTTTATGTTGACTACGGAACCCTTAGCCGATGCATTTTCCGTCGTTGCGGAGTTTTAGTGAACTAATCACCCGACGTTTATGTCGTTCTGTTCGCCGACGAGGAGATTTTTCCGCTCGATGCTATAGTATTTAGTCTTTCCGACGTCGATAGACTTAGTAGTCTCGTGGAACTTGTTGTCTGTCTGAAGCCCGCTGTTGCGGCTGTGAATAAGACTATCCTGCCGATGCTTTAGTGATTTTTCCTGCCGATGAGGGGTTTTCCCACCTGTTCTGTGTGTGATTTTACCCTATCTTATGGGCATCGAAGGTTTCAAATTCTTATCATTTTAAGATTTTCACGATGAGAGCGCAGTACAGGGCCTGATTTTGATGATCAATTTTATTGTTAGTATGGTTTACGTTTGTTGAAAAGATGCAGTCCGAATTAATGATGAATTTTTGTTTTAACCTGCAGACGGACTTAGAATATTCTTCAGACCTCAGTTTGGTGATTACTGTTGCAAAGAAGACATAGTTGAAGGACAAAGCAGAAGGGAGTTGGTTGAAGAAAGAAAAAGTAAGAAGCAGAGGTGTTGCTAAAAAAGAAGAGAGTGAATATCTGAGAACAACAGGATTTTAAAAGGACCAATGGATTACTAAGCAGAATTGATAGCAGCAGAGGACCGGGCTCGAAAATGGCTCATCAGTTACCAAGCCGGTCCCTTTTTACAAAGTGCTTGTAAATCTTAATCTAAAATGTGACGTATTGTACAAATCATGAGCATTCACAAAGGACAAAATTGTAAGATTAAATGGTTAGGGGAACCCCAAAGGTCACCCAGGGGGGCAACCGAAAGGTTTTGCTGTTTGTATAAATATAGGAGAATTAGAGGGAATAGAGGACTTTTTCCTAGATAGATTTGTGAGAATCTGATGTAAGAAGAACTATTTCCTTTTGCATGAAGAAATTACAAGTTTCCTATTGGAGAAAGCTTTGTGGAATTTTTCAAATTCTGTGCCATGGATTTGGTGAATGTGAACTATTTCGTTTTCAGTCTTGTGTCAATGAACTGTGAGTTCGTTCTAACTCTTTGAACCTATGTTCTTGTATGAATTCCCTCTAGTTTATTCTATGAATTTTCCACTATGAGTAATGAATGTTGTTCATAAACAATTGGCTATCTGGTTGTTCAAATATCTTTAAATGTTCATGTGTTTNGCTATTTGTGATTTTTCTTAATTCATCCGCAAAACACATTACTAATTAATGAATGATAATATTGCTCCCTAGGGATAGGTTAGATAGCTAGTTTTAGTTTTATTTCTGTGTGTGATTTAGATGCGAGAGAGTTTAAGATGAGAGGTAAGAACCTATGCATCACATTGTGACTGCTCCTCGTATCCTCTATCAATCTGCATTCTTAGATAGGAACTTGTATCTCATACTTTAATATAAAACTAAAACATACATGGTGGACTGGGACGCAACTAGTAAAACCTTTTTATTTTGTTATTTGACCTACGGTAGCCAGACCGTAAACCGTATAGATTCTCCATACCAAATAGTAACAGGCTAGTTGGGAACGTTTACTGGGGAGAATCCCTTGCTGTTGTTGCCTGCAATTTTCCATGCCTCAACAAGGCATTTGATATAGGTCACGAAAATTATTCTGTAACTGCTTGAATCCGATGAGCTAAGAAGTATTGAAATCGTGACCTGCCAAGCCACATAGAAATAGATAGATGCTATCTAACATGACAAAAAGAAGTTCTTGGTATAAGCGTTGAAAATTCAAGAGCCACAAAACACACAATTATGAAATTATAGAGCCATCTTGCTAAGCCTTATCTGATGTCGCTCAAGCCATTCAAAAAACCAACCTATATCATCGTCTACCACAAATGTTTGTTGCAGCTATTGGGCTTCCTACTGCCAGGTTTGTTCCTCTCCGCCACCACTTAAAACAACACTTAAAACACTTGAAATATCACTTAAAATAGGGAAGGTGTGGCAATATCCAAGGTGGTCGAATTCACAAGATTTGTGATGGCTCGACAATACACATAGAAACTGACACAAGACGTCCAACATGCATATTGACAACAACATCATAGTTCAGTGCTACAGTATGGAAATGTTTCACCAAAGTCATTGGACATGCAACTAGTGCAAACATTAAATGTTTGAAACTAATGTCAAACAATCTCATAGAATTAGTTTAATTGTAACAAAACAACCAAAAAACTTAGGACATGTTGCTTGTGGAAACACACCTGCCTCGAAAAAAGGCCAAATAAGAAGTCGATTCCATTCATTCGTTGATAAAACAGTTCTTCTTGTATAATTGGTTTTGCAAAAGTATTCGTTTTACTTTTAAATCAAAACTTTGTATAATTTTTTTAATTTGCGTGCCTAGTTAATAGAATTGGCGGCAAGTCGATTACAATAGTCCCTGCTAGCCGATGGCAGGGACTAATAATACAACACTTTTATAAACACCAATAAAACAACACTTTTACCAATGTCCTCGCAATACTATCCTTCTTACTCATCTCCTTATTTTTTTAATTGTCTTGCAAATAGAGAAGGAATTCCTCGACAACATACATCATATGGTTGTATTAGTTTATCCAAATAGGGTTAATTTTTCATTGAAGCTAAATTAAACTTAAGTCTTGAAAATATTTATTTAATTAAATTTTGTTATAAATCAATTTTTTTAACTGTGATTGGTTGGTATGTTGTGATGTCAGGTTCGTGGAATGGTGCCTAGAACATGGCGGCGTGTTGACATCATCTAGCATTTATGATAAGTTTGCTCCAGTTTTGTTTCACACCAATCACATTAATTAGGATTGCAACTCCTAACCTTATGAAAAAGCTTTAGCATTCATCGGCGTGTAGATGGAAGAGAAGAAGCACACAACATGAAGAGTGCCTTGATAGCGTGTTTGTGTTGGCGAGTATCATGCTTGAGCTTGGTGTTAAGGTTTTTGTGATTGACGTGGATTGGACGGTTCATATAAAAAATCAGAATGAATGACCGTGGATTTATAAAAGCTGAGATCGGCTTAACGGAAAATCAATGCTTTTGGGCTTAGTACTCTGGCGTTTCTAGCAGCAGGTTTGTTGATTTTACAAGTCTTTATTATTTAATATTAATTTTTTAATTATGTAGATTTTTTTAATATATTAAATTATTTGTTTGATGTGTGTCTTGATGTAAGATATAGTTGAGCTTTGGTCATGTCAATCATTATTGTTCTCAACCAAAACATGCATGATGGTGACATACAAGAGCTCTATGTTCATGTCATGTTTGCAAGGGAATTTCATGAAAGGCGATCATTAACCAACTTGCGGCAGAGCAATGATTGCTACCGCAGGATCATTGTTGGTTGTTTGATCTCAAGGTGTTAAGATCCAATGACCAGCAATGAACCTGCAACAACAATCATTACTCTGTGGCAGGCTGATTAATTTTCGTATCGATGAAATAATTCTCAGTTTGGTATGTACGAAACAATCAACACCAACTCTAAGATAGTTGCACGCTTCATAGGATGCACAAAGAATGCATCAAGTTCTTCCTACTTAGGTTATTGTGTCCATAATTCAGATCTTTATGATACTAGACTTTATTGTGTCCATAATTCAAATTTTTATGATATTAAACTTGTAAAGGAAACTTATCCGTACAGGGAAGGTTATTTACATTTTCATGAAAAAAATTGAGAAAATTTATTTATCGTCAAATTTTGTTCGAAAAAAGTTAAATTTGTTTAAGACAAACTAATTTCCAAACATTCCATATCAATTATATTGTGGTAGTTGAACCAATTGACCTGCTACCAAGCCGAAGTTACATTTATGATTTAGCTTTAACCCTTTAAGAAAAGAGTAAAGTGTTTTGACATGGAATATTTTATTATTTTTGTTTTGTTAATTAATTGGATCAATTAAAAGAGTCTCTCGTGGAGCTTTGAATATTGAGCACAAAGCATTTGTTCCATGGAAATTGGAATATGAAAGTATAAGTTCAAACACAGTCCGGGGTTATTCTTTCGTTAATGCTAATTATGGTTGTCAAATAATCATGGATTTATTTTGCTATCTGCCATCAGAGTGGTGCAGCGGAAGCATGGTGGGCCCATAACCAACAGGTCCCATTATCGAAACGTGGCTCTGATTTCAATCATGTTGAGAAGGAAAACACCTATCAAAGTGAGAAAGGAGAATTTCAGAGTTCCTAGGATTGAAACACTTTTCTGATATCCTGCATCAAACGTGGCTACATGTTTTTATGAAGCTTGTTTGTATTCATCCATGCATTGCTGAATTGAAATGTGGCTTTTAGTTTGTATTCATCCATGCATTCCATTTCCATTTCCATTTCAAAATAGGAAAATGCTTATGCCATTTTTAGGTTTATTTATGTGTGTTTAATCCCTGTGATTGATCAGGCTTGGGAGGGTATTATGCTTAGAGAGATTGTGATCATAGTGATAAATTAATAAACCTCTGGTTTTTCATAAAGAAGATCACGGCTTCGCCCTCATCAAAATGGAGGAACATAACTCATTAAAATCATGGAACACCCTTTCTATTTCCTGTAACCTAAAATGAAACAGAACTCATTAACTTAATTATGGAATACCTTTACTATTTTTTGCAACCTAAAACGAACTGGTATGTGGCTAAAAGGATGATAGCATACTCAACAATCGCTAGAAGGAGGGATTGAACCTCCGACCTTGTGGTCAACAGCCACATTCTCTAACCAACTGAGCTATTCCAGCAGCTACAGGTCCTTCACAATAAAGCTGTGATTCTGTATATGCAAATCATAGTTCTTTCATTTGACTTCCATGTGTGTTCGTTATAATACAACTTACAAGGAACTGCTTTTCAGGCAATCCAAAAGGGTTACCACAATAATTACAGGATATGAAGTAGACCTTTTCAGTCATATTTGTGATGGCTAGCCTTATACTCTTGGAGTGATGTTCTAAACAAGTTGAGGTATTTGATTGTAGACTTTGAGCTTGCAAAATTGATGACTCAATGCTTTGACTTTGCAATAACACTCCATACTCATTGCGACTTTTGTTCAAACCCTCAGCTATAGTGGACCGAGTAGTTGAGGAAAGGACCAAATTGGATGCATATTGATTGCATATTGATTGCATATGAATAATTGTGTACTCTCTTCCAATCATGAATTCCCAATATTCTGGCATTGCACCATCTTATTTTCTGGAGGCATACCACAATCTGTGTTACATTGTTGGACGAAAAACATTGTTTTCATGTCATCATCCAACTGAATTCTAATTGGACTCCTCGGTTTTATTCCCCATGAGGGTTTCCTAATATAAGCCATGTTTTTCCATGACATATGATGATGAGTCTTCAGAATTTGATTTTGCAGTAGGAGAAGTTGTTTTTTGCAGTTGTAGAAGCTGACCTGCTAACTTCAAATGTACTATTGCTAATGAGTGACTGTGCCAATTATTCTAGTACTAGGTACCACATTTTAATTTGTTGGTTTTGGCTTCGATTTCTTAATAGGTTTTACCATTTTATGAAATTCGATAAATTGTTGAGGCTTGATGTAGTGATTAACCATAACTGAAAATATGATCATGGAATATCCTATTGGGGTTGAAGTGAATACCTTCTCTTTTGAATCAACTTCTTCTATATTTTCTTGTTTACACAAAGCGTTGGGAATCTTGCGTTCATTAGCTATATGCTTCTCTTTCCTTCGCCACAATTTGGTGTGCTTTCCTTCATTTGTGGATCTTGTAGACATGTATTCTAAATGTGGGTGATTGGAGGATGCACTTAAAGTTTTGACCAAGTGATAAAGTGAAATACGGTCTCATGTAATGCAATGCTTTTAGGATATGCTCAACATGGACATGGTAGGGAGGAACATTATCAGAGGGGTTTTTGGGGTGGATATTGCCATTCATAGCTCAGATGAAAATAGCAATTTCCTCTTCTTCTTACTTACAGTTTTTTCATCTACTACTTGAGTTTCTATTTGTAGTTTTCTCCCTAATAATTGTAGAGTTTTTTTCTCATTCTTCTTTAATAGTCTTGGGAGATGACTTATTTTGAAGTGCGTAGATCAACAAAGGAATTGCACCCACGGATATGTGATAGCAAATCTTGGCTAAGCAATCATGACTAGGGATATCTATTCCACCAAACTTTCCCAAGATTAGCACCTTTCCCTATCTGCATGAAATATCATATTGTGGAGGCAAATTGACCCACAAGTGGAAAGCATGTCACAAGTGGGAACCAGACTTGGGACGAGAGGATCAAAACACCTTGCTTTAACCTCCTAAGATAGACCCCATTGTTAAAGTTTTAATGTTTTTCAATATTTAACTAACTTTTAAATAATAATGCAGATCAAGTAAAATGAATACCAAAGTAAAAGTACAACAATCACAAAAGACTAGATAATAAAAATATAATTGTCATTTCTTTCAACTTTAACACTCCCTTAAGAATCACTGTGTTAAATATACACAGCTAAAACAAGAGATGCAACATGTAGAGCAACAGTAAAATTAAACAATACTAACATCTAGCATCAATAAAATATCCTAACTAAGAAAACAACTCTAGTTTATACCTTCCTTATACTCTCGACATACTTTCAGATCAGATCTTGTCTCTTAGGAGACAAGTCACTCAAGGAACAAATTAAAAGGTCCTTATCTAAGGGCAAAGACATACCTGAGAGATAGATAAGTTGTTGTAGAGTAGATTTAGACAAGTACATACCTCAAGGTGCTAACCAAACAATCCACAAATGAGGATGAAAACTTCAAACCCTTGCTGCAATAAATGGCTGTCTTTAGGACAATCATACATAATTCAAATAGTAGCACCTTTCAAATGTACATAGGCAATCTTAAACCATACACTAACACCCTCATATTGTAGCAAAACCTTCACAAAGGAAATGACACCTTCATACATAGAAGTAGCAGCCTCAAAATGTTAGATTTTTATCATTCTAAGCTAGCATTATCTTAGGATCTTTAACAGAGAGAATAACAAGCACAACAATCAAACACAAGAGACAATAGACACAAAGATTTTCCTCTGGGAAACCATAAAGGAGAAAACCCTGCAACTTCCTCAGAGATAGAATTAACACCAAAAGTAAAAACCGAAAACATAAAGATGATCTCTCGACAGCAGTAGTCTCTGTCTCTGATCCGAGCTTCTTCTTCTCACTCATGCGCCCCAGTGAGCGAGTGTGTGTGCGATAAATAGAGAGGCTCACTCTTTATTTATATTTTTTTCATTCACTTAATGTCCACTCCATCATGTCGGCCTAACTTAACAATTACTTTACTAGATCCAACATCTCTAGGAGAGTCTAATAACCCTAGTGCCCCACAACTGTGGAGACTTTTCCCCTCCGATCAACAAGGAGGGTTAACCTTAACACAATGGTGGGACTATTGCCCCGACTTACAATAACTCACCTAGGGCCGACTTCTATAAGATAGTCTAATAACCCTAGGGTCCCACAACTGCGAGGACTTTAACCCTAGAACAATAGGAGGGTTACCCACAATGACTTTACATGACTTGTTTACATTATTGAATTTCCCGATGGGAACATCGGGGTATGACATGACTCAATTACATTATAGATACTTCCTGGAATAAACATCGAGGTACAATACATGAAATATACAAGTGAATACATTCCGAAGTTACAAATACATCAACACAAAAGCTGTGAAGGGACAAAGGAACCCTCTAAATAGGCTCAATAGGTTACTACCTACTACATCAGGCTAGACAATGGTAGCCATAGTAGGATCAAAAAAGATCATAATGGCCATGGTATCCCTAGTAGGCTCAACAAAGGTCATAATAGGCACCAGCAAGGACACACTCTACAATTTAGACGTCAAAGCATTCATGGTGGACATCAACAAAAGGATAGAACCCATTGAACAGACCTCAGAAAAGTCATGGAAGGTACAGACCATATCACAAAACAATCATGACAGTCCAAGATAGTCTCACAAAAGTCATGGACTAGCACTAGCAGGCTCACAACAGTTGCGTCCCAGCCCTAGCAGTTCAACCATGGTCACGACTTAGCCCTAGTAGGCTCACAATAGTCATGACTCAGCTCTAGCAGGATCACAATGGTCACGGCCCAGCCTAGGCAGATAAAAAATGGTCACGAACTAGCCTAGCAGCTTCAACAGTGGTCTGTAGCCATAGACAGATTTAGCGATGGTCGTGTGAGGGAGAGTCCAAATCTATGGAGAATGGGAAATAAGGAAAATGTAACTTTTCGTTGCCAGGATTTGAACCCGGGTCGATTAGGTGAAAACCAGGTATCCTAACCGGACTAGACGACAATGAAGATGCTTAAATAAAAACATATATTTATAGGTTCGAACACAGTCGGGGGTTAGTTCTTCATTAATGTAAATTGTTGTTGTTAAATGATCGTGGATTTATTTTGCTATCTGCCATCAGAGTGGCACAATAGAAGCGTGGTGGCACAGGTCCCAGGATCGAAACCTGGCTCTGATAGTTGAACCAGATGTGGCGTCCATGTTAATAAACTATCAGACGTTGTCTGTATACTTTCACACATCCATAATTCATCTCCTTTAACCTCCAAACTTGTGGTTAACTGCCAGAGTCTCTGAATTTTTTAATAAACTATACGTTGTCTGTATACTTTCACACATCCAGAATTCATCTCCTTTAACCTCCAATCTTGTGGTTAACTGCCAGAGTCTCCGTTTTTTATTGTTCTTTTGATTCAATTTTGGTTGTGTTTTCCTTGTTGATGGGTTGTGGAAGACATTTCTACGAGAATATTGTAGAACTGGGAGATGATAAAGAGAATTTGCAGAGAAAGAAATTTTGTGACGGAGAATGGTAAGAGAAGAGGTGAAAGAAATTCCTTTTAGAAGAAGCCACCTAAGACTTTGAAAAGCAGGAATTGGAGATAATCTTGCAAAGTTGCTGCAAACTTTGACAATAAGGTTAGATTTCATGGGGACTGCGTAACGAAGAGGAATGGCTACAAACAAGATTGGATTTCATGGAGACTGCGTAACCAAGAGGAATGGCTACAAAACCTAAATAATGAAAGTAATGAAGAGAGGACGAGATTTCACACTAGACCTTTGGCTTGTACTTGCACTTGCACCAGAGAAAAGAGTAATTCAACCAATTACAAATTTAGAAGGAAGATTAAGGTTGGACACACTGCATATTCTGGAAAACTGATTGATTGGATAAGAAAACTATTTTTTTCAAACTTTGGACAAACTGGATATGTCAAAAGAGTCAGACTGAGTTGCATGAAATTAACAGGGCTTTCCTCATAACTATGTTGGGATATTGACAATTATAAAAACAACTAAATGGAAAGGATAAAATTCAGAGATGGGATTAGATGCTACGGGAAATTACATAACCATTCCAACAAATTTAAATCAAAACTAGAGCTGAAATTTTACCTTTTAATCTTAGACAAAGAGGGTGGATTTTTAAAGAGTAATCAGTTTTATCATAGGATGGATTTTTAAAGAGTAAACAGTTTTATCATGGAAAAGTATAATTGAGTGTGTTGAATCCATTGCAACTCTTAATGGTGGTTTGAGATTTAATATACAGGATGATAATTTGATGAATGTTGGAGTCTGGTCTTAAGCATTTTAGAGAAATTGTATAAGAAGAAGTATGGAACAATCTAGTGGAAAAAGATAAGAAAAGAAATTGTCCAAAAAGAAGTACGGAACAATCTAGTAGAAAAGGATAAAGAAGAGGCTAACGTAATTTCTGAAAATTAGAATTTTAGTGGTTGGTATGATTCCAACAAAGGACATGGATATGGTTGTGGTACCGGAACAATCTAGTGGAAAAAGATAAAGAAGAGGTTAAGGAATTTCTGAAAATTAGAATTTTAGTGGTTGTTATGATTCCAACAACGGACATTGATATGGTTGTGGTACAGAAAGATTCAGGGGCACCTAAACCTTTCACCAAAAAAATGCAAAAAATGAATATTGTTCTTTCAATTTTTTACAAGTTTTATTAATTGAGCACCCCTAATATTTACATGAAAAAATGATATATTTTGAACAAAACTTATTTTGAACACCTTAAGTTCTCATATGCGTATCCTTAATTTTACAGTTCAGTAATATAACAACTATTTTAAATTGTATTTTTTTTAATTTGGAGCACACTTTATTATACAAAAAAACTACTTAGACTATGTCCTTGTTATAGCGGATTTCACCACACTAGGTGATTCACACATTGTATGGCCTTCCCTTGTCCCGCTGCAGACTCATTAGCCCCTTTGGACCATTTTATATCTTTTGATGTTACCTTGATCATCCCCAAAAAATATTATAATATTGATATACGCGGCTTTTTCCCCGATAACCGCGTACATACGCGGGTATTCCCTCGATAGTCGCGTACATCGGGATGTGTACATAAATCCAAATCCTTTTGGACCTTTTCTGACATAATTGGTGATGTAGATGACCGTTTTCAGTGCCGTTTGAGCCGTTGGATTGATCCGTTCGTATCCTTTACAGGTATAACGTCTATACTGGCATATAGGTTAGGATCACCACCGTTTGCATTTTGCATGACCTTATGACCATGTCACTCTCGCCTTAGGTACGAACCCACTCTATTATGTCACGGAACCTTCTTGCTGCTATAGAAGTGGCATGGTATGAGTGGTAGAGCCTCACCTTACATGGGTACCCTAGTTAGTGCCTTATTTGCATTTGGTTCCCATGCCGATGTTTCTCCCTTTTTAGGGTGTGGGAGTCCGTTGTATAGTATTGCCATGACACTTAGCAAGAGCATCATACTCCTCTTGATCTTATGCTGGCCATGTTCCCCCCGGACTCCCCTTTTATCAAGTTGTGGATGCATTTTCATGAGCTTTGCCTGTCTTATTGAGCTTTATGCCGGCTCCCCTGACATTGCGTTTCAGCCTTATAGCCCGAGCTTGTCTCATGTCTAGCCATGCAGAGCCATTTTGTATATCCTTTGCAAATTGACTTACCCTTTTACCGGGAGGGGATCTTCCCCCGAGTGTCGATATCCTACACATGTTTCCTTGCATTGAGCATAGGTATGTTCCACTGCTTGGAACTAGTTTGTTTGCCCTGATGACACTCGTCTCCTCCTAGTTTGTAACTATAAAGCTAGTTTATTCTTTTTTCAAGCTTTTCAAATAACTGAAAAAGACCAAAAAAAAATTAAAAAACCAAAAAGCCGGACGGGAAAAGATGTTATCTTTGGCAGCTGTCGAGTCGTGTCGCCTTCGAACAGAGCACTGTATATCACATCCATTGGTTGGGTTATAGTTTGACTTTAGGGAGCTGTACTCGTTTATCTGAGTTTATCTCCACCGACTGGTTATGCTTCCAGTCCCTATGGAGCCTCTATTGATGCCTCCTGTGTCATAGAGATGTCCCAGTTTGTATATCGATTCTATGCTGCCTTCATTCAGTCACCATACGCCGTTATGCTCTTGTTCGAAGGAAGTTGAAACCTGAGTCGGCCATTCCTCAGTTATCTTGACTTTGCATGTCGGCCATTCTCGGTACAGTTACTGGTTCGTGCACCTTATTATCGAGTCCTTCCACATCATACAGCTTTGCTGAGTACCTCGTGTTGGATGATGGGGGATGCCTTAATGCCCTCCTTCCAGCGGATTTCATCCCATCGAC